>LR812539.1:40630942-40873442 GCA_903798195.1 Danio kyathit
TTGTATAATAAATAAAAAACAAAGTGAAAATTTCAAAATAATTTTTTTATTCAGTGCATTATGTATCAATTAAGTCATTTAGGCAGACACAGTAGCTAATTATTTATGATTATATTTTATTTCTTTATACCAAACAATTATGCTATAAACAACTCATTATTAAAGTTGAGCTATCATATATATCAAATTTTGACTGGGTTTCGACTTCAAGTCAAATATCCTATTCCCTGACTTTTCCCCAACTAAAAAGCATAATTTCCCACATTTCATCACGTATAATGAATGGAAAAACAGGCTGATGTTGAGCTTATATATTAATTCTATAATATTAAAATAACATGTTAAAAAAATAATAAAGTATAAAAAATAAATGATTTTAGCTTGAATACAATTTGCGTGACTTTAATAGCCACATTTGAAAAGACACAATGTATAATCTACCTCAGATTTTGAATAAAATTAAAATTCTGAAGTGAACTGCTGTTGGCGTGGCTGTCAAGTGCTCTCTCCCATATTTGATGACTTGATATTAGCTTTAAAAGCTTCATATTTAGCTTTTCGGTCTACCACCTTTTATCACCCAGTGGTGGTCATTTAGAAGGCAGAGCTCTTAAAATTGATATTATCTTGACATGATAGACTTACGAGACGGCAAGTTTATGAGCAAAAATAGAAGGGAAAACAACGGGGCTGAAAAATAATCTGACCATAATAATAGATAAAACAAAATCAATAAATCAATAAATCCATCACTAGGTTAACAAATCCCTGGCTTTCAATGTCTGGAATGGTTCTTTAAAAATTTCATGACATTCCAGGTATTGCATGACCTGTGGAAACTCTGTTTTGAACATTACAAAAGCTTTGATGTATGACTTTTTTAAACTAATAATTATGCAATAATTATACAGCTGTTATATTTTTGTATCAAATGAATATTTAATGTTATTTATATAAATTAATCCTTGTAAAGAATGTTACAAAAGTTATTATCAGCTATGATACCAGCACTGTAAAAAATTATATGATCAATTAGTCAAGACAGCATATATTGTTAGGTCATTGTAACTTATTAAACTAAGTTAATCATGTTCTAACTTAATTTTATATGTTATTCAAGCTGTTTTAAGTCAGTTTAACATAATATAAGTTCAATGGACTTATAAGGTTCATTTGATTCGGCTTAAACAATTAAGGCAACTTGGATTTTATTACAGTGTGCCATGCACATAATGAGAATTAGGAATATATAGAACTTGCATATACAAAAAACAAGAAAGAAGTGTTCTTGTATGCTACCATCATACTAGTTAAACATATGAATTATTACATAATAATTAACAGCTATCATATTTTCTATAATGTCTAAATTGCAGTTTATATTCAAGAGCAGAAATTAATAATGTTTAGCGAGGTATAAAACTGTATTAGTTAAACTATCATAATAGTTCAGATTAACTCTCAACTCTTAGATTATCTTAATATTAACAACCACTTTATTTACCACAATTTTTATATTGTAGCATAACATATTACAAATGATATTGTTGTATAAATAAATGTAAACTCTGAAACATTAAAACAAAAATCATTGTCAAATAGAACAAACTTCCAGTATTGTTTCCTGATAATAATCCATGTCTGCTTATATCTGACAGTGATTTACATTATCAGAGCCGTGATATAACAGATGTGCACGATGATCCCCTGTAAATATGAAGTGCCAGGGAGCGTTTCCACTGCCTGGTGCCACGTAATAATAAACGTCCATTACGAAAGGATTAGTAAATATAAAAAGCAGACATCTGCAGTGTAGAATCACACCATTCTAAACAAAGACAGACTCTTATTTCCACTTGTGTAAAGTGATGACCCATTTCACGAAGCCGTACGGTGGGATCCGTCTTATTTTGCAGTCTGATAAAAATATAACTGATGTAAACATCAAAGGCTTTTCTCAATCAAAGACTTTAGTTAATTAACACTCGTAAGTTAAAAGCTGTCAGAGGCTTGATGTTAATAGATTTGAACCGGAATCTCCACAGCCTTCGTAATTCAGCTTTCCTCATTTCTAGGTTAAGTAAAACAAACTCTATTCAAGGCAAAACATGGCAGGTGAATATGGTAAAAAAAAAAAAAAAAGATGAATTAATATGCGCTACACTCACATATAGGGCTGCACAATATATCGTTTCAGCATTCATATCGCAATGTGTGTATCTGCAATAGGCACATCGCAGGATCTGCAATGTTATGTTGGGATTAAATAAAACTTGACCGAATCTAATAGGTTCTAATAGTGTGAAATAAATTTTAATGTATTTTTAAACCCTGTGACTGTAAGATTTCAAGCAAATATTAACCATTTGGGCACAATACACAGCAGATTTTTTAGGAGATGTTTGATTTTTTTTTTTTTATACATTTAATTTACTCTTTACTTTAATACATTTTAATACATTTAATTTACTCTATAATTAAAGTAATACAAATTAAAATAAAATAAATACACTAAAAAAAATTGTGTAATCAGTAATTGTGTAAAACATGTAATCAGTCCAATTATGCATGACTGAAAAACGCAATTTATGAAAAGCCCAAAATGTCAAAATTAGCAGGTGCATGGGAATTTAAAAAAAAATAATTTTTGGCCTACAGTGTCTGGCTTTACCTCTGCATCAGTTTTCATAATGTATGATCAAGAGAAAAAGAGTGGAACAAATATTCTGATCTGATCCAATAAATTAGACTCATAATAAATGATATTCTGTGTAGAAATACGTTTTAAAATGGGATAACATTAGCATATTCATGTGGTTAATAATTACAATCTCGCGCTCTTTGATTAATTGCCCGGTTGTTGCAATGATTTGAATATAATTATAAAGCATTCTTCTAAAACTCCGGTTGCTCTGGTCGTGTCTAGTTAAATGTATGACCATAAATTAGAGTACATAAGGTTAAGCGCACGCGCACACACTGAAAAAAAGATTTGGTATGGTGAGATATGATATGTATTTGCTGTGAATTTTAAGTAAATAAAACAAAACACATGTTGTACAGAAATAATTCATTGACCAATAACTGATGATTTTTTATAATCATATTATAATCCTGATGTAAACGGTTACAACCACTTCAGGTTTTTTTTTTCTTTTTGATGAGCTTTTGCATTTTTTTTCTTCATTTATTCTTGCCACCCTTTTTGTGTGAATGATATTGTTTTATGTTGTAAATGCACAGGAAAATAAGAAAAATATAACTGTGATATTTTGAAATAGAAAAAGATTTTCAAATCGCAGTGGTTAAATTGAAATTTGTCTTATTAATGGTCACACATCAGTGGTAGCCGGATTGAAATACACCATACTCACATTACACAAATAGTTAACTATATGCGACAAACAAAACATAATTTCATTTTTAATAATAATTGTATTTATTATGACACTGTTTCTTTTCAATGGGTTAAAGTAAAAAAAAAAGACTGTTAAAAAAAGACTGAAATCAAAAGAAATACTTTTATACGATTCAGGAGCCATGTGCACCCACTGACAGGTAAAATCTTCTTCTATCTCTCTTTCAAGTTCAAGTTCTTTTAGATATGTATATAAAATAGCCTATGTGATATATTAACATCATCAAATTAATAAAATAATCAGCAAATGAGAAATAAATGACAGAAAAGTTAATAAAAACAGACAATATCTCTAAAAATTATCCTAATGGCAAGATTAAAATGAGTAGATTTTATTTTAAATAAGGTAAATGCATTAATTAAGCATTACTAACGGTGTACAAATATTTTGCAGCCAGTTTAGATGTCATTCTGAGTTGTTTAGATTAATGAATCTATTATTTACTTTTTCTCTTGGTATCACGGCTGTGCGTGCGCTGTCAGCTGTGAAACCAGGTGGAATGTAGTCTTTAATAAAAGAGTAAAAACTCAAACGAGCTTTAGAAAGCAAAAGCAAAAGTTGAATTTCAGACATTTTAGGAGATTTAGAAACCCAGGCTGGACGAATTTTTTAAGTCCCAAAATTGCACATCTCTGTGGGTCTGAAGAGCACGTGAAACTGTCTGCATTATTGTTGACGGGTCTCAGAACTAAACTGATAAACGAGAGAAGATTTTCCACTACTTAGTTGATTGCAGATGTTTGGTTATATTGAGCGGATACAAAAAGTGTAAAAGGATGTTAATAATACGCAGGCACGCAGACACACAAACACACACAAATTAACTAATCAATTAACCATCTAGTCCAATTTATGGTGAATACAAAAAAATCTATAAATAATTATGATTTTACACACCACAGTGCATAGTAAGAACTTTATCATTTAATTTGAATTTTATACTAATAATAATCTGGTGACAAAGATAATATAATATAATATAATATAATATAATATAATATAATATAATATAATATAATATAATATAATATAATATAATATAATATAATATAAGATAAGATTTTTTATTTTATTTATTTATTTATTTTTATTATTGATTTTAGCATACTGATATACAGGCGTATTTCAGAATAGAAAAACCAGGATAAAGCAGTTTTCAGAGTAATCAGAAAAATCTCTTTTACCCAAGACATTTTGGGTAATGTGTTACATTACATTTTACCTCAAGAGGTTACGGAGAAAAGAAGGACTTTCTGTATTTGCTTATGGACAGAAAGAGAAAGAGAGAGAGACCAAAAGAGAGAAAGACAGAGCACAAAAGCACAGTGGCAGGCCGAGGGTGTCAGAAATCATCTCAGATCTCTTTCTGTGACTAAACGCACACCTCACACACACAAACACACCTATAAGAAGCAACAAGCTTTTTATAAGCAAATTGTGAAATTTCTTTTTTATTTATTATTGGTGTGTGTATTATTTATCATTTTACAGCTGTTGGATGGTTGTAAATAATGATAAGAATCATGCACCTAAATATTAGTGATCAGAGTATTCTTCTCAGTGGCCCAAAATACTTTCCAACAGCAGGGGAAAACAGCGCTGAATGCAAATGCAAACACAGACAGCTTGCGCAACACCATCTCATCCTTAAAACAAAAATGAGTAAAAAACTGTGGAGGGTAATTAAAGATACAACCCAGGCTGCACTTGAAGAAGAGGATAACACTGTTTGTGCTGAACGCAGAGTGCCTGTATGAGCATGAAACATTTGAAATTGATGACACACTTAGGAATAATTTACTAAATTCATTTTTTAAAATAAATCTGTCCATGCAGCCTTGGTAACATTAAAAAAAATAAATGTACAAAGTAGTAAGTAAGTAAGTAAGTAAGTAAGTAAGTAAGTAAGTAAGTAAGTAAGTAAGTAAATAAATACATTTTTATTAGTTTTTTTTTTCAGTATCTGGTGGTGTGTACATTAATATTTCTTTTTTAAATAGATTTTTGTTTACTGTTCTATAATAAACTATTTTGTTACCGTACTGGGAATATAAATGTCATCCAATTCAAATCTGCACCTTTTTTCATCTCTAGATAAAATTATGAAGATAAGTTATCAAAATAAATCAACACTAATCTAAATAAATATTAGGTGTTATTTCTAACTCCTAATATAATCAAGAATATAAATTGCCTAATTCCACTTTTCTAAAAGTGATATAAACATATATTGGTTGTTTCATGATAATGCAAGAAATTATTCTTAACATACCTCAATGATCTCAGTAAAGCTACAGGTCATTGATTAGCACTGGAGTCACTCAGATTGATCATCTGTCGATTGCTATAGTCTATAGTCTGGTAATTGTTCATTAATACTGTCATATAATGCTCCCATTCTGACGGCACAAAAAGATGTGTGCATGCTGTCCTATCAGACATGCTTGCAGCACAGCTGTCTAGTTCTTTAATTAATGAATAAATGATAATTTATTTTAATGCTAATAAAATGGTGAGAAATGTAAAAATACACCAAACTCCCTTCAGTGTCTTCTGAAACTGTTTTCATGCTATGGAAGACTGCTAAGGGAAAATTAACCTCGCAAATGCAACCTAATAAAAGCAGACATGGTATCAGAAACAAACCCAAGTCCAACTAATTAAATAGCAGACATTAACATAAAATCACTACTAATAATACATAAAACATAAAAATTAAATAAAATTTGCATTCAGATTATGCATTATATGCTAATGTATCATAAGCACATCTGTCTTAATAAGGATAAT
The DNA here is from genome assembly GCA_903798195.1 of Danio kyathit. Classification (NCBI taxonomy): domain Eukaryota; kingdom Metazoa; phylum Chordata; class Actinopteri; order Cypriniformes; family Danionidae; genus Danio; species Danio kyathit. The sequence goes on from LR812539.1 coordinate 40,637,152, forward strand.
ATTTGTGTAAGCCTATTAGTCAGAATTAGTACACTCATTTTCCATGCTCCTTTTTAAAAGTTTTTCAAAAAGCTTTTAAATCACTGACAACAAAATGGAAAATATTTTCACCACTTTTTAACTTTTGAAGACGGAGAATATATCTGTTACGTAGTAATATATTAAGTCACGTACTGACCAAAATAAATCCCACATATTTTAAATCTGAGATGGCAAACTCTTTTTTTAAACTAATACAGTTCAGGATGAACTGAGAATCCATAATGTTTTTGTTTGTTTAAAACAGAGATCACAATCCTAAAACAATTCTAAATAGACAAGTCAACAAAATAAATAAATAAATTACAAGAGGTTAAGACAAATTTTATTTATTTTTAATCAATTTTTAATGTCAATTTAACATTTATTAAATCTTACTTTAAAGGAATCATCTAATAACTCACTCATTAAGATTTGATTTTTTATAACAGGATGAATCAATATTTTTGAAGAATCTATTAAATGAATTACAGAAACAAATACATTTCCAATATATTATTAAAACCTTTATTTAAAGTGTAAAGTTCCTTTAACTGTGATTTTGAGTGTTACTATTGAATCAGTGTTGAAAATAAATTGCTATCCCAGCACCTGATTTAAATATTTGTAACACAAAAATAATAACACTGCTTAAAAAGTCTGAAGACATCAATGACGAAGCTTTTTCAAACACAGATTTGAATGTACAGTTATGATCATCAAAGCTTTAAAAAACATATGCAAACTGTCCTTAATGTAAAACAAGGCTTGCGTTTACAGCGAAACAAAATTATGCGGTACCAGACAGTGCACAAATATCAACATAAATTGCAATCCTCTCTGCTAATATACACTTGATAAATATGATCAAAGATGACTGTGAAAATGTCATTTATTCATTCATTTTGCTAATATATCAGAAGTTGCCTCATTTCCCAGTGGAATGAACCGCCAACTATTCCAGCACGTTTTAAGCAGCGGTACATAGCAAGTGACAAAGAGGCCAGACTCGCTCAGTCATTAGTCACAATGGGTAAAACCAAAGAACAAATGGTTTTTGAGCTTCTCAAAATGAGAAGTGGCTGTAAGGAAATACAAAAAAAACTAAAGATGCCCGTTTCCACCATCAGAGCAATTATGAAGAATTGCTAGTCAACTCTAAATGTTATGAATCAGTCTAGAAGATGATGTGTGTCTGTATTTATCACTGTTATGGCGGTGGTTCAAGAGGTCTTTTTTTTTTTTTTCAAGAATCACAGCTGGAGAATTACAGATGTTAGTTAGAGTTTGGTCACAGAAATTCTCCAAAACCACAATCTTGACATGACTAACATCACTTGAAAAAAAGAAAAATGCCTCTACACTCATCCAAAAACAAACTTAAATGTCAAATCTAAACAATTTTGGTTTCTTTTTAATAAAAACAAAACTTAAACTATGAATATATATATTTTTCTGCAGCCTTCTTTGCTCATATTTACCAAGGGTACCAATATTAGTGTGCGTCACACTGATAAAAACAGCACTGCCTCACACCATAAACAGTGAAATATTATAAAAATACATCAAAGTTCACTTATGCAATATTAACTATTTAACTTTCTTAAATGACTGCATAGATGCTATCAAAAAGTAATATTAAGCTCTAACATCATCAGTTATTCTTTATGATTCCATCAAATCCCTCTCTTACTTACATTTACTCTGTTTCACTTGGAAATACATCCTTAGATGGAACCTTCAATGCACTAAAGGGTACTCATATTTACCAAGAGTACCAATATTAGTGTGCACCACTGATAAAAACAGCACTGCCTCACACCACATTACTTACATGAGCATTTACTCTGTTTCACTTGGAAATACATCCTTAGATGGAACCTTCAATGCACTAAAGGGTACTCATATTTACCAAGAGTACCAATATTAGTGTGCACCACTGATAAAAACAGCACTGCCTCACACCACATTACTTACATGAGCATTTACCCTGTTTCACTTGGAAATACGTCTCGAGATGGAACTTTCAATGCATTAAAGGGATAGTTCACCCTGAAATTTAAATTCGATCCTCATTTACTCACCCTTTGCTTGTTCCAAACTTGTCCAAGTTTCTTTCTTTTAGTTGAATGCAGAAGAAGATATTTTGAAGAATGTTGGAAACGAGTAACCATTGATATCCATGGTAGGAAAAAAATACTATGGATGACAATGATTATCGTTTTATAGTAGTCTTCAAAATATCTTCCTAGTGTTCAGTAAAAGGTCTCTTATAAATGTTGGAAGCACTCGGGGTGAGTAAAAAGTAGGGATGTCCAGATCCGATCATGTGATTGGAAATCGGGTCTGATCAGTTTCGAATCGAACGTTACCTCCCAATCAGGACTCGAATATATATATATGCAGATGCAGACAATTCGCTATCGGTTCAGTAATAGATCATAACTGGTTATTATGTACTGACTTCATTTATTACTGACATCACAGCACCAGCCAATCGCAGCACTTTCTGTTGAGCGCGTGACCAATCATTGACAACGCACAAAATGCAAGTGGGATACTATTTATGTTTGTTTATTTGCTTTAAGTGCTCATGTTGTTCTGAGCATGTCCTTGAGTTTTGTTCGATGCATTCAAAAAAATGTTTTCTTTGAGCAGGTAAAATTAAAGTTACAGTTAATGTATCTGACTGCTTGTATTAAAGGACAATACTGTATTACAAATACATATAAAATGTATTTTAAAATTATACATTTCAATACAAGAACTGTTGTGCTGTAAAGTAAAATATTGTGTATGGAAAACGTTGTCAATGCACCATGATATCGAATTGAACCGAATCAATGGCATGATAATCGTAACTGAACCGAAAGACCAATGTAGGATCACACCTCTAATATTCTCATTATTTTTTAACACATCAATAGTTATGTGGTGGCACAGAGTTAGACCTCTTTCTTGACTTCACACAGAAACAGCAACACGTGCGGCATGACATCACTTTGTTGCAGAGACACTATTTGTTAAATGCCGTCAAAGTAGAACACGGAAGCAGCTTGAAGCACAGAAAGCACGAGTATGCCTGCGGTCTGCAGGTTTTATGAAGTTGATGAAGACAACATTGCCATAGCAAACTGTGAGATATGTAAACTTGGCATTGCCTGCCGGGTTTTTTAATTTCAGGTGTTCTTTGGTTTTATCTTAGATTTTTTTTTTTTTTTATCTTAGATTCTTCCAAAAGTGAAGAATTGATGTTATTTATTACTTGATTATTCAAGCTACCCCACAGAAGCGCTCGGTTTGTTAACAGAGTTGTTGAATGTTAAAATAAGGTGAATTAAATAAAAAATAAGGAACATCCTGGATCTGTTTCTTCGCTCTTCTTTATTCTTTTTTTATGTATTATATAGAAGCATCAGATCGGGTATCGGTATCGGCAGATACTCAAAATCAAATGACTCGGACTCGGACAAGGACATCCCTAGTAAAAAGGTCAGAATATATTTATTTTATTTTTAAGTGAACTACATCTTTAAGAAAACACGTCCATTATTATAATTAGGGCTGCACAATATATCATTTCAGCATCGATATCGCAATGTGCACATCCGCAGGAATCTGTCGAATCAGGATTAGAGTTGAGTAGGAGTTAAAAACACACATAATGGTGGAGTAATTGCAAAGTTTAAGCATAAAGTTACCAACAAATTTGATCATTTGCATGTGCTTCAGGCCTGTGGCTGCTCATTTTAAGCCAGTTAAAAACATTTAGGAACAGGACATTTAATTTTTTGTACTTTCAAGAAACATTAATTGTATTTATGTACAGTTTACAGTTTACGAAGTTTATACAGTGTTATTTATTTGATATTTAATTCTTTAATATGTGTATCTGATTTGGTTTATTTTATGCAGATGCACTCCATTACAAAATCATCCTATTATCATCCAAAAATGTCCTAAAATTATATATATATATTTTCAAATAGAGCTATTAATTTCATCTGTTAATGTATCGCAGAAAAATATCTGCAACCTAGCCTAAAATCTAAGATATGGGATGGTGTTGATGTGGTTTTGGGTGAATGGAGGGCTGGACTGAGAGAGATACGGGTGATGATGGTGATGGAGGTGCTCTTACCGGTGATGGGGGGCTGGGCGCGGAGCAGGTAGGAGTTTGGGGTGAACTCGTCTTCGGGAGGGGGGTCCAGGATGGTATGGGATGAGCCGCTGTCCAAAAGGGGCATCTGACACTCCCTGATGGAGGAGGCGGCCTGGTGCAGGGGGACGGAGGGGGGAGGAGGGGCGGGTGGCAGCAGACTGGATGAGGGCGTGGGGGGGGAGGGGGCGACCTGAAGACACACACACACACACACACACAGTGGGAGAAGTGTGTTACTTTATGGAGTGAAACCATTGCTGGTTGATGAAATTACAACACACTGAAGGGAATCACAGCTATTTTTTCAGAGTTGTATTTTTAAGTACACTACTGGTCAAAAGTTTGGGGTCAGTAGGATTTTAAATGTTTTAAAATAAGCTTATCCTGCTCACCAAGGCTACATTTATTTCATCATAAATATAGTACAAATTGTAAAATTGTGAAATGTTATTGCACTATAAAATAACTGTTCTAAAGTAGTTTAGAATTTAATTGAATCATTTATTTCAGTGATTTAAAGATGAATTTTCAGCTTCATTATTCCAGTTCGAGTCTCCAGAGGCACACGATCCTTCAGAAATCACTCTAATACTACTACTAATTATTATTATTATTATTATTATTATTATTATTAATGGTAATAGTAATAAAAACAATAATGACTGGAGTAATAATTTCTTTTGAAACTACATACAATAAGTAATAAATAAATATTTAATAAATAAATATATATTTAAAAAAAAAAAGGAACATAAAAAAAAGAATATAAATATAATAAAAAAAAAAAAAGAAACATAAAAAAGGAACTGATCACTCTTTTGACCTGTAGTGTACATTATGTTTGGCTATTATATTTAAATTATATACAAATTATACTGGTTAGAAACCATTTTCATCTCATTGAATATCAATGATGCAAGAGGCCTATTGCAATAGTTTTGTATGAGTGTATCAAAAATGTTACAAACTGGAAAAACAGACAGAATCATGGAAACTAGTAGAAATAAAAAGGAATTTAGTGTTTAAAATGGAATGTCATGAAATTTGACAAATTTGCAATACTGATATAATATAAAACTATAAAAAATTCCTAGAAAATGTCTTTTATTATTATTATTATTATTATTATTATTATTATTATTATTATTATGATTATTATCTTAACTGTATACATTTTATGCATGGTACATTAACCATTAAAACAGAATGCAGAACATTTTGAAATAAAGAAATTAAAAGAAATAAATATATATTTAAAAAAAAAAGGAACATAAAAAAAAGAATATAAATATAATAAAAAAAAAAAAAGAAACATAAAAAAGGAACTGATCACTCTTTTGACCTGTAGTGTACATTATGTTTGGCTATTATATTTAAATTATATACAAATTATACTGGTTAGAAACCATTTTCATCTCATTGAATATCAATGATGCAAGAGGCCTATTGCAATAGTTTTGTATGAGTGTATCAAAAATGTTACAAACTGGAAAAACAGACAGAATCATGGAAACTAGTAGAAATAAAAAGGAATTTAGTGTTTAAAATGGAATGTCATGAAATTTGACAAATTTGCAATACTGATATAAATATAAAACTATAAAAAATTCCTAGAAAATGTCTTTTATTATTATTATTATTATTATTATTATTATTATTATTATTATTATTATTATTATGATTATTATCTTAACTGTATACATTTTATGCATGGTACATTAACCATTAAAACAGAATGCAGAACATTTTGAAATAAAGAAATTAAAAGAAATAAAGAAATTAAATCCAGAAATATTATTATGGACAAAAACGTATGAATAAAATTAATAAAATAAAACTAAATTTGAGAATAAATAAAGTCACTGATGCTTGAGGCAGTGTTACAATAATCAAAATAAATAAAAAAACACAACAAATTAATAAAAATAAATAATATTTGGGTCCCTAAAATAGTCCTTGATGGATGCAGTAGGATTGCAATATTTAAGTAAATAATAATAATAATAATAATAATAATAATAATAATAATAATAATAATAATAATTAAATTAAACTAACATTTTCCATGCTTGACATAAAATAAACTTTAAAAGATAAAAATTAAATGAAATAAAATATTTAAAAACATTAAAAAACTAATTAGAATTTAATATAATAAAATAAAATAACTGAAACAAAATTTACATTAAAATGTATAAAATGTATATACAAACAATAATAAGAAATTCTAATTAATATATACATTGCTCAGCATATATAAGTACACTACTCACAAACATATCTTTTAAATTCATAATTTTAATATGAAGCTATGCAATATTATATTTGTGCATAACTCTAAAAAATGTTGAGTTATTTATTTAACTCAATGGTTGAGTAAAACATATTTGGGGCTTTGTTAGTTTGTTTTAACCTTTATTGAGTTATTTGTTAATAACTCAACTAGTTGGGCTAAATAATTGGTGCTTTGTTGGGTTGTTTTAATCTTTATTGGGTTATTTATTAATAACTCAACTAGTTGGGCTAAATATTTGGTGCTTTGTTGGGTTATTTTTAACCTTTATTAGGTAATTTATTTAATAATTCAATTAGTTGGGCTAAATATTTGGTGCTTTGTTGGGTTATTTTTAACCTTTATTGGGTTATTTATTAATAACTCAACTAGTTGGGTTAAAAATTTTGAATTTCAACAGTCAACTGATTTAACTGACACAGAACAGCTGTTTTAATATGCGGACGTAATGTAGTTTTTGCTTTGTAAAGTTTATTTAAGCTATAACACAATAATATAATAATAATAATAATATTCTTAATTATTGATGTTACAAACGTGCGCTTCATAGCTGATCTTTATTAAATGGATAAAAACCCTCAAGTGTCTGGAACTTAAAATGTAATGAAAATAAAGCATTTTTGAAAACTGCATGTTATTTATTTACACAGCCATAATATAAAATTAATTGTAGCACTAGTAATAGTAGCACTAGTAATACCAGAATGGAAAAAAATAACATTTAATCAAAATAACCCAATGCATTAGGTTAAAATTACCCATAGTTGGGAAGGTGCTATAATAACCTATATTTGGTTCATATGTTGGGGTATTTTTAACCCAACTATTTTAAAGGAGTATGCATTAGATTACTCAGTACTGAAGCCAAATCTGGAGCTTATCTAACAAAATGATTTACAATAACAGTCCAAAAACTAGTACATCCAAATTTATATGTTATAGAAAAATATAAAATACAAATTTAAAAAAGAGGAAAATCAACAGAAGCAAAAAGAAAAATTTAGTTGAACTTTTGTAGGTTGTATTTTTATTTTATTTTTTTTTTGCAATATTTTGCTTGAATTTTAATTAATCTTTCCATTTCTAAATATGTTTGGTGACTAAAATATTATTTTAATAAATATATCTATTTAATAAATCTGTTTTGCTTAAATTCACCAAAATACATCGCCTAATTTCACTGAGAAACAAAAATATTCATTTTAAAAATAGGGTGTATTCAATTATGCTGAGCACTGTAAATAATAAAAAAAGAAAATATTAAAAACTATAAAAGGACTTGCGATTCTAGGAAACGGTAATAAAACCAAAAGAATGTAACATTTTTAACAATATCTTTATTGTAAAATGCATTTTTTCACTGTCTTTGTTTTAAATTATTTATTTTAATTAGTAATAAAGCGGATATGAGAACTAATGAGCAGGAGTGCATGTGCAGCTGCAGCATAAAACCCAAAAGGAGTGATTTTAACAACAGACGGCGACAGCCTGCGTTTGTCACCAGAGACACTTTCTGTTTGTGCTCTGGATTTTCAATCTCTGCACAAAGTAAATTCTGACATGAGTTCGACAGGCACACAAAAGAAAACAGAAATGAGAACTCACAAATGGAGCATTGAAATACAAGGTATTGATACATCAAAACCAGAAGCTTGTCGAATAAATACCACATTGAAAAGAGAAATGTGAAGCTTTGAGACGCTCTGAAAAACCTTCAACTCTAAAAACACGTCTGAAAGGAGGTCAGCTTTGATGTGCCTTTTAAATGAATGAATAGAGTACGTACAAATACACAGAATATACGGACACTGTGAGCAACAGGGATGTGCGATATATGAAACAAAAAACTAAATCTGAAATAAGTGAAATATATCACATTGTGTATTCAGTTTTCAAAAGCTTATAGGAGGTTTACAGAAGAAAAGAAAATACAGTTGCAATCGGAATTATTAGCCCCCCTGTTTATTTTTTTCCTCAATGTCTGTTTAACGGAGAGAAGATTTTTTCAACACATTTCTAAACATAATAGTTTTAGTAACTCATTTCTATTAATTTATTTATTTTATCTTTGCCATGATGACAGTAAATAATATTTGACTAGATATTTTTCAAGACACTTCTAGACAGCTTAACGTGACATTTAAAGGCTTAACTAGGTTAATTAGGTTAAATAGGCAAGTTAGAGTAATTAGGCAAGTTATTGCATAATGATGGTTTGTTCTGTAGAATATCAAAAAATATATAGCTTAAAGGGGCTAAAAAATTTGTCCTTAAAATGGTTTTTAAAAAATTTAAAACTGCTTTTATTCTTGCCGAAATAAAACAAATAAGACTTTCTCCAGAAGAAAAAAATATTATCAGACATACTGTGAAAATTCCTTGCTTTTTTAAACATCATTTGGGAAATATTTAAACAATAAATAAAATCTAAGGGGGTTTAATAATTCTAATTGCAACTGTAGAAAAGAAGCTTCATTTAAACAAGCGATGATAAGTAGATATGAATAAAACTAGAAATAGTTTTATTATTAACTATTTAAGAATTTATGTTTATGTTATATTTATTTATTTTAAGAATTTATGTTTATGATAGAGTTAATAATTATCAATTATTAATTTAGTTAACATTTGGGCTCGTTTCATTTTGATGTTCAGATGAAATTTACAAAAGTTTAAAATAAACAAATTAAACTGAAATAATTTCTAAAATATCAAACAATAGATGAAAAAATCTTCCGCCTTTATTTAGTGTAAAATATACAATGCTTTGAATAGATGAATATACCCCATTTTGAAAATGAATATTTTTTATCAATTTCTCCATGAATATAGGTCATATATTTTGGTGCTTTTAAACAAAACAGATTTATTAAACATATGTATTTATTAAAATAATATTTCACTCACCAAACCTCTTTAGAAATAGAAAGATAATACATTAAATTGATTTTTTATTTGATTTATTCATTTTTAACAAAATTCTATATTCTATAATTCTATATTCTAAATATTGCAAAATAAATTACAAACTACAAATTTAAACAAAATGTTAGATATTTTGTGTGTGTGTGTGTGTGTGTGTGTGTATATATATATATATATATATATATATATATATATATATATATATATATATATATATTTATATATATACACACACACACACACACACACACACACACGCATGCACACACGCACGCACGCACGCACGCACACACACACAAATTATCAAAAATTTTGGTTTAAATTTTGTAGCATGTATGTATGTATGTATGTATGTATGTATAAATATATATAATTGTATACCACTCTATTAATTTATGAATTCAAAAGATAGATTTGTGAGTGGTTTGTTTATTAAAATTATTCTGACCTGTACTAACAATATATAAAATCATATATAAAAATAATAAAAATAATAAGTGATCTGATCATACTATTGTTATCTGTATCTTTTAAATGATTTAAAAAAACTACAAATGGATAAGCCTAGAGTTTAGGTTTAGTAAAACAATTGAAAATGACAAATAATCAGTATATTATAATAGAGGATTTTAATATGTTATCAAATGATTGTTGATTCTAAATAAATCTGACAAAATGCTATACAAATTGCTGTTGATTTCTGTAAATATATTAGTGGCTTTTGCTGTAAACTTGCTAGATTATAGAGTATTATTCATTTTGCTGAAAAGAAACAGAAATTGAGCAAGACGTTCTAATATACAGGGGAAAAGAAAGCTATATTACACGTTTATTAAATTTTTTAAACTTTGTTATTTTTAAATGCTTGAAAACCACTTTTGATATTTGATCCAAATGCATCTAATTATAGTTTTAATTATTCATTCATTCATTCATTTTCTTCCTCTTTTCCGAAGCCGGGTCGCAGGGCCAGCAGGAGCCCATTTTAAATCATTTCAATTCTGCTCATCGATATCAGAACAGCCCATAACACACAGCAATCTGAATCGATCAATCAAATAATTCATGTAAAATAGTTTAAACACAAAGTTACACTGTTTTTACAAGATCCTTTTAAATCAGGGACACTATTATTATGCTGTAAGGACACTTTCCATCTATGTAGGTTTATTTTATATTTGGTCTTTAACTACTTACAGCACAAGCACATTTCAAAATATACTATTTAATTATTTTCTTCACGTTCATGAGACACTTTTAGTAATATGGATTCAAAACATGTATTACACCTGTAAACTCATGCAGGTATTATTTTATAAAATATAACAGCAATGCAAAAACCTGTAAGCACACAATAAGTGCATCACATAATTATTTCAATGTAGCAACACAGCACACTGCACACATTAAACACATTGAATATAAATTGAGTCCATACATTTTTCACTGGCATTTGCCGGTGCACTGAAAATAATCATTCATTGGATTTACTAATTGTTTTTAAGATAAGTGGTTGCAAACAATTTATATGGACTCAATTTAAACAAACAAATTAAATGTAGTAATGCTCAGCTTAATTTGTTTGTTTAAATTCAGCCCATATAAATTGTTTGCAACCACTTACCTTAAAAAACAATTAGTAAATCCAATGAATCATTATTTTCCAGTGTGAAATCAGTGTGAATGTACAGTATTATGTGTGATATACAAAACACTAACAAAAAATGATCTGAAATATGTTAAATATATTATGCATTGGGTCTTCTAAAATATATAATGCAAGTCTTTTGTGTATATTTTAATTAATAAATAACGTCCTGACAACAAATGGATAAAGCTAGGTACAAAGCAACACACTCAAAAAAAATGTTTGCTGTTTGTTCAAACTACTTATTTAAAATGAGCTGAAATAACACAATTCTTGAGGCTTTTTTGGGACAACTTAATTGTTTTACGTTCAGTCTACTTAAATTTGTAAAAAATGTAATTGTTAATTTAATTCCTTCATGTTGTCCCAACACAAATTGATTGTGTGGAACCCGGCATGTTTTACAGTGCATAAGTACAATGCAAAAACCTTTAAGCACACAATAAAAGCATCAAATAATTATTTAAACGTTGCCACGCATCAAATAAAAACATTTAATATAATTCATTTTCCATCGCCAGCAGAATCCGTGTGAATTATGAGTCTTCAAGCTAAAATATACCGCGGTGTTTTTTCTTAAAATAACACAACAAAGAAGAAAGAGCTTCAGATACGTGATCAAGCCATTAAGCGCATGCTGGGTTTGTGATTGGGAGCGAGACCAGCTGATATATTGTGGACGTTTGAGCGCCCCATGCCATCCGCACCCGTGTGCAGTCAAAAGAGCAGCGGTGCCCGACCTGAGCTGTGTGCCATCGGCTTCTGCGTCTCACATCTACTAATTCAATCAATTCCCCTCTCTCTATGTCTGTGACAGCATCCAGACAAACACACATACACATACTGTATGCACTGGGTTTCCATTTTTTATGGAGCTTTCCTTAGACATTTTTTTATACTGTACAAACTGCATGTTCAGTCCCTGAAGCCAAAACACAAGCCTCGCAGAAAACTCTTACTTTATTTTTGGAGACCCTTCCATAACCACACACACACACACACGCATACTTACACTTTTCAAAGTCATAACGCTTTTTGTACTGACATAATCGTATTTTCTATTCCCTAAGCCAAAGGATATTTCAAACTGCAATCACGGGACCCCCTATGGAGCTGCAATGGAATGCTAGGGGGTCCATGAAAAAAGCAGCAGAAACAAAAGTAAAAATAATAATAATGATAAATGTATAAACGTGAATATAATTAGGGCTGCACAATATATCATTTCAGCATCGATATAGCAATTTGCAAGTCACATGGCAGAATATGCAAACGTTGACTTTGATTATAATTTATCTTTGCATGAGTTTTTGAGGCTTGTGACTGTCTGAGGGTTTTAAAAGTATTCAGGCATAAAACATTGTACAGTTTTGTAACTTTTAATAATGGTTAATTTTATTTTATTTATACAAGAAAGGCAATGCAGTATTATTTTACATTAAGTATTCAATTATTGTCTCTGAATACTGTTAGACTCTTCAGAAAACATTAAAATATTCTTTATTTCATTTCTATCTTTCTTTATTGGGTTAATCTATGCTTGTTTATTATATTTTATGCATGATTAACTCTCCTACAGAATCATCCGATCAATCTAAAATGATAAATTCTTTCCAAATAGAGATAAATAATATAGAAGTGATCTTCATAATACAATACAGTGCTCAGCATAAATGAGTACACCCCCCACAAATCTCTCATTTAAATTGATATTTTCTACAGGATGCTTTACAATATTATATTTGTGCATATACAGTATGTTAGTTTAGTCAGTACTGAAGCCAAATCTGGAGCTAATCTAACAAAATAACTTACAATAATGGTTTAAAATTTAGTAGCCCAAATTTATATGTTAGGGAAAATAAAATAAAAAAATTAATTAAATTAAATAACATTTTCAAATATAGCAAAACTCAAGAGAAACAAAATATATATATATACAATTCTGTTAAAATGTTGCAATGTTTTGCATGAATTTAAATGTATTATATTTTCTATTTCTAAAGATGTTCTGTAACTAAAATATTAATTTAATAAATATGTTTGTTTGAATATATTTTTTATTTATTAGTTTTGTTAAAATGCACCAATATATAATACCCATATTCACTAAGAAATGGATAAAAATATTCATTTTCAAAATGGGGTGTACAGAATAAAAAAAAAAAAAAAAAAAAAAAAAAATATATATATATATATATATATATATATATATATATATATATATATATATATATATATATATATATATATATCACAATATATAACAATATATCACAATATTAGCTTTTTCTAATATCGTGCAGCCCTAATTATAATAACTAAAACATTTTGAGACAAATAAATAAATAAAATACACATTGAATTAAAATGTTTTACTATATGTAAATTAATGAATTCAAAACTATAGATATTTATCGAGATTCAAATCCTTACATCATCCAAAATTAATTTATATAAACAAATGAATAAAATTAGATTAAAATAAAATAAAAAAAGATTAAGATAAGTCACATGAAAACATTCTTTACTGTGTTAATTGCATTTTTAAAGAAACAGAAGCAGTGAAAAAGCAAGAGTGAGCACTGTGATAAATCACACTCGACAATGATTCCTGATGAAAATGTTTGCGCTCGCACAAATACGTGTCTAGTCCTACTGAGATTCAGATTTCACATCCTTCTTCAGATGAGTGCACAAGAAAGAGAAAATCTGCACTGACACTTTATTGTCCACCATCAAAGGTGGCAAAACGGGAGAGAACGCAGTCAGACTGGAGGAAAAAGAGTGACAAATCACACCGTAACAAGCGCAATTTATCACTCAGCACACTCGCCCTTTCTCCTTTATCTGCCGTGTACACAGAGCAGACACCTGTGGCACACACACACATTTGCACGTGGTGTCTTTCACTGTCCTCTGCGAGTGTACGGCTATGTACACTACATCACTGAAACCCATGTCAGAAACTGAAATATCTATACAATTCTAATACAAAATTGTAGCTTATTTTTTAATTGTTAAATAAAACAGATTTTAAAGGCATTAGTTATAAACAATCACACTGTGATGAAAGAAAAAAAGACGTACACTGTAACGTTTAAGTTATCAAGAAATCCTTTAAATGTGACCTATTTAAAACAGAATGAGATAAAAAAAAAAAATATATATAAATATAGAAAATCTGAATAGGTTCGAGCCTCGGCTGGGTCAGTTGGCGTTTCTTTGTGGAGTTTGCAAGTTCTCCCTGCGTTTGCATGGGTTTCCTCCGAGTGCTCCTGTTTCACCCACAGTCCAAAGACATGTGGTACAGATGAATTGGGTAGGCTAAATTGTCCGTAGTGTATGAGTGTGAATGAGTGTGTGTGGACGTTTCCCAGGGATGGGTTGCGACTGGAAGGGCATCCGCTGCGTAAAAACGTGCTGGATAAGTTGGCGGTTTATTCCTCTGTGGCAACCCCAGATTAATAAAGGGACTAAGTCAAAAAGAAAATGAATGAATGAAAATCTGAATATACAAATTATAAATCAAACGTAAATTATGTTATTAATTATAAACAGCTTATGTTTGGTGTATTAACATCTAGCTAAAGCTAAACAAGCTAAACAAACATGTTCTTAGTAGTAGCTACCTAATGTTATATGGTGAACATTTTTATGGAAATAAAGCTTTGTACTTTATGTTTCACATAAATATTCATCATTTAGTAGTGTTTGTTCGGCGAAAGGGCACAGATTAAACAAAATACAATTTAAGTTGCACAGTATAACTCTGTAAGTTTGTTTGACAGCAAGCTGCAAATGTCAATTTAACAATCATGTATTCTGTGTATACAAGATGCTATGGTGCAACCACATGTTTTGTCATAAGCAACAACACCTAAGCCAAAGAATTTTAAACTGCAATCTCGGGACTCTCTATGGGGCTACAATATTGCTAGGGGATTCATGAAAAAAGCAGGAAAAACAAAAGTAAAAAAAAAATAATAATAAATGTAAAATGCGAATATAATTGGGCTGCACATATTTCGTCATAAGGACACAGAAATAACTTGAAATAAATGATCATATTTTAGATCATATAAGAGTAAGACATCATTCAAAACCATAACAATTACAGTTTTATTTGTTTACTCACAATAAAAATCTAAATTTTGTGTCATTTTTAAAAAAAAAGCATAAAAGATGCACTTTCTGCGCACGTCATGGTTTAGCCAAGTACGATGTGATCCTGGATTAACATCTATGTTGATTCTGGAACATCATTTTTGTACAAAAATGTAATCCATATCTATTCTCTACCCCTAAACCCAACCATGACTGTACATTATCCCCAAAATCAAAGGGGAATAATACTTGTATAACAATCATGTAGAAGTGCATAAACCTATCCGTAAGCCTAAATTTAACATAAACGGAAACATATCCCTTAATTCTGATTGGCTGATTGGAATGTTGTTCCAGGACCAACATAGATGTTAATCCAGGAACATGTCCTACTTGGTGAAATTAGGTTGGCACACTTTCTGCAGTCTTAGTTTCTTTAAACTTGAGCATGTATCACAAAAATGAAAGGATGTGTTGAGGAAACAAGGGAGGATATCAAATGATCTAGAAGGGTCAATCGTGGATTAAAAGCATTTTCAATAATCTATGTTTTGGTTTGTCTAAACTGAAATCTAGTTTATTTTTCCAACTAACATCTGCAACATTTTTACTCAGTTTTTAAGTGTCGAAAACACCAGATTAACGTGAATGCCAGGTGCAAATGAAGTAAAAGTTGAAAGTTTATTTTTTTCTGACGAACACAAGATAAAATATCTAAAGAAAGTTGAAAAACTGTAATCACTGGCTTCTATAGTACACTCAAAAAACTTTGTTCAAACTATTAATTTAAAATGAGCTGAATCAATACACATTGCATTTTGGGGGGACAACTTAATAGTTTTATGTTCAATCCACCTAAATTTATAAAAACTATTAAGTTAAATTAGTTGATTTGTGTTGAGGGAACATGAAAAAATGGTGTGAAACTCAGCATTTTTTACAGAGTACAAAAACAAACAAATACTATCCATGTCAGTGATTACAGGTTTTCAGCTTTCTTCAAAATTTCTTCTTTTGTGTTCAACAGAATCAAAACTCAAACAGGTGAAGTATAAGGTATAGTATAACAGGTATAGTATAAGAGTGAAGTGTGAGTAAATGATGACAGAATTTCCAATTTAAGGTGAATTATCCCTTTAAGCCTGTGACTCGCGACCCCCAATATCCTCTGAGGTGGTTAAGAATGCAGAAACCTTGCATGCAATGGCACACACACACACCAATTGACCCTAGTCTATTCGTCGTTTTTTGTTTATGTATGTCAGTGCTGTAAATGTGCCAGAACGTTTAACCTGGTGTTATAAAATCAATCTGCTGCATCTGATGCTATTGCTGTGTCTTTAATATAATGTAATTACCCCAGGGGTCGCAATCCAATAGAACTAGTAACTACTGTATAAGCTACTATAGTAACTATATAGTATATAGTAACTATAAACGACTATTTTTCTCTTCTGTAGGTTATGGATAAAATATGGTCATTCTTACAGTTTAATAAAAATAAATAGATTTTTGGAAATCACCAGGCGACCCCCCTTTCATTGTCCCGCGACCCCTTGGGGGGGTCCCGATCCCCACTTTGAGAACTACTGCTTTAAGCTTCACTGACAAAAATGATGTCTGCAAAACTGTTGCAAACAATTTATATGTGTTGAATTTAAACAAACAAATTAAATTTTGTACTGTTCAACTTAATTTGTTTCATTAAAATCAGCCCAAATAAATTGTTTACAACCACTTAATTAAAAAAAAACTTTAGTTTTTTGCAGGTTTAGTTTGCTCTGTCAGCTTTGTTCAGAGACTGATTTTCTTAGACTCTCTCATTTTCCTGATGCTTTTCCTCCACTAAACTCTCTCTCTATCTTTTGTTTTCCCACTTGATCTGCTGCATCTGCGCTCACAATGGGCTGGTCAGTGACATTTGTGAAGATTTATCATATCAGTGTCTAACACAGCAAACAAAGGCTAAGGAGGGCCGTGGACACAGAGGGGGGCAGAGAGAGAGTGTGTGTTGATCACAAAAAATGGGGCAAATCATAAGTCACGCATCATCCAAGCGACACGAATTCAAGACCGCCGCACAATACAAATGATATTGGCAAAATAACCTTGCAGAACATAATCAAAGCTTTCAAACTTCCAAAAATAACTACAACAATCCATTCATATCGACTGCAATATGATGAAACACAATGTTGCGCTCTTGTTTGTAAGGTTAAGCAAAACAACCTCAAGAATCCCAATTACTCATCAGATTGTGTTTATTTGGTGTAACATGATGTAATCAGTCATATTTTACTATTCACTTGAGGAAAATTTAATCAAATAAATCACAATCAATGTTTATATACTACAGTATTTGTGTGTGTACGTAAGTGCGTGCACGCATCTTTGCATGTGTGTCTATTCAAATATTCATCAGCAGCACAAATGTATAATAATCATGACAGACCTATTTAGGGCTCGGCGATTTGGCCTAAAATCAAAATCCTGATTAATTGAACATTTTAAATCGATTGCGATTAATAAACGATTATTTTATTTATTTATTCTATATTTTTGCTCTCATAGTTCACTGATAAGTTTTGTTTTATTATTTGATTTTAAAATAATTGAAGGAAACACACACTATCTACTATCTATGATTATTAACTGAACATCAACGTTGAACAACTGAAATTAAAGTCACTTTTCTTATAAAAATATGAAAATAAATAACTTGCACTTTTGGAAACAAATGAATTATTTCCAATGTTTTTCATATTAAAAATGAAAAAAAAATGCAGTATATCTTCTAAACGAAACAACTCTTGTATATCCTGTAAATATTTTAACAGTGCATTTCTTGAATCTTCTGTAAACAAATATTTGAATGTAAATAATAATTTTATTGTAATGGAAAATATGCTATCATAAGGCATCTCTGGTGCAGCTTCCAATCATCTTCAATGTAATCCAAACGTGCAAAGTGTGGTTACATTTTTTGAGAGGTGCGAGGGTGTGCGACCGCGGAAAGGCTGCGCCCGAGCACACCCCTGCGGTTGACGCAGAAGTTTAAATCAGTCTTAACACAGCGGGGTCACGTGACTCCACATGTGGTAGGGAAAGTAATTGAAAAAAACTGACCTGGAAAAATTTGATCGATTATAGGTTCCGAATGTCAATTTCGATTTATTTTCAATTAATTACCCAGCCCTAGGTCTATTTTTAACAACACTTTAAACTATTCCTTATGATTTTATCATACATACATATATATATATATATATATATATATATATATATATATATATATATATATATATATATATATATATATATAACATCTAAACATGCCCATTACAAAATTCACATTATGTAAAGTAAATATATATATTTATTTATTTTACATAATTTGAATTTTGTAATGGGCATGTTTGCATGTTCTCCCCGCGTTCGCGTGGGTTTCCTCCGGGTGCTCCGGTTTCCCCCACAGGCCAAAAACATGTGGTATAGGTGAATTTGGGTAGGCTAAATTGTCCATAGTGTATGAGTGTGTATGAGTGTGTATGAGTGTGAATGAGTGTGTATGGATGTTTCCCAGAGATGGGTAGCAGCTGGAAGGGCATCCGCTGCGTAAAACATGTGCTGGATAAGTTGGGACTACGCCAAAAAGAAAATGAATGAATGAATGAATTTTGTAATGCGCTGTTTTATATTTTGGGGTTAACATACATCCTGGCTGTAAATAACCAGTGTAAATATTTAGGGTTATATTCTGTTATCTTAAATCACAACATTATGCAATGTAAAACTCTAAAATTGAGGTAAAACACTTGCACAAAAAAAAAAAAATAAATAAATAAAAAAAATAAAATCATTACAAAAAAGCATATCAACATTACAATGAGCAATATTTTTAAACACCATTCCTAATTTGTATTTGAAGAATTGATAAAACTGTAATATTGGATGCTTGTCTGTAGAACACCTAAAAAACCTTGCAGTTTGTTCAAACTACTATTTAAATTGAGCTTAATTCTTATGCAGCACGGTGGCTCAGTGGTTGGCACTGTTGCCTCACAGCAAGAAGGTTACAAGCTCGAGTCCCGGCTGGGTCAGTTGGCATTTCTGTGTGAAGTTTGCATGTTCTCCCCGTGATCGCTTGGGTTTCTTCTGGGTGCACCGGTTTCCCCCACAGTCCAAAGACATGCACTACAGGTGAATTGGGTAAAACAAAATTGGCGGTAGTGTATAAGTGTGTGTGTGTGTGTGTGTGTACGTGTTTTTGTGACATATCAGGACACAAATCTGTATAATTACATAGGTATGACACAGGTATTACAAAAAGCAGGTGAAATATGAGGACATTGGTGATGTCCTCACTTCTCAAAAAGCTTATAAATCACACAGGATGAGTTTTTTCAGGGAGTAAAGCTGTACACTGTCTCCTGTGATGGTTGGGTTTAGGGGTAGGGTGGGGTGAGGGCAATGTAATATACGGTTTGATCTGTATAAATGTAGTGTGAATGAGTGTGTGTGGATGCTTCCCAGAGATGGGTTGCGGCTTGAAGGGCATCCGCTGCGTAAAAACGTGCTAGATAAGTTGGCGGTTCATTCCGCTGTGGCGACCTCGGATTAATAAAGGGACCAAGCCGAAAAGAAAATGAATGAATGAATGATAGTACAAAACTAATAAGCTAACTTAATTCCTTCATGTTGTCCCAACACAAATCGATTGTGTTGAAGCCAGCATTTTTTACAGTGAATTTAGAAGTTAAAAAAACAGCTTGTTGAGGTCTTTTTATAAACTCTGGAGAAAATAACTGTGAAATTAACAGTAGGGCCACAAAATTTCTCTTTAATATTTTGGGAGCAGTGGTGCTTTAAAGAGAATTTGGAGACTGAACTTCTTGATGAGCGTTTTAGCCTGCTGTGCTTTAGAGCAGGACTCTCAGCATGGCAAAACTCTCTCTCTCAGTTCATTCCCTTTTAAAGCTCTGCGGCTACTGCTATCCCACCAAACCATAACCAACTCTTATTTTGATAATGGATTAATCGAATGCTTAAAATGAAAACGTTTTGTAATTTTGTTAATATATGAATACAGGCTAATCCAGGAGTTGCTCAGTTTAGGAATCTATTAACCACCTAAGAGGACAGAAAGTAAATCTCCAGACCCCTCATCTAATCCTGCCGTGAGGCTCAAAACACACACACTGGCACACACAGAGCTTAAATATTAACACAGAGCTCCAAAGGCCTATGGGTTGCTTTACATCGTGTCCTAAACATGATGTGATGTGACACCGCGACATGCGCTAAAAGGTTGTTTTTGAACAAACCAGACATGACGCAACATGCGATTAAAGGTTTCTTTTCCATGCGAACCAGAGTTTCTGTGCTAATCAGCCACAACTGCGACTTGCAACATGCGACAGAGGATTCAGAAACGCTTTCTATTTGTGTATTGTCATAGCTGGAACAGCAGCAAACAGGAACAAACTGGAACTGATTATGTGCTTTATTCATACTGAAAGCAACAATGGAAAATGTATGTCAGACCTAAAGAAAAGCGCAAACGTTAGTCAAGAAGCAGTATGCAGTGCTCAGCATATATTATATTCAATATTCAGGACTGGAGCCAAATCTGGAGCACAATAACTTATGATAATGGTCCAAAAACTGTTAAAATGTGTTGACATTTCATAGTTTGGTTTTTATTTTTATATTTAAAAGTATTATCTTTTAACTTTAAAGATGTTTGGTGACTAAATTATTATTTTATATATTATAGAAATTCACAGAGAAACTGACATTAATTTTGTTTAAATGGGCTGTACCCATGTATGCTGAGCCCTGTAAGTATGTTCTACATAAAAAAGTAGTCTTAGACATTTAACATGTGCTTTTAATAATGTTAAAAGATGCAAAATAAATTAATTAATAGTTTTTTAGGTGAGTGCAGTGTCCATCTGCTCGCTTTTCTGATTTATTTAGTGTCCGAAATATGATAGAAAGCCTTTCTGTTAATAATTTATTTAATATTATATTATTTAAGAAAATAAAAACAAATAAAAAAATAAAAAAAATATTTTTAAATATGCTGTTTTATACATCATTGATAAAAGTAAATGCCTTTATTTGCTTTCATTTAATCTCATAAAAACATAAATGTTGATCAAATATAAGATTGTTGCACAAATAAATACAATTTTTCTCATAGACTAAATATTCGAAAAGCTCAATTTTAAAAGCCGGCAGCTAGCTCTCTCACATGGTCGGCCACTGAGGTTAAGCAAAGCTGCGCCTGGTCAGTACCTGGATGGGAGACCACATGGGAAAGCTAGGTTGCTGCCGGAAGTGATGTTAGTGAAGCCAGCAGGGGGAGCTCAACCTGCGGTCTGTGTGGGTCCTAATGCCCCAGTATACTGAAAGAGACTCTATACTGCTCAGTGAGCGCTGTCTTTCGGATGAGACGTTAAACCGAGGTCCTGACTCTCGGTGGTCATTAAAAATCCCAGGATGTCCTTCGAAAAGAGTAGAGTAACAAAACTTATCAGTGAACTATGAGAGCAATAATATAGAATAAATAAATAAAATAATCGTTTATTTATCGCAATCGAGTTAAAATGTTCAATTAATCAAGATTTTGATTTTAGGCCAAATCGCCGAGCCCTAAATAGGTCTGTCATGATTATTATACATTTGTGCTGCTGATGAATATTTGAATAGACACACATGCAAAGATGCATGCACGCACTTATGTACACACACATACTGTAGTATATAAACATTGATTGTGATTTATTTGATTAAATTTTCCTCAAGTGAATAGTAAAATATGAGTAGAGTAAATTTGCCCACTGGCCTCCGTCCATCATGGCCTCCTAACCATCCCCATATCATATATGGCTTCATCACTTTGTCTCCTCTTCACCAACCAGCTAATGTGTGGTGCGTGGTCTGGTGCAATATGGCTGCTGTTGCATCATCCAGGTGGATGCTGCACACTGGTGGTGGATGAGGAGATTCCCCCCAATGTGTAAAGTGCGTGGAGTGTCCAGGAAAGCGCTATATAAATGTAAGGAATTATTATTAATAAAAAATGTAGGTTATTCATCACTTTTTCATAGATTTTTTTTCCTCTGATGAAAACTATGAATAAAAGATGGTCAATTAAATGAAAAGCCTTCTTTTGCTTTCCATTTAATCTCACAAAGAAACAAAAAGAACCTTTTATAAGAAAAAATGTAAGATTTTTTTTAATAAAATACATCTTTTATTGCTTTGCACTGCTTTCTAGGCACATTTACTTAAAAAAGATTAAAACATAACTAATATCTAATCTTCATCTGTCCATAGTAGCAATAAGAAATCTATGTAGAAGTCAAAATTGGCCTTGAAGCACACAGCACACAGAAAAACTAATAGAATTAAAACACAAAAGCACAGAAAAAAGCATCCTCTCGGGATCTCCAAAACTGACCACATGAATGTCAGCAGTATCAAAACACAGCGGCCAGCTGGAAAAGCACGCCGACTCATTTTTGGGTAACCTCTTCAGAAGCGCAGTAGTTCCTATGGTGACTGGGCACCTGTGGTTTGCAGATAAAACGCAGAGAAATGAAGTGGGCCGCAGTCCGTTCCCTTGATAACACCTGTAAGTGATAAGTTCAAAGCGGCGCTGCTTCAGTTGTGCGTGCGGGTAATTATGGAGTCGTTAAACTCGAAGAACATCTAGGGAAAAAACGAACTGCTTATGCCAAAGACATGCAGGAGAAATATCAAGAGCCGCGCAGGTGTACGTAAGGATTTCTGCTTTTCTTTTTAGCTTGGTGGAAAGCAGGTGTGGGAAGCTACCTTTTCATCTCGCCGTCTGTCTCGACCCATCTGTGTATTTCCTCATCTCAGTCTGTTTGCTTATACAGTGAGGCTCCATTTCAGTGTGGTGTGGTTTTCTGGCTAATAAATCTCAGCCTCCAACGTTAGCGGAGTGAGCGCTGCTGAAATGGCTCATTTGTGTGGTAACCTTAGCTTTATCAAACCCTTGGAGGTTTCACTGACTGATGCGCATTCATAAGCGGCATTATCAATATCTGTCAAATCCCATCGAGTCCTTGAATAGTCTAATGACTAAACTGAAATCAATCCGCAAACATTTATTTAACATTTTGGCATTCACAGTGCCTTCCATTACTTTTTGGTAAATTTGAGCAAAGAAAGCTGGAGAAAAATGTCTCTTGCTTAAGCTTTTTATCTTTTGCTCAAAATATTAACTACAACCCCCAGCCCCAGCCCCAGGATTCTTTAGTTTGTTTTTAGTTATATTTTAGAAATATATTACAGTTTTGTTAACACACCTTTTCTGAAAACATGTCTTATATTGTCAGAACTCTACACACAAATCACAAAACACAAACACACATTGGCCAAAACCCTTCAATTCTCCTGCAAAATCAAATTTTACAATCAAAACACTGTAATTTCTTCTCAAAATGGTGTTTTGTTTTCAACTGACATACACAAACCATCACATGAAGAGACATTTATAAGAACCAGTTGATCACTGATGTGCGTAATGTAAAACACTATGACCACTTCTTCTCCATTTATCATAATGACTTACTGTAAGCCTTGGTATTGTTCAGTGTTACACTTACTACAGACAGTACACAGGCCTACATAAGTGCATTGTAACATTTTTCAGAATATAATTGTTATACAAAACACACAAATACACGGTGCCAAATATATGTTACTGTATTTTTCCCACAAAAACAGCGTACACAGTGTTCAACCCAACCAAGTTGCACATAACGTGGTCTACATATGCCATCAACAGAAGTATGTACGGAATAGTTACAGTAAAAAATTAAAATAAAAAAAAGTGTGGATTTCGGTCATCCGCTTTCCATCCCCAGGCAGAAAAAAATCCTCAATAGGATTGAGAAATAGAGAATATGAGATGAGCTCTGATTTCTAAATTGCAATTATGTGTGACGGGTGTTTACCTATCTGATGAGTTAGTATGCAAAGTAGGACAACTGACTTCACAATTGTGAATGACAGTGTGTTCCTTGTGAAAACAAAAGATTTTCTGCATGAAAATTGTGCCAAATGCAGATAATTGTGTGTAGTGTTTTGAAAAAAGTGTGTTTTTTAAATCTGCAATCTGAGGCCCCGTTTACACTAATACGTTTTAGTTTTAAAACGCATAAGTTTTGCTACAGTTACGCCTTCCGTCCACACTACGCCGGAATTTTCGAGCCCCGAAAACGAAGCGTTTTGAAAACGCTGGTGAGGCCGTTTTCATTCTAAAACGCTGCTGCTCCGTCTCAGTGTGGATGGGGGAAAACGAAGACATCTGAAAACGGAGGAGGGGCTGCAGACATTCGCCTATCTGATTGGGGCTTTTTCCTCAATATTAAGTAGCCTACACACAGTTCAGTCCTGCATCCTCTCCTTGTAAATTCAGACTTCACAAATTGATAAGGAAAACAAACTCCCGAGTGTGTACTTTATAAAGTCATTCTCATCACCCTGGCTACGCTGTTTCACTATGCGGTTTCACTTTCTAAACAATAAAATGAAAACATGATGTGAGGACTTCCTATTTTTATTTTGATAATATTAGCAACTTAACAGACATCAAAAATGTTGAGGCGTCAGGTGGCTTCATAATATGAGCGTCATCTTTATGCATATTTATAACAAAACGGAGCCTATACTATACAAGGAGAAGGGGAAGGGGTATGGGTACAAAAATGGAATTGGGATTGGGCCTTAATGTCCTTAAACTGGGAATGAAGCGTCTTCTTTTAAATTGTACTGACACTATGCTGCTATGGTGATGAATTACCTAGCGATTTTACTGTCTTTACCTTATTACAAACATGCACTGTTTTAAAAATGTTTTAAAATTATAAAACTTATTCTTGAGGTGCGGATGATCACAGAGAGCTGAACAGATCTTTTAATCCCAGTTGCTTCGCACAAGTCCTTCCTTGTGGATATGTTTATGTGTTACTATGAAGACATGTTAACGCGGCTGTCAATCAGTTTGGTGGGCAGGAAACACTGGACTACGTCACATTGGGGTGAGCCTCAGAATTACAGAATCTAGATCCTATTTTAACATCAGGAAAAAAGAGATTTATTGTGTTTATATCACTCCAGTATGACTGTGGACACGCTATACTTACACCCAACAGCTGTCCAAACAGCTTTCAAATGTTGATTTTCATCATAGGTACCCTTTTAATGATTATTTTTGTGCAGTCTTTTGCACAACACCAAATAAATAAAATGCAAATATCGAATATGTTTGCCTCCCCTACTCATCCTCATACATCCATACAACTTTTCCTCTGTGGTCAGTTGGCTTGGTAGCTCACTTTGTATGGTGTTGTATGCAGAGTGCTTAGGTTCTAGTCTGGTGAACCATGGTTCCAGAAAAAGATGTAAATTCATGGTAAAACTACATGACTGCAGTGCAATTTTCTCATATGTTTGCTTTTGAAAACACTATGGCCCAATTCCAATTTTACTTTTGTACCCCTTCCCCTTGGCCCTTGAAAGAGAGTGTGAAGGGGAAGGGCTTCAACATTTACCCCTAAGAAATGGGACAGCACTACAACACCTGCACACGTCATCATATGTCATCAAGATCTCTTGCTTCATATGAGATCAGACAATCGCGACTGCTGTTGTTATTCCAGTTGCTTTATTTTTTGGTATTTACTGTATCTTCAGGAGGTCACTAAAGGCATATATCATGTTATCATAATGCTATAATGTGGCAATAAGATTGTAACTGTACTGTGTATTTACACAGTGGCCATATTCATTTATGTAAACACACAAAAGCAACATTTACATTATACCAGACACTGCAAAAAGGTCATTCCCTGCCACTAGACATTTCTGACAGGGTATACGAGTGTCAGATGTGAAAGTATGTTGTGGGACTACTATACAGGTGTTATTATTAGGGATTATAGATAGCGAAATTTTGCAGTTTTTATTTTAACATTTTTTTATTTTATTTTTATTTTGTGTGCAGCCCTGCTGCCGTTGTAGCTGGTGTATTATGGGAAATTTTCTTACCCCTTGGTTTTGAGTGTCGTCCTGAAAATTCTTGATTTCAAGGGGTATCTATCCCTTTCCCTTAGCCCTATGCCTTCAAGCTAAAGAGAATTGGGGCAGGGCTAAGTATAAGTTGCACTATAGTTAACACTATGAACGCAGCCAAAGAACTTATTTCACATTCGCATAAATGTAGACAGTGCCCTCTAGTGGATTTTTCATCTGAAATATGCTATGAATTGTACCTAAAGCAATGTATTTTGCAATGTTTTTTGGCAAAAAAATATAGATTGAGGCCTTTTCAATGAGCCTGCATTGGCTTTTGGATGAGAATACTGTTTGTTCTTTAATTTCTTTTAATGTGTGTGTGTGTGTGTGTGTGTGTGTGTGTGTGTGTGTGTGTGTGTGTGTGTGTGTGTGTGTGTGTGTGTGTGTGTGTGTGTGTGTGTGTGTGTGTGTGTGTGTGTGCGCGTGTGCGTGTGTGCGTGTGTGTGTGTCTGTGTGTGTTTTTTCTGGCGATGTCTGATTATGGTTTTAGCGATTTTTTGTGCCCAAGCCGTAACTAACTTCTGCAATTGTCCAGTTGAAATCCCTGAAGATTTTTGGCCTCTCAAACCAACACCCACAGTATTTTCTTTGTATTTATTTGTAAGAAAACAGACTGGAAATGATTTCAGACATTGTGCAATACGTGGGACTCACCAAGCCATTTCTCTGAGTGTGCTTTGCTACTTGCGTGATCTAATGCACTCTAACAGGATGAGATAGTTGGCATTAATGTGATATGACACTGGTGTCACTGAGATTTGACCCTTTCTCTTTAAAGCCTCTGGGGACGGTTTGCTGCATGGGAGGGGCTCGCTATTTTTGGGAAAAGCGCAACAGTTTGGGGGCATACGGAATATGGCATTATGGCTACAGTTCAAAACTTGGAGAAGTGCCTATGGTGACAGTATTTTAGGGCGCACTCCTATGCTGATGCAACTACTCTACACCACTGTTAAAGGGCTAGATCACATAAAAAGGAAAAAAATTCTGTTATTTTCCTCAATTTAGGTGACATTTTATCGTCAGTAAAACAGTAAAGTTCTTTAGCTGAAACCGCTGTCCTCTGCTATCCATATAATGGGTACCAACACTTTTAGATTAAAAAACATAAGCATGCAAATAATTACTACCCATGGCTGACATTGCAATGCCCAGCAAGCATTTTTTGTTTTTAAAAGATGTCTAATAGACATCTAATAGATGTCTAAACATAGTCGCATTGGCTAAAACAAGGCTAAACTTGGGCTGTCAGTGAAAATATTATAGACATCTAAGAAATGCCCAAAACTAGACAAGTCTTCAAATAAACAGAAATTAATGACTACAAGGGATGTGACAAGATCTCGTATGACGAGATCTTGCGAGATTAAGTTGTCATGAGATTTCTCGTCGAGGTGAAAAGTGGTCTCGTGAGTTGTAATGTTATGATGGAGCATGATGCTGAATTTAGTACTGAAGATTGGATGCAGTATTTGATTTGAACTGCAAATTAAGTGCTTTGCACACACCTGGCAACCCTCGGGTGAGTGTGACGTAACCACTTTTTTTTCAGCAGAATTTAGCGGCTGCCACGTCCAACAGAGGCTACAACTGCACCCACATACAATAACCATGCTTCATATCCATGCTTTAGAATAGCACTTCAGATATGCTTCAAGTCATAATCGTCGTAAACACAAATGGAATTAAGACATGTGGAGTATTCCTATTTCAGTCGCATTATTGAAGAGCTACAAGTAAGTGCAAAGTAAAGACCGTAATCAAACTATTACCATCATAGGTCTTTTAGCTGCATTTTGCGACAGGATAAGACACACACTCGGCTGTTTGTCACTATTCTCTACACCTACTGAGTCAGTAAAAGACACAGTAAAACACACACACACAGTGAACTTCTAGAGACACGAGACACACAACTTCATCATCACCGGACACACGTTTATGCTGTCAGTGTGTGGTTCAAATTACATTAAAACAACTCAGAGTTTGTGATGGGGGCATGAATGAAATCTTGCTGAATAAAAATAAGTATGACTGCTAAAAAATTAAAAATGAAATACCAAAAATGACATGAGTTTTAAGTTCAATTTGTGGAAAGGAGTTTGATTCCTTATGTGAAATTGTACAGGGGAGAAGCCAGTCAGTGGAGTTTATAGCTAAATATTTAGCAGTGTTTGCACGTCCTTTACTGCATAGAATTCATTAAAATAGAAAAAAAAAAATAGAAAAATAGAAATAAAATAAAATATAAATGAAATACCATTCATTACAATGTTTTTAAGAAGCACCTAAATTGTTTAGCAGTTTGTAATTTTTGTTCAGTTGAATAAAAATCTATTTTCTATTCATATATTAGCAAACATTGTGCTAATATTTAAAATTCTATATAAAAAAACAATTTTCCTTTTACGTAGGCTTTAGCAAAATATTCTGCAATGTTTGCATGTCCTTTACTGTATAGAATTCATTAAAATAGAAGTTATATAACATTCATTACATGTTGATTAGGGTTGGGCGATGTTGACTAATTTGGCATTGTACGATGTCTAATGTGAAACATCGTGATGGACGATGGCATCGCCGTCGTAAGGGGGGGGGGGGATTAATTATTATATCAAACAATTGATAACAAATTAATTAATTATAGCGTACTGTTTTCACTACCTGACCCACATGGTCTTTGCTTTACCCATAACCAAACCACAAATAAATAAAGTTACACACAAATTACCACCTGTCAATCACTTTTTTCCGCTGGACTCTGGCATGAATAGGCAGAGTAATCTGTGTCCTTATAATGGCCTTTTTTTTCCCCACAGCTGGTGGAGAGACGAGAGTTTGTTTGAGGTTCACAGTAATTTGTATTGTGATTGATGATAACTTCCTTATTTTATTATTATTATTATTATTATGAGGAAATAATAACAAGTAAAGATGCTAGGGCGCTTTGGTCGCATATGCGCCCGAAATTTTATGCGAGCTAAAAATATATTTGGAAGCATTTGTGCTAGTGCAGAAATTGTTATCGTGCGACCTGTTTTCACTGCAAAATCCTCACTGCGTGCGCGGATTTAGGAGACATTTATGTAGAATGCATCTTTGCACCTAAAAACACCAAATGCAGCGCTCAGGAACAGATTAAAACAGTTGTTATGTGAACTTGCTGAAGTTTAAAAAGCCTGCAATGCTTGCCCCGCTTGTGCTCTTCTTATTGGCCCACTGCTCTAGAACTGAACACGAATGGATTGGTTAATATCAGCTGTCAATCACTCAGTCAATGTCTTCTGCCTTCAGATGACAGGAGCTACAACCGCGAAAATGTGAAGCGCTGAAGATGAGAGAATGAAAATAACACTGACAGATTTAGTTTTAGAAACCACCTAAAGTTAAATAAAGGCATATCTTAGTGATCATGTGCATATAAAGTCAGTCTAATCTGTCTATTTGACGACTAGTCTACTTTTGGGCTATTCTTAGATGTCTATCACTGACAGCCCAAGTTTACCCTTGTTTTAGCCAAGCTGTCTACGTTTAGATGTCTATTATACGTCTATTAAACACAAAATTGTTTGCTGAGTGATGTCTCATGAAGAGGCAACCTTATTACCAGTTATCTACAGCCTATAGGCAAAAGGTTCTTTCCACATACAATACACTGAAGTATGCACTACGAGTGCCTTTTTGCATAATGACTTAGCCCCCTATTGACCTTTATTATATAAATACTATAGGACAACAGCTACAGTTAAAATTTTTCTATAATGTTCTACTGACGAAAAAGGTAACCTAAATCTTGAAGGGCCTGACGGTGTGTAAATTATCAATACATTTTCGTTTTAGGGTGAACTATTGGGATTTTTGGGGGGTTTTAAGGAAAGAAAGACTGCATTTAATTACAATAAAGAGTAAAATAAAATACTTTTGTTATTTTTTCTTAAACAAATGTATTTACCACATTATACATCTGTCTATTTTTCACATTAAAAATATTCATAATGATTCTACATATCTGATCTCATATATATATATATATATATATATATATATATATATATATATATATATATATATATATATATATATGTATATATATATTTTTTTTTTCATTATTGATGAGAAATCTTAATATATCCTTGTGTGACATTTAAATACCAGAATGAACTCATTATTAAAACTCATTATAAAAACATTATTATAAAAGTATGAAACCTACATAGAGTATCTATTTCTAAAAGCACTGAATCAACACTGAGAAAATGTCATTATGACTAAAATATAAATGTTTTCAATTATTTCATTTAAAGTTTCAATTCGTAATATTAGTATGAAAAAAGTGAACTAGAGAATTAGTGAACTTTTAGAACATAAAATAATTGTGCTGCAATGATTCATGCCCAAATCTTCATTTCCTTAACTAAAAATGTGTTAAAATGTCATTTCTAGCTAAATATTCCATCAACATTAGTCTGCCACAAGATCTTTCAGAAATGATTTTAATATGTGGATAAAAAAAAACAGCTGCTAATACTTGTAAAAAGCATATTCAATTTGAGGTCTGAGATTCAGGATTTAATAAACGGCATGAGAAATGGGCTTGGGCATGCTTTTTCACAAGTCATCAAAAAAAACTGAATAAGGTAGTGGTCGCGGAAACACTTTTCAGTTTTTTTTCTAATTCCCTCTTTCCTCTAACAGTTCTGCTGGCCGAGGTTCATTGTTGCGCTTGCATTTAAAAGAAATGTACACCTGAAGCGAGGTCAGTCAGATTTTATACATGTCTAGCAAGCTGAGATCTGGAGCTTTGCATCTATACCCCCTTCCAACCTTTTGGTCAGAGTAGTTACAAACATCAAAGAACGATGAGTCATGAAGTTGTATAGCTTGTATAGAGCAACACAAACTGCCTCACAGCAGCTTTACAGAAAACCATTCCCCAATGCCTACAGTATACTGTAAGCATGTCAAAGCGGAATGTGGAGAGAAATATTTAGGAAGGAAAAAAAAACAGTCGTAGCAGAAGGAGTTCATCCTTCTCTGGCAAAACACACATATATTATTAAATTGCATGATATTTATGTCTTTAATGAATAAATTATTTAATACTGTATGTTAACAAGGTAATGTTTGCACTGTGAAGATACTGAATGATTTATAATGTAAGTAATTCCTATAAAATGGCACTATTGAGAGAATCATCCTTCACTTTCTGACTGGAATTGTCTGTATCTGTCAGTATATGTCACTTCTTATGATCATTTATAGTCTTTGAAATCCATTTTTAAAATAACTTGTGAAATATTGTCTGTGAAACATCACTGACAGACTGGAATATATATAGTATATATTAAAGTAGCATTATTAAAATAGTAAACTTACAAGCAGTACAGATAAAAAAAAAATAAATATATATATATATATATATATATATATATATATATATATATATATATATATATATATATATATATATATATATATATATATATATATATATATATATATATATATATATATATATATATATTTCATCTTCACTCAAAGAAGATGAGTAAATCTCATATCGTTCCAGACTTGAGTTCATCTTCAGAACAAAAATCAAGATATTTAAGATGAAATCTGAGAGCTCCCTTATCCTTCAAAGACAGCAACGGTCCCGATTCATTCAACAGTTTCTTATCCTTGGTGCCAGTATAGAGTGTGCGTTCAGGAAAGTTGAACGCTTTATGCATGTCATCCTTGGTTGTACTGTTGACATGTTACCTCAGATGTGCCTGTGCTTTGTTTTAAACAGAGGAAGTCACACATAGGCACTAGGGTATAGATCAGTGTGCAGTGCTCTCATGAACATGCACTCTATACTGACACTGAGAAGAAACTGTTGAATGAAGACATTATTTTTGTTTTATGTGCACACAAAAGTATATCGAGTTTGTAAGAATATGACCTGTTTTGCAGGATGTTTTTTTTAAAGCAGTTTTTTTATTACAGTTTTCTACACTTTCAACAAGCTGGGATAAGCTGTTGCTGTCTTATGGAAGATAAGAAAGCTCTTAGATTTCATCTAAAATATCTTAATGTGTGTTCTGAAGGTCTGCGGGGATTGAAATTTTGGGGTGAATTTACCCTTAAAAATATGCTGTAAAAAATCTGTGAAAAAAGCTTTTGAACTGCATTATGTGACCTTGATCGTTCCTCCAAAAGCTTTTGATGTTGAAAAGTAACTTTTATTGACTTTTTTTTAAGTTTGAAGTGACATATTTTCAGGGTTGGTGTTGTAATGTACGGTACAAAGCCATTTACAGACTTAATTCTCCATATATTATTTCTTAAACAATATCTTGTCTCAAACTACTACAATGTAATTTAAAGTCACTCTGCTTAAACTGCAGAGTTGAATTTTCAACGTCAAAAGCGGACAGAGCAGAAATAAAACTCCCATAATGCAATTCACCACCGTAAGTAAACAGAAAACCCATTTGAATCACAAAATACGGACACTTTATCTGTTAATTAGCAGATATTTTTACGGTTTACTTCTTCTGAATTGTTGTCTGTTCCAAATTTGATGATGTCATTTGGTGGCAGGGCTTTTAGTTGTACAGCACCAAAGTTATGGAACTCCCTACCTTTGCACCAGGTGGACACTATTTCCAATTTTAAACTCTGATTAAAACTGTTTTGTTTAGGATAATTATTAATGATTTGCTGGTTTAATGATATGCTTGTGATATGCTGTAATGGTCCTTGAGTGCTTTGAAAGGTGCCTATAATTATAAGGTATTATTATATATTTATTATTATTATTATTATTGATATTATTATTATATTTTCAGGTTGCCCAAGCTAATGTGCATGCGCACTCGAAAGGAACAAGATAACAACACCAACCTCATTTATGGCCATTCTACACATTATCATCCACTGGATAATATTTCGTTTGACAGGACGGACGGTTCATTTAAGACTACAGATTTCAATCTTTATGTGGATATATTTCTTATGTCTATGAAGCAAGTATTCGCTGAGACTCCAGTGGGTTTGTTGACCATCAAACCATATTGTAAGGCCCAATCCCAATTCTATTTGTGTATGAAAGGCCCAATCCCAATTCTATTAAAAATCTCAATCCGAGCCACTAGACATTTCTGATAGGGTATTTGAGTGTCATCGAGCGTCAGGATGTTGTGGGACTTCTATACAGGAGTTATGATTATGGATTATAGATCGCGAAATTTAGCGTTTTTTTTTTTTTCGTTTTTTTTTTTTTTTTAAAGCATGACGGTAAAACATGAACGCGGTTATGAATATATTAAAACATATATTTGTTTGTTGTAAAAATTTGTAATAATGACAAAAAATACTAATTTGTGGATCTCCTTACTTCCGGGTTCAGCAATACTGCCGCTGTGGCTGGTGTACTCTGGGAAATTTTCTTACCCCTTGATTTCAAGTGTGGTCCTGAAAGATCTTGATTCGAAGGGCTATTCACCCCTTACCCTTAGCCCTACGCCTTCAAGCTAAAGAGAATTGGGACACCCCTACCCCTTGACGTGAACGCGCAAAACGAGGGGTAGGGGTAAGGGGAAGGGCTAAGGGGTAGAATTGGGATTGGGCCTAAAAGCACACATCTGGTCCAAGCTTCTCCCCTGGAGATACATCAGTCTATAATCGATGATTGGCTCCTGTACTAGTAGGCGGGGCTCAATTTGCCATATTGACCCCATTCAAAACTATACGTGTGACACGTCTTGTGTATTCTATAGTCTTTAAGTATGCTTAAGCAAAGTTAATACTTATATTGTGCAAGGATTTGGATGATTGTAAAGGTCATCCAAACCTAAAAATATCAACCAATCCTGATAAACTGAGAAAAAAATCTGTAAATGTCAGTCAAAAATAACTAAAAGATAACCAAAAAAGGTGTGCTATACAATATCATAACACTAAAACGTGTCAATCAGTAGATATTAAGAAACTTGAAATAAGCACCCCTAAGCTTCTTCCTTGCAGCCTAAGTGAAGCTTTCAAGCTTTTCTCTGATTCAATTCTGTAAGCTCCAGTATTAAGATACATGGTAATATCAGTACTTATCATTCAATCTGGAGCGGTTTATCATAAAAGAGAGTCTGCTGGTAAACTGCTGAGTCTGCTCTCGTATAACACAAAGCAGCACTTGGGACTTCTCTTCTGTCATCAGCTTCTGGCTCTTCTGCTGGGCAAGAATTACAGACTGCACCAACCCACCGAATGCGGTTTTGAAGTCTGCTACAACCAGCAGACCGTATTCTTAACCGGTGTCGCGAACAGAACAAAAGTGTCCTACTTTTTCATATTCTTTCTCTAAAGCTTCCTCCATTGCATCCTCCCACCAATACGCCTTTCCATGTCTCAAATCTTAAGAACTCCGCAGCCTTGCAGAGATCAAAGAGAGATGAGTTTCAGCCAATGAGAACGCTCCTCTCCACATGACAACACTCGGCTCGCCCAATCAGCTCACATTCTTTTTCCTACTTTTTTTCGTCTGTCTCTGTCTGAACCACTGGCATAACAAAATACGATTTATTAGTCTGTGCTCTCGCATTGTCTCAAACGTTAATACGAAGGTGTTGTTTTCTTGCTCTTGAGCAGTTGATTTTTCTGAGCATCGCAGACGTTGAGGCACTTCTAATCCGTA
Organism: Danio kyathit; assembly: GCA_903798195.1. Classification (NCBI taxonomy): domain Eukaryota; kingdom Metazoa; phylum Chordata; class Actinopteri; order Cypriniformes; family Danionidae; genus Danio; species Danio kyathit. The sequence goes on from LR812539.1 coordinate 40,672,094, forward strand.
AGCAGGGATTACTAAATTTAACTGAAGGCTTTGAAGTTTGTGCACTAGAGTCGGTCACAGACACACCATATTGCCCAGAGTTTTCCACAGCAGGTCTCAGCGGTAATGGGTTTATGAATCAGCGGCCTCACAGAATGAGATTATTAGCACACTGACATCTTCATTAATTTTTCTCTTAGAGGTGTGTGGTATTTTTGACCATGATGATTTTTGTAATTGTTGTTTTAATGATGTGCGAGCTGACATTTTTGAATGTCACCCACTTTGCAAAAAAGTCTTTGAGAGTCCAAAAGCTTTCACTGATGAAGCCTGTCAGAATAAGGGTGCAATAATCAGCATATAATTATTCTCATGAAAACAAAAAATATACTGCATTGCTTTTTGTTTTTGCATTTAAATGTATAATATGACAAGCAAGAGCATTTATTTCAGTTTCAATATCACTGCATTAGTGTGATTATAAAAGTGACATCAACTTTGAAGAATAATTCTTTTAAAATAAATGCTTTTATATATTTCACCAACATATAACCTGCAGTACATCTTGGTAATAACAATTAGTAACAATCAATGTGGTTGCCAAACACAAAATGTTGCTCTTTCTTTCCTTTTACTTTATTTTATGTAGAACAATATATAATATTTCACTGTATTTGAATTCCTACCCAGATTATTTTTGCTACCACAAAATTAATAGATTTCTAGAGTTGTGTAATTAATTGAAATTCAATTTTGATTTTAGCCAGTCTGCAATTATGAAAAAAATTATTCCAGCAGTCCACAAAGCTGTTTTTCCCAGCCTGACCTCATGAGGAAACGTAACTATTTTACGTTTTGTCACTTTAGTGGCTAATTTGTATGAAGTCGTACAAAAACGTACAATTTTAAAAAGGAGGCGTGGCACCAAACCCTGCCACTAAACCCCAAAATGCGGGATAAGTAAATTGTATGAATGAGATTGTACGAATTCATACGAATTAGCCACTAAATCAAAATGTTAAGAATTGGCATGAGATTGTGTTGGTTTTTTTCACATGGAAATCAGTGATCAGAGTTCAGAACGAAAAAGCATGTGTAACTTTAAATCAGAACAGTGCAGTCTTAAAGTGACAGTGTGCTTATTATTATTACTCAAACAACAAAAGACACTAAAAGGACAAAATCACTCATAGTTCTTGACTGAAGCACAAATTTGTCTTTTTTATTTTGTGTAATTTTACTTTGGTTCTGAGAGTTGCGAAATTCTGTGATCTTTGAGGGAAATTCCATAAATTTAAAAAAGGAAAAAAAAAAAAAAACACACAAACACACGCACACGCACACGCACACGCACACACACACACACACACACATATATATATATATATATATATATATATATATATATATATATATATATATATATATATATATATATATATGAAAAATCTGATTTTGCAATATTTTATTTTTCTGCAATAAATATTGCGATATGAATACAGTTTCACAAGATGGTTTGAATAGCACTAGTTAATAGTTTTCTGGGGAGTCTGACAGTATTAAGGTACAGAAATTAAATAACCACAATAGAAAAAAAAAATGCTTTTCTTACTTTGTTTTGTCTTGCTTCCACTCCAAATATCAAAAAAATACTTAGAGAAAGTAAAAAAGAATATTTTTTACCGTCAGAAAAAAATAAGTAACAATTGACAGATTATTCTTAAAACAAGCTAAATTATCTGCCAGGGGGTGTAAGTGAAATAATCTGGTTTTCACTTTGAAATGTAGATATTTGGACTAGAAACAAGACAAAAAAAATTTAAGTAAGATTTTATTTTGCATAAATCATATAAATTCCATACAAATACAGTGATTAAATACAATTCTGTAGCTCCTGCTTAACTATAATTCAGACTCACCATTGCAGATCTTTGCAATGTGACTATTGCGGATATGCACATTGCGATATCGATGCTAAAATGATATATTGTGCAGCCCTTAAATACAGTTAAAGTCAGAATTATTACCCCCCCCCCCCCCCCCCCCCCTTTGATTTATTATTATTTTTTTTATATTTCCCAAATGATGTTTAACAGATTAAGGGAATTTTCACAGTATGTCTGATAATATTTTTTCTTCTCAAAAAAGTCGTATTTGTTTAATTTCAGCTAGAATAAAAGCAGTTTTTAATAATAATAAAAAAAAAAACATTTCATGGTCAAAATTATTAGCCCCTTTGAGCTTTATATTTTTTCAATAGTCTACAGAACAAACCATCGTTATACATAATTGCCTAATTACCCTAACCTGCCTAGTTAACCTAAATAACCTAGTTAAGCCTTTAAATTTCACTTTAAGCTGTATAGAAGTGTCTTAAAAATATCTAGTGAAATATTATTTACTGTCATCATGGCAAAGAAAAAAGAAATCAGTTATTATAAATTAGTTATTAAAACTATTATGTTTAGGTCAGCGCCAATAGCCTAGTGGTTATGTGCGCCGACATATAGCACCATGGTGCTCACGGCGACTCGAGTTCGATTCCCGGCTTGAGGTCCTATGCCGACCCTTCCCCTCTCTCTGCTCCCAATACTTTCCTGTCTGTCCTCCACTATCCTATCCCAATAAAAGGCGAAAAACCCCTAAAAAATTATTTAAAAAAAAAAGAAAAAAGAAAAAAAAATTATGTTTAGAAATGTGTTGAAAAAAATCTCTCCGTTAAACAGAAATTGGGGGAGAAAAAAACAAACGGGGCTAATATTTCAGGGGGGCTAATAATTCTGACTTCAACTGTATATACAGTACATACAAATGTTTTAGTCATATGGCCCACTGATAATTGTTTTAAATTATTGCAATTAATGATAATTTTGACCATCATAATCATGATTATGAATTTTACAGAATAAGGCAGCCCTACCAAATGCACCATAACATATCCATAGAGCACCTCTGCTTTATAACCGAGAGTAAATTGTTAAACAACAGTGTGTCACACTTGGCATTTAGGTTTTTCCTAATTACCCACAGTGATCTCAATAAACTAACACAAACTTCCAAGTGCTTCAAAAATAATAATTAAATATGCTCCCCTTGCAGAAAATACTCATATTTTAAGTCAGTTTTCCACATTATTAAAATGTCTAAACAAACAGAGATCACTTATTCCATGTAGTCTAGGCCAGAAGAACTCATTTGCTTGCATTTGTGAATACATTATTATCGATAGTCTAGACCTCGAATACTAGATAACATCAATTATTCAGATGTATTTCCATTAAAAAACACGGTCTTATATTAGGAACAATAGTATTTTAAAAATACTCTCAAGATTTCTCTCTACAAAACGGAACACCGCACTCGCATCTTGAACATACTGTGCACATATTACACACAAACATCAGCAGCAGCAGCAACACTCAGCGGACAGTTTTCCAAACTTCCGCTCTTCTATTACCGGAGAAGCAAGTTCCTGTCTAAGTGATGAATTATTGAAATAAGCTGTGCCTAATCTAATGGAGATCAGGGTTGTTGGGGTGCTGGGAGGCAGATGTCAGTCAGAGTTGACACATGTGACAGCAGTGTGTGTCAGTGTCCAGAGGCGATGAGAAAGGCCCTGGGGAGCAGCTGTCTCGGGTCATTAATGGGGAGAGGGCTAGTGGGCAGGGCGGTCGGCCCTGAATATGGCTGTGATGGTTGACACGTGGGTTAGGGCTAACCCATGTGTCCGGTAAGTATTGGGAACACTGTGACTGCAGTGAGGCAAACTCAGCCATGCTTTGCATCATCAGACCCCGAGGAGATGAGCTGCGGCTGTTGTTCAGCACAGCTCCCCCTATAGAGAATCAGGGCTGGGAGTGATGCAACTCTTCTCAGCTAGGGAGCTTCGACAACATGCACATGCACGTAAAAAGAAAAAAAAAGCACAACAAACAGAAAATAACAAAGCAAAGTTGCTTTTCAGACTCACATCATGCATGATTACTGGCAGAGTTTATAGAATATTGCATAAGAATGAACTGCAAAGTGTGATTTTCAGTAAATGTGCTCATTGAAGTGGTACTGTAAACAAATGTTATTCTTACATTAGATTAAGTGAAATGTAGCATTTGAATTAAAACATTTTTTTTAAAAGAAACTGTTAAATTGCACAGATACTAGCAAATCTGGATGAATTTAAACACTTATTATAGAAAAATGTAAAGAAAAATCTTAATTTAATAGATCTTTAATTTAATTAGAAAAATAACACTGTAAAACCCAACAGTAAACTTTAATATAAATTATAAATATAATGAGTGTGGTTAACTCAAAATTTACTGAAAGATAAATCTACTTATTTGATTTTTTCAACACATTTCTAAACTTAATAGTTTAATAACTCATTTCTAATAACTGATTTATATTATCATTGCAATGATGACAGTAAATAATACTGAATAAAATAAAATCAAGACACTTCTATACAGCTTAAAACGACATTTAAAGTCTTAACTAGGTTAATTAGGTTAACTAGGCAGGTTAGGGTAATTAGGCAAGTTATTGTATAATGATGGTTTGTTCTGTAGACTATCGAGGGCTAATAATTTTGACCTTAAAATAGTAACTCTAACCGAAATAAAACAAATAAGACTTTCTCCAGAAGAAAAAATATCAGACATACTGTAAAATTGTCCTTGCTCTGTTACATATCATTTGTTCTAATTTATTATCATAATAATAAATTCAAAGGGGGGCTAATAATTTTGACTTCAACTGTAGATTCGTTTTTTTTTAAACTCAAATTGTTTGCTGCAATCGGTTTCCTGAAACGGTTTGAGTTGCCTTAACTTATTGGGTTTTTCAGAACTCAGTTGGTTTGAGTTCTCTTCATTTATTGGGTTTTACTGTGCTCAATTTGCTTCATTTACTTAAATGGATTAAGTTCACAGCACTCATTAAGATTAGTTTTTGAACTTAAATGGTTTGTTGCAATCGGTTTCCTCAAATTGTTTGAGTTACCTTAACTTTTTGGGTTGTACAGTGAAGAAGTGAAAACAATTAAGTAACATTAAAAGTTATCTTGAAATAGGGCTGGGCGATTTGGCCTAAAATCTAAATCTCGTTTAATTGAACATTTTAACTCGATTACGATTAATGAGCGATTATTTTATTTATTTATTACATTTTTTTGCCCTCATAGTTCACTGACAAGTTTTATATGCCATCTAAAGGCATCTCTAGCACAGCTTCCAATCATTGTCAATGTAGTGCAAAGTAAGGCTCAAGAATGAGTCTATCGTCCTACTTGACCAGAGATCAGATGTGGCTGCAAAGTCACTGCAGAAATAGAAATCAGCCACAGCCTTTAACAGAGCGGGGTCACATGACACATAGCGAAAGTAATTAAAATAAATTGTCCCGGAAAAAAATTTGATCGATTATAGGTTCTGAATGACGATTTCGATAACTTTTTGATTAATCACCCAGCCTTACCTTGAAACACATGTACAGTTGAAGTCAGAATTATTAAACCCCCTGAGCTAAAAATGTTTTTTTAAAAATTAAAAAAAAACTCCTTTTATTGTAGCCAAAATAAAACAAATAAGACTTTCTTCAGAAGAAAAAATATTATCAGACATAATGTGAAAATTTCCTTACTCTGTTAAACATCATTTGGGAAATATTTAAAAAAGGAAAAAATATTCAAAGGGGGTTTAATAATTTTGATTATAACTGTAGGTGGCTTTTCTAATCCACAGCATGAACTGCTCAAGATTTATTTAAAGTGAATATATAATGTGGCTACCATATGTCACAATTATAAGCGGCCTGGCAACGGTATCTTTCCATACTTTTGGAAAACTTCCATAAAAATGTATTAAAACTGGCCAAATGCACAGATGCTCCATAGACTCACATGACAAAAAAGCTTCACTGAGAAAATGGCGGATGGCAACAGTTGTTAAGGTATGATGGACAGTCACATTTCATTTCTTTTTTTTGTAAATATGGGCTTAGCGATGGACAAAATGTTGGATAAGCTACAAAATTAAGCCTTTAAATACAGCAAAAACACATTCTGTTGCTTTTTGGAGAACTCTGAGCAAGTCTGAGCAAGAATAACGGCTCTGAAAACAGCGTGCTGAAGTCTGAATGAAAAAGGGGTTTATAAATATTAATACTGTAATGAGTCATGTTTTATTTTTCAGATGAAAAAAAAATCTTGCTCTATAAGACGCTTAATTAAAATGATTGTAGAAACGCTGTACATTAGCATGACAATGATAAGTGCTGCAAAACCAGCCGTCTTTCTTCTGCATATAAAGCCCCATACATTCAACAGAGACCGAAAAAGAAAAAGCGCATAGCTGTAATTAACATGATAGAGAAGACTGGGGATTTTTAACAGCAAACACTAATTCCATATGACCTACTTACTTCCAAACTGCCTCTGGTTATAGCTATACTGGATACATCAAAACAGCAACTATTTGCACTCTGTTTGCTTTCCAATTGTACAAACTTCACAACGATAACTTAAACTAATACAACAAAGCGCGGAAGAAGAGACCATGGCAGACGGACTAAACTTAGTCCAGACTAAACTCCTGTCCATTAGTGATGATGGAGTGGGCCTTTGAGACACAGGCCATTAGGCTGCAAGAGAGTGTGTGTGTGGAAAATGGGCACCATTTCTCACGCACTTCCTCTTCGACAGCACCAGTGATGATACTCAAAGCATGGGCAGGAGCGAGGGAGTCAGGGATGAGGGAGGATGAGAGAGAGATGAGTGTGTCCCTGGAAGACCGAGGCTGTTGGACAGCAGTGAGGGGAGAGGGAGTTTTCCCCTGTCTCTAAGCCTGGATGTTGAAATGTAGGCCATGGAGAAGAGGACGAAGGAGGTAATGGCTCTACGACTTTCTATAAACCATGAAATAAATGACAACATCTGAGATGTAAACGTGTTGACTATATTAATTATAAGATTTGTCTTCATATAAAAATGTTTTATAACATGTCAATAAAAATGCCGGTACCTTTTTCATCAATGCTTAAATATTTTTGCCATAATTTTTTCCAATATTTCTAAAAAACACTTTGTTAAAGTGTGCTGTAAGCCATCAAACAAACCATTACAGAAAAAAATCCTGAAAATCAACAGGAAACCAGAAGAAAAACAAAGTTAATGTTTACTTAACAGCTTAAATGAGGGAAAGAGCTAAATGAAAGAGCTAAAAGAGCTCAATGAAGCACTCCAGATGGCATAATCAAATAAAAAATACAGAAATATTTTAAAAAATCATGTTGATATATATAGGCAACATGGTGGCTCAGTGGTTAACACTGTCGCCTCACAGCAAGAAGGTCTCTGGTTCGAGTCCTGGCTGGGTCAGGCGTTTATTGTAAGGAGTTTGTATGTTCTCCCCATGTTCGTGTGGGTTTCCTCCGGGTGCCAAAGACAGTCCAAAGACATGTGGTGTAGATGAATTGAATAAACTAAATTGGCTGTAATGTATGTGTGTAAATGAGTGTGTATGGATGTTTCCCAGTATTGGGTTGCAGCTGGATGGGCATTTGCTGTGTAAAGCATATGCAGGATAAGTTATCAGTTCCAAATTTTAAGAAGAAGTCATTTGGTGGCAGGGCTTTTAGCTGCATAGCATCACAGTTATGGAATTCCCTCCTGTTAGATATTTGTCAGGTTTCCAGTTTTAATCCCAGGTAAAAACTTCTCTGTTCAGGATTCCTTTTAATGATTTTCTGGTTTAATATTATGTTTATTTTTCTTCTGTCTTGTAATTTATGATGTGCCTGTGACATATTGTAAGGTGCCCTTGAGTGCTTTGAAAGGCGCCTATAAATAAAATGTATTATTATTATTATTATTATTATTATTATTATAAGCTGGAAGTTCATTCCGCTGTGGTGACTGCAGATTAATAAAGGAACAAAGCCAAAGGAAAATGAATAATTGAATGAATGAATGCATACATATATACATATAGTTGAAGTCAGAATTATTACCCCCCCCCCCCCCCCCCCCCCCCCCCTCTGTTCATTTTTTTTCCCCAATTTCTGTTTAACGGAGAGATTTTTTTCAACACATTTCTAAACATAATTTTAGTAACTTATTTCAAATAACTGATTTATTTTATCTTTGTCATGATGACATTAAATAATATTTGACTAGATATTTTTCAAGACACTTCTAGACAGCTTAAAATGACATTTAAAGTCTTAACTAGGTTAATTAGGTTAACTAGGCAGGTTAGGGTAATTAGGCAAGTTATTGTATAACGATGGTTTGTTCTGTAGACTATCAAAAAAATATATAAAGCTTAAAGAGGCTAATAATTTTGATCTTAAAATGGTTTTAAAAAAAATAAAAACTGCTTTTATTCTAGCCAAAATGAAACAAATAAGACTTTCTCCAGAAGAAAAAATATGATCAGACATACTGTGAAAATTTCCTTTCTCTGTTAAACATCGTTTGGGAAATATTTATTAAAGAAAAAAAAAAATCAAAGGGGGGCTAATAATTCTGACTTCAACTGTATGTATATATATATATATATATATATATATATATATATATATATATATATATATATATATATATATATATATATATATATTGTAAATAAAATGTTATATTACATTTGTTTTATATTAATTACATTTCTTCTACATATAAAATAAAAAAGTTAGATTACAGAGGAATAATATGGCATACAATTATAATTGATAAAAAAGCATAAAATATGCCATGTTTATTCTTACTTTGTGAAACAACACAATACCAAATTATTCAAATTAATTTAAAAAAAATAAGTTTTGAACCACATCATAAAACATTTGTAAAAATGAAAAAAAAAAATTTGCATTTTGTCCACAGAATAAAATTACATATTACCTAATAAACCCAGTAAATTCAGAGAAACTAATTAACATGATTGTTTTAAAAACAAGCCCAATCAATGCAAACACATTACAAAGCATATTAGCTCACAACAGGTTTGACTTTAAAGCTTAACAGTTTAACAGTTGTTGTTTTTATTATTATAGTAAATATGAATATATCTATATAAAAATATGAATGGTGTATACTTCCAGAGCTGACTGCTGCAGTCTGTTATCTGTCTGAAATATCCTGATAATTACAGCATAACAGATGCAAACTTTGATTGCAATCAGGACGCCACAAGTCAAACTTTACATATGGGTGTGTCTCCTGACATAATCAAAAGTCGGACGAATGTAAATCAACACTATCATCCCGGTCTCCTCAAAAATAACAATCATTATATTTAAGTGAACAGTGTCGATCTGAATGTGGAGCAGCTTATAATGTGGAGGGAGCGATTATTCTGGCGACACTAATGTTTAGTCAAGGTGAATGCTAATTTGATTATAATGAGCAATGTTTAACTTGAGTCATTTCTTGGTGAGCTAAAAAATGAGACTTCGGAGCCTAATTCGGTGATGAGACGCGCGCATACAAAACAACTGTTAAATTATTCACGTATAGATGTTCACGCTGTCGTGCAGATTAAAACATTTCCTTTTTGACTCCCAGAAGCTTGCGTGGATAAATCCAATTAAATCCGTCCATTCCATGTGTATCTCAGCACGAGTTATCTCACCACAATTATAACGAAACCCCAAATCCATACTGCATAGTGTCCACGCGCAACAATGTACGGCGCGCATCCTTATCAGCAGACGCGCCTTATCACTGAACTTAAACATGTCTCTCCTCAGGAAAACGCAGCTAAACGTCTCACTCTTATATTTACAATAAACAAAACGCCAGTCTTCTATTAAACGAGAGTCTCTTACCTTTCCTTTTCTCCATACTGCGAGCACAGCGTCCTCTCTCTCACTCTCACTCAGTCATTCTGCCGTTACCGGAGTTCAGTTCTGCCGGGCACGAGCGCTTTCTCCTCAACGGCGCGAATTTTGAATCCCCGCGTTGTATTCGTGTCGTTGTGTTTGTTCAGAAGGCGACGGACGGACGGTTTGGTGTGTGTCTGTCAGGTGTGACGGTTAAACGGAGAGATGCGCGCAGCGAGCGGTTCACCGAGACGCGGGCGAATGAGGGAGCGAGCGCGCGCCAGGTTGGTGAGGTGAGCTCATAGTGTGTAATAGTGACTGAGCTGATTTGAATCAGGGCTCCTCCTGCGCGCCCCTCACGGCAATTCTCCACCCAAATATATATTTTATTTGCGCTCATGCTCCGCGCTCCGGTGCCGCGGCTCTGCGCCTCGGGAAACCAAAACTGATCGCATCGGACACGCGGCGTTGCTTTATCGATATTTCGTCTCTGACACCGTCTCCAAAGATCGATGTTCATTAATGAGGTGCTGAAAGATTCATATTTGACATTCTTTCTGCCTTGAAGCCAGAATGAGGTTTTAGAATGTAAATGCCTTGCTGAAACTGTCAAGCCTGAGAGGGCAGAGAGAGGAGAATGTGTAGTCTGGTTTATCCGATTTATGGGCATTAAGCAATGCATGGCATGCACTAGTTTAATATTTTGCTATAGTTCTTTTAGAAAATCATCAAAACTATGTCTAAAAGAATATTCTCTGTCATAAAGGAACAAACTTTTAATCAGTGTTGTAGAAAGTACATACATTGTGTACAAAGAAGCCCTATTAAACTCTTCTTTCAGCAATTATCATGATGTTATTTTCAGTTATACTTAAGTAAAAGTGCAGGTAGTTCACCCAAAAATGAAAATGTATTCGCCCACAAGAGGCTACATTCCTTCATGATTTTCCCTTTTCTGTAGAACACAAAAGAAGATCTAACCCAAGATTCTCCAAACTCGGTCCTGGAGGGCCAATGTCCTGGAGAGTTTAGCTCCAACCCTAATCAAACACACCTGAACAAGCAAATCAAGCTCCTTAATACAGTAGAAACTTCCTGGTAGGTGTGTTGAAGCAAGTTGGAGCTAAATTCAGCAGGACACTGGCCCTCCAGCACTGAGTTTGGACACCCCTGCTCTAGTTAAAACAAGTACTATGAAAGTTAATGCTTAGTTACAATATTTTTTAAAACTCAAACAGATTTGTGACAATTAAAGGGTGAGCAAGTGATAGCAGCATTTTTCAGTTTTGGGAACAAGTAAAAAGTACTGACTGATGAATGATTAGCTATTGTAAGTTAATATATTAATAAAACATTGTTATACACTAATAACTACTAACCTACCTATATTAACCATTCAAGTATTAAAAGCAGTGAAAATAACACAAAACCCGATATACAGTACTGTAATATATAACACTGATGTACAAACTATGTTTTCTATACTTTGTTTTATTTATATTATGTATATATGTTTTTCTGTATATATTATGTTTATTATATTATTATTATTTTATATTATGTACTTCTATGATTTCTATACTTCCTGCAGAGTTTAGCTCCAACTTGGTAAGACATAGTACGCCTAAAACCTATTAGCTGTTTCAGGGAAGCTACAGCACACAAACATAGTTTTACACACTTTAAAACTGATAAGCATTGTAAAATGTGCAGGGTTCCACACAATTCATTCATGTTGTCCCAACACAAATCGATTAACTTAACACTTTTAATAAATTTATGTGGATTGAACATAAAAAAAAATTAAGTTGTCCCAATGAAATCTCAAGAATTGTGTTGTTTCAGCTCATTTTAAATAAGTAGTTTGAACAAGTAAAAAAATATTTTTAGTAAGTGAGGCATGATGAAGTTTGGCTGCATTTATTTGTGGTTATTTTGATACTATGTTTGGTTTTCAAATAAAACATGCCCCATTAAAATTGTGGACATGTCCATATTTGAGCATTTCATCCAACAGGCTTAAATGGAGGGTTCACACAACAAAAGAACATTTCCTGTTCATTTTCTCACCTTCTGTTAATATAGGTGGCTATAGATGGCTTTTTCTCCAGTAGAACATTAAAAAAAAGATGTTTAGCTGAATCCGTGGTGATTCATGTAATGGATATCAATGGTTACACTTTTTTAGATTAAAAATAAAAACATACATGTCCAAATCTATACAAATCAACAAAACAACCAGTCTGTGTAAGAAACTGAACATTATTCAATATAATTAGCCTTAAAAAAAGGCTGATCAAAGTATTTGTAGTATTCTGGTTTGAATAACTCAATGTCATCTTATTTCACTTCAAACTCGTCAGCCATTATAACAATTTTTTTTGTGAAATTTAAACGTTTGCTCTGCTGCTCTGAAGGTCTACACGCACTCACTGTCTTGTCTGCAAACTACACCGCCTGACCTCCCGACTGAGTCCAATACACAAATGAATATTTCCGTGTGACTTACAAACTAGTTTAACAGGATAACTGAAAAGAATTTGCTCATTCATGATTCGGACACCGCTATCTAAAATTGCTTTCTATTCTTCAATTTTCAAATATTGTTTTATAAATAGCAAGGACACATATTTAAAAATGTTCTGAAGTAAAAAAAAAAGTGCAATACACATTGAAATGTGATGAAGTAAGTTTTCCAACATAAAATTTTTCACCTTCAATATAGATACTGAAATATGTACTTACAGCAGGTAACGAACCACCTATGCTGTAGTGTATGTGTTTCTTTCTTTCGCAGAACACACACAAAGAAAGTTGCTCTAAAGAATGTTTGAGGGCAAACATACAGACCAAAAAAGACTTCCGGTTTGGTAATGTGGCGTGTACATGTAATTTCATCCCAATACACCATAATTTACCAGAATATCCAATTTGATACCATTCTTTTTAATCAAAGTACATGTCTTCGAACTCTCCGCTTAAAATAAGCAGATCTATGAGGACAGGCAGCAAACAGCAAACTCAAGTTCAACATGCTTATTACTGTCAAGAAAGCAGCAAAACGGTGGATAACTAAATAGCTCTCTGGAATCAATAGAAAAAATATGCTCCATTGAAAAAAAGTTTAACAACATGAGGTGAGTAAATAAACTAGCTTGACTGAACTAAAGTAGATGTTTTTCATGCCTCATTCACACTAGCAGCGACTTTGTAGCTGTCTGCGAACAGGTCTGTGTAGGTCTACAGCACGGAGAATACAACCGGCCCCTGAGCGAGCAGAGTGGGCATCACGTGAGCTCTACTGGTGCTCCTATTGGCTGCCGTTCAAGAAAGTTGCTTTTTATTTGCATAAAGTTAAAGGATTCTCAACTTTGTCGCATCGATAGACATGCCCACCTAGTCGCCAACGGTCGCTGTCGCTCGCGTAGACGGTGGTCGCCAGAAGTAGCTCGCTGTCCGTTGAAATGAACGGTTGCTTGTTGTATTGCCACTACGAGTCGCTTGTAGTGTGAATGAGTGGGTATTTTCAAACACAGATAGTGTGGTTATCAAGTCTTTAAAATTTAGAGCAAGGAATTGATTTAGGTCACATCTATATCAAATATGCAAATCCCAACAACATACTAAAACTAATTAAAACAACATACCCTGCAACGATATAAGAAACTTTCAAGAGATTTGATTCCCATCTGAATCTTAACATGTACCATAGAATCTCGAGCACAATCACAGCCCCATCTTTATGTTTCCTATACATTTCTAAGCAAAGCAAGTAGATGCTGAATGAACAACTCATGAAACAATGCTTCACAATTCACTTTAAGTTCAGTGTGCGATGGGCACAAATATGGATACTGGTTCTTGAAGTGGAAACTAAAGATAAAGTGGAAATCACTTATAGAGTGATTTTCCATTCTTGCAGCCTGGTAGCAACTTTTTCACGACCCGCTACTGAGCCAGGACAAGGGATTGGGGACTAGGCATGGGCTGGTAAAAGATTCTCACGTTATGATAACCTTGGATAAAAATTTCACGGTTTCACGGTATTGTGATTACTGCTCTGAAATATATAATTTTTAAACGTCTGGGTGAAAAACAAAAACTTGTAAATATGTCAGGATAAATAATTCAATGAATCATTGACTTCTGCTGTCTTCATTAGTTTCAAAAACACAGATTTCTTTACAATTTAAAACGGCAACTTTGGATATCTTTTCTGCTGGAGATACTGTTGTCCTAAAAAAAAAAAAATAAATAAAACGTCAATAAAAAATCTTACACATACCTTAGGAACGGTATAGCAGAAAATACACCCTTGAACCCTGACTTATCCAAACCACAGTTAACTAAAGACAGGATGATCCATGCCTATTGGGGACCCCTGCTTCACACACCAGATGTAAGTCATGTAATGTGATTTAATAGAGGTTGAAAACACCTCTCTTTTCTGGCACTTCTAAATAGCTCTCTGGAACCAATCCGGTCTTTAATTCCAGAGTGAGTAAAAGGGCTCGCAAAATCACTCTGGATGCCTCGCACCCAGCACATTACCAGTTCGAACTGTTACCGTCTGGTCGGCGCTACAGAGCACCAAGCACAAAAACAGCCAGACACAGGAAATAGATCCTCAGGCCATCTACCTCATGAACAGTTAAATATTCCTCTACTGGGCAATAAACGTGCAATACTTTCTCATACGCACTTGTACACAGCACCTTATAACAATATACAATGCAATACTTTCTCCATTCGCATTGGTACACAGCACCTTATAACCTGTATATTTACAACATATCTGTACATACAATTCAACATCCAGATATTTTTTACCTACTGCATCTATGTCTAATGTTTATCGCCTTTTTCTTTTCTCATATTTAATTTTGTGTTGTCACTTGTCACTTTATGTACACTGGAAGCTTCTGTAGCCAAAACAAATTCCTTGTGTGTGTGAAGCACACTTGGCAATAAAACTGATTCTGATTCTAATGGAATCGTTCGGCGCTACCTTAACAGACCCAAAAAAGTCTGGGACATTTATCAAAATATCCTCTTTTTTGCTCCTCAGAAAATAAGTTTAACAACATCAGTGTGAGTAAATCAACTAACTTGACTGATCTAAAGTGGATGTTTCTAAATGTGTGGGCATTTTCAAACATGGGGTAGGGTGTACCATAGAATCTCGAGCACAATCACAGCCCCGTCTTTACGTTTTCTATACATTTCTATGCAATGGAAGCAGATGCTGAATGAACAACTGCTTGTACCCTCATAAAAAAACAATGCTCCACAATTAACTTTAAGTTCAGTGTGTGATGGGCACAAATATGGATACTGGTTTCTTAAAGGGAAAACTACAAATAAATTGGAAATCACCTTCTTCTTGCAGCCTGATAGAAACTTTTTCCACAACCCGCTACTGAGCCAGGACCAGAGGGTTGGGAACCCCTGCTTTACACACCGAATGTGAGTCAGGTAATGTGATTTAAATTGTGCTGTGGTGGTCATGGATGAGCGGAGAGCTTGAGACCCCGGTGAAGTCTCCGCACTGATCCCATGGGCCAGCCTGTACACCAGCCAGTGACCCTCTCACACCTGCAACTTCTCCACATTGGACATCCATCGTTCTTCAGCCTCCGGTGACTAAACTGCAGCTCTACACAGAAAGTTTAGCCAGAGGAGAAATGGTCGTGCCCAACTGAGCCTGGCTTCTCCCGACGTTTTTTTTCCTTCACTTTCGTCAATTGGTGAATTTTTGTTCCTCACCTCTGTCACCACTGGCTTGCTTGGTTTTGGATTTGCTCTTCAGTGTTTGGACTTTCAGCAGTGAGCATTTAACCACACTGAACTGAACTAAACTGAACTTCGACTCTGAAATCTGGACTGACGCAGTTTCAATCTACTAGAACTTCTATGTTAAGCTGATTTGGTACAATCCACATTGTAAAAGTTCTTTAGAAATAAACATGAATTGAATTGAATGGAATTGAGGTGGCACAGTAGGTAGTGCTGTCACCTCACAGCAAGAAGGTCGCTTGTTCAAGCCTCGGCTGGGTCAGTTGGCATTTCTGTGTGGAGTTTACATGTTCTCCCCATGTTCACGTGGGTTTCCTCCGGGTGCTCCGGTTTCCCCCACAAGTCCAAAGACATGCGGTACAGGTGAATTGGGTAAGCTAAATTGTCCGTAGTGTATGTGTGTGAATGAGTGTGTATGGTTGTTTCCCAGTGATGGGTTGCAGCTGGAAGGGCATCCGCTGCGTAAAACATATGCTGGATAAGTTGGCGGTTCATTCCGCTGTGGCGACCCCAGATTAATAAAGGTACTAAGCCAAAAATAAAATGAATGAATGAATGAATTGAATTGAATAGAGGTTGAAAACACCTCTTATGTATGGCCTTTTCCACTAATCTCTTCTGATCCTGTCAGGCAGAGACCTGTAGCCCACTTGGATGTAAATTTAGAAAACAAACACGGGTGGTGTTTGAAACAAGACTGAAGGAATAGGCAGAGACTTGCTCGAAGAGATCAGATGAGCTAATACAATTTACTTCTAATTAACTAGCATTACATCTGTTGAATCGACTGCATTTCATTAAAACTTATTGATGCCCGTTTCATCCTCTCTTAAACGAATCAGGGGTATAAAGAACCATAAGTTCTGTTTGCCGTCACACTATGACAAGAGAATCAATTTCCCAGGCATGTTTCCTGAGATTTCTAGTGTCATAGTGTCCTCGCAGTGGGCTTGTCAGCTTTGCGCTTCTAATGGTATGGATGCAGGCATGTCACTGGATATTATGATAATACATTACGTGTGAGTTAGACATTATTAAGCAGCACAAAACATTTCCCATGCAGCACCTCTAGCACTGCCAGGTGGTGTCACTTTCCTCCAAGACGAATTTGAAGGCACAGCCTCCCTTTTAGAGACACCGGCTGCGAACACAAGAAGTGATCTCATTAGAGCTTAATTCAGAGACAAACTGTCTCGCCTAAAACTGACGTTCTTTTGGCGTGGGGATCTATTTGCTATGTTGCGGTGCCGTGCCTCGACCGTTTCCAAGAACCTTCGCATTGTGCGGTGAGACACTACAAAGCAGCCGGCTCTACCCACGCGCGGGCATCCGTCCTCATTACCCCAGCACGGGCCCTGCTGCCAGCACTCACAAAGAAGCCAACCGCCCAGAGACAACGCAAGTACTGCTGCTCCAGCACACTGACAAACGAGAGAGAGAGGAGGAAGAGGAGAGCAAGAGAGTGTATGTGCACATATTTAAAAGAGCAAGAGGAGGCCAAGCTCAACTCTTTGTGAATGCAACCGCCATGAACGCCTTAAATTGTGTAGGCATGGCGTGAATGGCTGGCGACATACATTTTATGTGCTGTTTTAGAGGTATGCCCATTCTATCGATCTTTAAAACAAAGGACATTGAGAGTAGACAGAATGGTTGCAATATTGTCCTGTACACAGCATAGGAATGTAAAGGTCTTCTGCTGTTTATGACGAAATGAAACTTGCTAACAAGGGAAAGAGTATTGATGGTACACGGACATAGAGAAAGGGATTTCAAAAACGCCCTTGGTGGTTCTGTTTCACTGAGATAATGTTTGACTCTCCGAACTTCTGAGTCTCTATTAAGGGAAGAGATAGTCTATTTCAACTGATAGCCACACATAGAAACATCTTTATGTACTCACAAAATCCTGCACTTAGATATCAGAGAGCAAATTTACACAGAATACTTTTCACAGCGATTTCCCTCACCTTGTCCCAACACAAATTCATTATCGCTAATCATGTATAAAAGATCAGTTTGAAATGACATGACTGATTATGAATGACATCACCGTCCGTCACCTTCATATTTTATTGATGTCTAAATGCATTGCGCATTTCTATTTAATGACAGCTGGAGGCTCAAAGTGCCTTCCTGCCGGACCTCAATAATATCGTTTGACATTTTGCAAAAGCCAAGAACAAAATCTTTGACCTCTGTTATGGGTATCGGTGAATGATGGACATTTGCTAAAGATACAAGCATATTTGTGTTCTTAAGCAATGTTTCTATCCAAAAAAAGAGAATTAGATTTTATGTCCAAAACTGGAATATAGCATAAAACATAAAGCACTATGTTTATAAATACATTCATTCATTCATTTTCCTTTATTTATCAGAGGTAGCTATAGCAGAATGAACCGCCAACTATTCTGGCATTTGCTTTGCACAGCAGATGCCCTTCCAGCTACAACCCAGTACTGGGAAACACCCATATATACTCATTTACACACACACTCATACACTACTGCCAATTTAGTTGATCCAATTGACCTATAGCGCATGTCTTTGGACTGTGGGCGAAATCAGAGCACCCATAGGAAACTGAGCCACTGTGCCGCCTGCTTTTAAATACAAATAGAGCAAATTATTATGAATAAATGTTAAATTATTATTAAATAATAAAAAAAATATTAACTATGAATAAAACAGAATTGTTGATTCCTGATAAACTGGTGCCAAATGTCAAAAAGAAAAAAAAATAATTGCTGTGCTAGGATACGCCACTGTTGGCCTTGCTGTTTAAACTAATAAATTACTTTAAGACAAAGACAATGCAATGAATGTAATTTTGGAAGCGCGGGAGCTCTCTTTGAGAGTGCAGCCGCTCAAGACAGTTCAGGAAGGTAATAATATTGGACCACTTTGAAGATGATCTTTGGCTAAGGCATTTTAGAATGACCAAGACAATTTAGAATATCCATTAATGCTTTCCCACTGAACCCATTTTTGTTATCACATGAAACAATTGTTTTAATGCACATGTTAATATGAATTCAACCCAGGCTCATTCTGAAAACGTAGTCCCGTGGACGTTTCTGGAGACCGCGATATAAATCCTGGGAGGTACGTATTTTTGCAGTTTTTGTTTCCGCAAATCCGCGAGAGGCCACTGTGTGCGCTTTTTCATGTCTCAAATTTCTCTCGCGAGTGACGTTCGCACCCGCTGTTCTCGCGTAAACCCACCAGAGGCCGCTGTCGACCGACTGTCTGTCTGACCGACTGGCCGGCCGAACAATCCAATCGACTGACCCACCCTCCTCTTTCCCTAAACCCAACCAATTTTATCGATTGACCCACCCACCCACTTACTTCCCCTAAACCCAACCAAACGGTTTACAAAAGCAGTTCAGAAAGAGAAATGCCCTCGTCTGATTTTTACCACGTTTTCGGATTTTACCACATTCTCACCCTGTTATTCACACATTTAATTTTTTTGGATTCTGTTTTTGTCTTACCTGATTTCTGGAACCGCTCTTCCCCGGACTCAAACCCCGTCGTCATGGTCAACTCCTCTCTGCGTCTCAAGTCCGCCGACGTACATGACGAGCTAACGGACAAACTGGTTGCGGCAGGAAAGCCCTCCACACGAAGGTAAGCGGTCAGCTGGTAAGCGCGAAAAGAAACGGTGTCATACCACCCCGTAGCGTTCGTTTAAAAAAAAATGAAATGAAATGAAGCCATACGTACCTCCGGCTACATAATTTGGGGCCTCCAGAAAAGTCCAGTGGGCTACGTTTTCAGAATGAGCCCGTGTTGTATGAATTAGTTTAATGATTTTTCATTGTAGCTTATGCTCATTTTTTCTTGTCGGACACATATGTATCCTACTCACTTGTGTGCATTAGTGGTTGCAGAGACTAGTCGACTAGCAGACTAATGCTCTGCCATGGCGCTTTTTGATTGACGTCGACCAGTCGTGCTGCCAGATCATGTGGTTTGAGCTGAACTACATGGCAGCTTTACACACGAAGGTGGTTCACTAAATGAACCTGCTCTCGGATTATTTAAAGTAATGTTCTTATGTCAGCATCAACGATTCACATGAACTTTGAGTGAACTTTAAATCTGCAAACAGGTGCCAGTTAGGTCACTCCATGCAAATACCCTAGAGCAGATCATAGCCAATCACATTTATCCAACCCTGCCTAAGTTATGTGATTGGCTGTTGTCTTCTGCGAAGCATAGATGCACATCTTGCCGTTTCCATCAAGGATTTCTAATGCGATATTCCAAAATGTGCATGACAACAGGTGGATGGAAACATAGCTAACGTAGTCTCACTTTTTTCATATTATCCCATCCAAATGAACAGCAAGACTATTCAAAACCATTTCATGGATCTGCACATAAGACTTAAAAATGAGGTTTTATGCATACCAGACTAGTAGGTGGCGATCACGTTGAAAAAAAAAAAAACACGTCTTTGCACATACGGTTTTATAGTACACCAACCCATTTAAAGTTTGCAGTTTTTAGTTGATTACGTAAATGTCCTTCCAAGAAATGAGAAATCCTCACATTCATTTGTTTTAAGTAAAATGTTTTTTGATGCAAGCATACAGTTAGCAACAAAGCTTGAGTAGCATTAGATGTTTCCATCCAAAGATGTGAATTAAATGTATGAGCAAAACTGGATTATCGCATAAAAGATGTGAATAAAGCAGCGTTTCCATCCAATGAGTCAAAGAGAACAAAATCATCACTTCGTGATTAACTGGCGCCAAATATCAACAGTAAAAATGGAATTTGCTGTGTGAATCTTTTCTTTATTTAATAAATAGGTGCATTCGACTTCATGCAGCACTGCGCAGATCCATCGAAATCTGGCTTAAAGAGCCCCTATAACACATTAAAAAGGGTCATATTTCGGCTTTATGGGTCTCCAACAACATACTGATATGCATGCAAGGTCAAAAGGTCTTATAATATGCATTTATTTTTACCTAATTATCCCAGCGACTCCCATATGATTCGTTCAGCGATTCATTTGTTCCCAAACCCCTCCTTAGCGCGAAGCTAATCTGCGCTGATTTGACCGATGACAGCCTGTTGTGATTGGTCGACAGCGTTCAGCATTCAAGCCCCCGGGTCGCCAACATTGGTATAGGATCCGATCACAGCGGATGCCCGAAACACGCTTCATACTAAACTTACTAGCACCACAGTAAACAGTACCCGGTTCTCAACAGTGTTATTCAGACACCTTATCCCCGGAAGCAGTGCTGTTAAACACCAGCATATTGCTCTACTCTTAAGTATGACACACATTCAGTATTAATCCACACAGCAGCAAAAGCTAAACTATTCTGAACCTTGATCGCTGCAAGTGTGTACACCTGACAAACCGCCTCGTTTGCAGCTCCGCCCCTGCTTGTGCAGATGAGCAATGAACATGTGGTGGCGTTTGAAGACATGAGACGTGGAGCACAGACGCTCTTAACAGACCTGGAGGTATAATTGATAATATAATAACACTACTACTGAAATGGTTATGGCATTTTAGAATGACCAAAACAACATTTCAGATGTTTTACAGTGTGCTCAGCCTGATGGTTTATCCATTCCACACATTTTTTATCACTACATGATTTTTTTTTAATTGCGCATCCAGGAATTTGTTTGGTAAAGATGTTTTCATCATAGTTTATGGGCATCTTTTCTTATTGAATAAAAAGTTTTTAGAATTTATGCGCATCTTGGCGTGTCCATCAACTGATTTGTATGTGCATATCCAAAATGCAAACGTAGCTATTGAATGTTCATGCATGCAGCTTATCAAACATGGAAACTTGCAGCATTTGTTTCATCTGTTCATCAACGCACAATCAATCAAGTTTCTCTTTTTAAGAACTATTTAGCATCTAAGCAACAGGATTTCTTGTCAAATGTAAATAAGATGTTCGACATGTCACTCACCACCAAGGCTGGTAGACAGGCAAAATGACCCCCAATGTGCAGAAGCCTCAGCATTTGGCTTATGGTGTGCTTTAATTCTAAACCCTGCTTCAGCCTGTCCTCAACTTCTGAACTGCAGAGCAAGTTTGTCCTCAAGTTGTGCAAGAAAGTCACAGACTGATCTAATGTGGCGTGGGCAGAATCTTCCTGAGCTCAAATGCAGCGAGTGGAACCAGAACATTAAGCACTCTAATGAGCCGCTTAGGTGTTCAGAGCTGACCAGAATGCTGAGGAAGATCAGCCTTCGCTCTTTCCACGACACTCACTTTCTAATAACCCGCTGTCTGCCCAAGCTTGAAACCTAGAAACCAGGGGGACGAGAAACCATCTCTGACTAAATGAAAACTGCGATAATGGTCATCAGTTACCACTGGGTAAAGATTAACAATTAAAGATTATGTGAAAGCGTTTCATTATGATGCAGTGTTGGAAATTCACAAATACCCGATGTAGTGTATATAGTAGCACATAGCACCAGCTCCAATAAGATGACTTGAATCCAGCACCATGGGTTAGACTCTATTATACTGTACATAATGAGCAAGATATAATAAGCACACATGAGGAAATGTTTACTTTCCTAATCAAATCTGTGAATGAGTTTTGTTTAAGAGTTACACATTATGGGCCAGTCCAATCTACTGTGAGATGCTGATTTGTAACAGCAGACACTTTGTTGGGTTTTGTCAGATCAGTGTGTTGCCCCTGCTGGCACTGGTCAATGCTCATTTTCGACCAAGCCGAAAACAGAAGACTGACAAAAAGTAATGGTAAACACATAGTGAAGCTATTTGGAGAAGATCTACTATAGTGGCGTCTCAGTTGCTTCTTTTTTATGGAATTTAATTATTAAATATGTAAAAGTCATGAATTCCTATGTAACCGTTCACACTGCGAATTGCAAAACATCAGATCTGTATCTGATTTAATCCCACATATGAAAGTGGTACAAATTAGAATCGAAAATATCAGATTCCATGTGGTTTGGGCTGTTCACCCTTTCATGACAAAAACTGATCTGAGTCACATGTGGGCAAAAAAAATCCGATTTTGGGCCACATTTGCCTGCAGTGTGAACGTAGTCTAATTTGTTAGGTCAGTTGCTTCATAGAAAGAAGTTTGCTGGTTAGAATATAGGCTGATCCAAGAGGCCTTTCTGAGTTTGCATGTTCTCCCCATTTCTGCACAAGATTTTTCTGGCAGCTCTGGTTCCCCTCGACAGTCCAAAGTTATGCTGTATAGGTGAATTGGATGATCTAAATTGGCTGTAGTGTGTGGGTATTTTCTACCACTGATGGTTGTATTCTCAGTGCTGGGTTGCGGCTAGAAGGGCATTTGCTGGTAAAACAATTGCTAGAGTAATTGGCGGTTCATTCCATTGTGGCAACGGCTGATAAAGCAGGGAATAAGTTGAAGGAAAGTGAATGAGTGAATCATTGTTTAGATCGCTCTTTCAAACTCACAAGAATTAGTGTAATGGTACATAAAACAGTGAGGTGGCAAAAGGGCTTTCACACCACAGGAATGTTTTCATACTGTATGGTTAGAGAGTTGGATCCAAAGTTTGCAAGTGTCTGTGAGTAGCTTTGGGAAAAAAGCATCTGCTAAATACTAAACTGTAAATACACTATTAGATATAGGAACTAAATTTTGGGGGCAATTAAATAATCTTCTTCTAACTAAAAAAATAAAAAAGGGATGTAAGTCTTTGCTGACTGGACAAATGCATGCCTTTTGGAGCACATCATTTTAAAATGTCACAAGACATAAGAAAGCTAATGTTAGCTTATTCTGCACTATTGTCTTAGCCTCAATTACAGGGTATATGTAAGTTGCCATAGCTAACAATGCTGTAAGCCTTCCATTTTGCTCTTACAAACCTACTGCTTATATCTGTATACATATACTCCCATCCTTATAATCACAAAAACAGCAATAGTGGCCAATCAGGGACTGTTTTACGATCTGCCAGTGAACAAAGTGTACAACTTGCACAAAGTACAATGCAGTTATGGAAACCTTTTTCATTATCAATTTAAGCAAGGGGGCACACACATTCTTAAATGTTAAAATAATATTAATAATGTGCCTTTCTTACACTCAATGTGCTACAGCAGTATAAAACAACAGTAAAACATTGCTACTCCATAATATCAGTCACAATACACAACAACAGCAAACAACTATCGAATTATAACTTAAATGCTTAACTAAAAATATATGTTTCGTGGGATTTCTTGAAACACTCAAAAGATGAATTCCTAATTTGAAGAGGCAGAGACAACCTGGAAGCAGTACAAGAGAAAGCTCTCCTACCCATAGTTTTGTGTTTTTAACGAGGCTGGTATAAGGTACTGTAGGAGAACTAGAAGAGTGGACAGACCGAGATGGTGTAGTCATCGTGACTAAATTGCAAATATACTCCGGGGCCAGCCAATGTACTGCTTTGTAAGTTAAAATAAGAACCTTAAAATCAACACGTGACTGAACTGTAAGCCAGTGTAGTTGAAAAAGTACAGGAATAATATCACTGCGGGGTGGTGTGTGACTTAAAACACGAGCAGCTGAATTTTGCACAATAAAGATTCTTTATTGGCAATGATGGTTCCTTGAAGAACCTTTAACATCCACAGGAATATTTTAATCAAAATAGTCCCCTAATAGTGGAAAAAACCCGTTTCAGATTATTGAACTATTTCTCACACTATGAAAAAAAGGATTCTTTGAACAACTTTCAATTAAATGTTCTTCAGGCAACCTAGCATTGTTCTTCTCAACCCACCCTCATTCTAAAAACATGCCGCTATATACATTTTTGGAGAGCGCCAAATATGTCCAAGGAGTTACTTTTTTTTTTGCAGTTTTTACAAATCCACCAGAGGCCGCTGTGTATGCTTTATCAGATCTCAAATTTCTCTCGCGAGTGCCATTTGCATCTGCTGTTCTCTCATAAATCCACCAGAGGCCACTGTTGACTGAGTGAATGAATGACTAATCGACTGACCCTCCTTCCCTAAACCCAACCAATAGTGTTTTCAAAAGCACCGATTGACCCGCCCACCCACTTCCCTAAACCCAACCGACAGTTTTAAAAAGCAATCCAGAAAAATAAAAGCACTCGGCTGATTCTTACCACATTCTCACCCTGTTATTATTTTTTGGCTTCTGTTTTTGTCTTACTTGCTTTCTGGAACTATTCTTCGTTGGACTCGAACCTGTCGTTGTGGTCAACTCTTCTCTACCTCTCAAGTTCACCGACGTACATGGCGAGCTAACTGTACAAACTGGTAACAGCGGGAAAGCCGTCCATATGGATACAAGCGGTCAGCTGGTAAGCTTGAAAAGGAACGTCGTCATACCGCCCCAAGATGTTCATTTTAAAGATGAAATGCTGCCACAGGTCCGTAGCCAGCCTGAAAGGGGTGGTTGTTTTTTTTCTCAAAAAGTTGACCTTTTAGCAGTTATTTGCCTCATTTTCTATTTAATTATGAGGTTTAAATACTGCATTTTAATGACATTTTAAGCACTTTTTTGTTTAAATAGCAAACTTTTTGGTGTACCAAAACATTTCCTTAAAGATTTTGAAAAAAACATACTAATTTTTTACATGATTAGAAATTAAGGAAAAAAAGGATTCTTTTTTTTTTTTTTTTTTAAACTGTAGCTTATGTTCATTTGTTAGGCAAATGACAATCTGGCCAGCACATTCAACTTTTGTCAGTTAGAATTTGGCCATTTGAATTAAAAATAAACAAATAAATAAACAATAATAATGTAGAGCTTCACAATTGTTCTAGATTTTTCTCTTGTAAAAAAATTTAATTGAAAATTTATGGATAACAAATATGGGCCGCCTTTGGTGCTTCACACCTTTTTACTGATCATGAATAAGGCCCAAGATTTAGAATACATTTGTGGCTCTGTATATATTGTACATGTTTGTTGTATTGTGTTTTTTTTTTTCTTGTTTGTTTATTTTTTTAATGTAAAGCCTAACCAGGGACGAGGGCTGCATATTAGCTTTATGCTATATGCCATATGTATGCAACATCAGTTATCTTTGTATAACAATGTCAAGTGTATTGTCCCTGTTAAATAAACAAGTAAATAAAATACAATAAAATGACTTATCTTTCGTTAGATTGTATGTTTTCTTATACAAATGTTGGACTCGTGAAAAATAATTGTTAGCATTGTCCAAACTGATTAGCTGAAGTCAGCGACAGTCAACAAAGAATTCCACTTCGTCTTAAAGCAGTCTTTGATGGGTTATTTTCACAATTTATGATGACAGAGCAGTCAAAACAGGACAAATGAGCTCATGTATAGGACATATTCTGGACCTTTGTCAGTGGGGGGTGGGTCTTTCGAACCACCCGAACCCCCCCTGGCTACAGGCCTGAGCCATACGTACTTCTGGCTACATAATTCATAATCTCCAGAAGTGTATATAGGGCTACATTTTCAAAATGAGCCTACATTGGTTCTTCTATGACACTGCTGCAAAAACAACCTTCTTGAACCTTTTATATTTAAAAGTGCAATAACCATGGAATTAAATGGACACCCTTTACACTTAGCTGAATAAACAGACTGTACTCAAATTTCATCCCTCCTTCATACAAAAGCATTTCCTCTGATGATCTCATATTTTGGCTTTTCTAAGAAGATCATTGCACTAATAAAGGTTGAGGCTGGCCATCCTCTTCCCTTCTCTGCCTGCCATCGTCCTGCACACACTGCCTGTCTCCACAGGGAAGCCAAGCTTTCTCCTCCTGCTTCTGATCCTGGCAGTGGGCCTATTGTGTGGCAGCATCCCTCTCGTCTCCTCTCGTCTTGTATGAGTCTCAAACACATTCACATTCCAGGAGCAGTCTCTGTCAAAATGGCATCAATGCCTATACTGCACACAACGGCCTCTCAAAGCACCTCAGCCTCTATTACTTCCCATAATCGAAAGAGACGAGAGAGAGGCTGAGGAGTGAAGAGAGAGAGAGCAAGAGAGGGGAAGTCACCGTGGTGTCAGCGACTGGTTTGTTAAAGTGTCTTTCCCCAAAGGTGCACCAGTCTCTTTTTAAATTCATCTGCCTTGGGACTTTTCTTTCACTGTGAAGCACTCTCTTTTTGTTTCATTTCTTTCTTGCAGAGATTCGTTTGTTTCTGCTTGGCCCGTTTATGCGGAGTAATTTCTCCTTTTTGTCCTCCCCTGCCATGTCAAAGCTCCCATGCTGGGAACCACTCCCCTACCAAAAAAAAAAAGGCTCCAGAAAACCTCATTTTTTTCCTAAATGGAATCTTTCCACACTGCTGGGCGTCAGATAAACAGATCCAATTTGGCCTCTTGCTGGTCGTCCCATAATGAAGTCAAAATGCAATTATCAGTAATGTTTTAGAAAAGAACAGATATAGAGGAACGGGGTGCACATGCAAAACAGGCGAACATGCAGGGTTCGGTACTGAGATGACACTAGAACTGATGATACAAACAAATAGTGGGGAACACAATGGAGCCTGTGTTTCACGGGAGACGTTTTCAAGCAACATCATATAGTTTTTCATTCAGAGCAGCAAGATTTGCCGCGTGTAACAGTTCTTTTGTGATGACAGTGAGCAGAAAGCAATTACGCCAGCGTTGTTTGAGTAAACCGCGCGCCTGAAATGTATTTGCAAGCTGCCAGGTGTAGACTTTTGCAAGCCTTTGTGCCATCCAAGCTAATAAAATGCTGTTATTATTCTCTGTGCACCCGTTTTTATTTTATTTTTCTGCTGAATGCAAATAGATCTCTCATTCGTATTTTTTTTTGAAACAATTAAACTGCTTTGTGCACAGGTCCAGAGCAGCAATGAAAGCTCAATAATTTTCTAAATTTGACGCACTTGGGAGAGCTAGGGCTGCCAGTGCTTATGAATTTTATTATGTACAACAAAGCAGAGCATTGTGCAGAAAACCTTGAGTTTAAAGTAGTTTGAGCTAAATTAAAATCTTAACATGATTTACTTGCCTATCCTTCCAAACCTGTGTGAACATGACAAATTTGTATTCCACTGAATTTCATTGTATGCAGTTATTCGAGCACAATTCAGGCTCATTGGAAAAACATGCTTTTACCTACATTTCTACAAAATTTACAAAAATATATATGCTTATACATATTGGGGTTTATGAAACAACAACAATGGTTATTCCTGTTCACACAAGTTTACAATTACATTAGATTAAGGGAAGGTTTACATGACAAAACAGAAAAGCTTTTCTGCTGTGCTTTTGAAAGGTTTTGCATACACTACCTGACAAAAGTCTTGTCATTGATCCCAGTTGTAGGAGCAGCAAATAACAACTTCTAGTTCAAGATATTTGTGCTGCCCATTACATTACAAATCACAGGAGAGGGCAAATTCTTCAGCACGAAAGCGCTCCTTTTTATACTTCAGCCTCCACATCAAAGTTCTTGAAGCAAAAAAGGTCAAGGTGCTCCAGGATTGGCCAGCCCAGTCACCAGGCATGAACATTATTGAGCATGTCTGAGGTAAGATGAAATAGGAGCCATTGAAGATGAATCCAAAGAATCTTGATGAACTCTGGGAGTCCTGCAAGAATGTATTCTTTCCCATTCCAGATGACTTTCTTAATAAGTTAATTGAGTCATTGCAGAGATGTATGGATGCAGTCGCCCCAAGCTCATGGGAGTCATACATAATACAATTTTTTTTTTCCACTGCACCATGACTTTAAATTATATACTGTACATTATTTCTGTTAAGTGACAAGACTTTTGTCTAAACAAAGTCAGGCCTTACTGTCCTACTTAAATAATTAAAAATCAAGGCATGATCATATTTTATTTTGGTAAAATAAGCGTAATCTAGAGCCCTTTGCCCTATATATAAGCCACTTCTGATACAAAATCATCAACTAGAAGTCAAGTTAATATTTGTTGTTCCTAAAACTTGGATAGGCGACAAGACTTTTGTTAGGTAATGTATATTATCATAATGATTCCTTTTCAAATCGATTCTTGAAAATTGCTAAAAATACTGTATTTTACATGCCAGGCCAGTAGGTAGCGATGCCACTTTGTAATGGAACACAATGGGCCCTATCATACACCCGGCGCAATAAGGTGCAAGATGTGTTTGGTGAGATTTGTTGATATTTTCAGACCAGCGCAACCCCAATTTTCACGTCTTGCGCCACATTGTTTAAATAGTAAATCCATTTGCGGACTCATGGGTGTTAAAATAGAGGCCCGTGTGTCTAAGAACAATGCTCCATTCTGTAGTCCCCTTTTGTTATTTTGGTTAAGCACTGAACAGGATAAATGTATGTGCATGACACTGTCAACAAAAATGTGCAGTTTTGTAATTTAAAAACAGAAATGTGCGCACATCTAGGAATCTCAAAGGCAGGGGCTCGATCAAAAACAAGAAAATCGGCACGCTGCCACTTTAGCTCTCAAAAGATTTTAATGTCACAACGTTTCAACCTACATGGTCTTCATCAGGTCTTCATTCATTTTGTAACTTACTCTGAGACAACAATGATATTGATTTAAAAAACTTACCATAAAAACTATGAAACTATGTCTATGAAAACATCTGTGTTTGGGATCTCAACACCTTGTCAAAATGTTAGTTACGCATCAGACATCCCTACTTTTTGGGTGAATTGAGGAGTTTTAGTTTTTGGATTATGTTTTTGCCTTTCTTGTCATCCTGTATTATGTATTAACTTTTCGTCTATTCTTATAAAAGCAATTTCAAGAGTTCACACTTAGCTGATGATTGAAAATAAAGTGTGTTTAGCATGCTGTCCCGGGAGAGAACCCTGAGCTCATAAGATTCTCGAGCCTGGGGCTCACTCCAGTTTGAGAGGCGAGAGAGGAGTTTGAGCTCAGGTACAGTTGGTCTCAAGAGCTCCCCTGCTTATTTAAGACTAATAGCAAGTGGGAATTGCTATGGACTGTGGGATGAAACTGGAGAACCTGGCAGAAACCAATGCAAGCACGGGGAGAACATGTAAACACTGTACAGAAAGTCTACTGGCCAAGTAAGGACTTGAACCAGTGACATTGTTGCTGTGAGGCAACAGTGCTAACCACTTGGCTGCTGTGCCACCAAAAGTACTTGTGTGTTTTAAAAAATAGGCTGACCTGTACTCAGTTACCTAGCTTGTGCTTTTTATTTTTCATTTCTGCACTTCCATCCAACTATTGTCCAAACTACATGTTGTACGTTTGTCTCAATAATCTGTTACATGGAAAAAACACATGGCAAGAACTTGCAAACTCTACAAAGAAAGGCTTTCTAGTTAAGCAGAAATGTTTATTTCGTTTTATGCATATGCTTGTATGCTTTCTATTTTATGCTTCTCAGTAGCGGATTTAGGCATGGGCAATATAGCAAAATAGCAAGTAGGAATTGCTATGGAGAGATATACTGCTGATTAAGAGCTCATCTATGGAGCCTATTTGGTTTGGTCAATTCACTTATGTCGCATGTCTTTGGACTGTGGGATGAAACTGGAGAACCTGGCAGAAACCAATGCAAGCACGGGGAGAACATGTAAACTCTGCACAGAAAGTCTACTGGCCAAGTAAGGACT
Organism: Danio kyathit; assembly: GCA_903798195.1. Classification (NCBI taxonomy): domain Eukaryota; kingdom Metazoa; phylum Chordata; class Actinopteri; order Cypriniformes; family Danionidae; genus Danio; species Danio kyathit. The sequence continues at coordinate 40,702,287 of LR812539.1, forward strand.
TGAACCAGTGACATTGTTGCTGTGAGGCAACAGTGCTAACCACTTGCCTGCTGCGCCACCCTGTCAAGGAAAAGGGAGGAGAAGTAGGTGTGGAAGGGGATATTCTTCAAGACGAAGACACCTGAAGTAATAAACTCTGGTTATTTATAGTTCGGTTTATGCTTCGGTTTCCCCCACAGTCTAATGCACTGCAGGTGAATTGAAAAGGCTACATTGCCTGTATTGTATGTGTGTGAATGCAAGAGTGTATGGTGTTTTCCAGTGTTGGGTTGTGGCTGGAAGGCCATCCGCTGTGTAAAACATATACTTGCATAAGTTGGCGGTTCATTTCGCTGTGGCGACCCCTGATTATTAAAGGGACTAAGCCGAAACGAAAATGAATGAATGAATGATGTGGTGGCTTTAGTAAAAGCATATTAATTCACATTTGCTTTAACTACCACTTCAGTTTATGGTAAGGGTTTAGTATAGGTGGTGCAATAGCGTCAAATATGTTGGAAGTACTGTACACTCAGCAGACACACCGCTGATACAAGCCTTGTAATTAAACATGGATAGATTCACATGGATGCACTTTTAGTGCTATTCACTGGGTATTTCCCATTCAGAGAATAGAAGTAACATAATAATTTTGCAGAAATGGCAGCACAAGCACAATTTCCAGTGAACACACATTAAAAAAGACTTCTATAGTGTTCAGCAGAAGATGGTATATATTTGTAAGGATGTGATATCTTTAAAATAGACAAGTTGAGAGACATTAGCCAAAAGAAATGCCATTCCTGGCTTTAAAATAAAATTACAACAAAAAGAAAAAAGACCAGTGTAAAAGTCTTCAAAAAATGCACTCAGGTAATAACCTACATCCTTCAACTACATTTTACAAACCTTTACGTGCACACTCAGGCGTCATTAAAACGCCTACTGGAGCAGTGCCGTTACATTTTGAAACTCTAATTGAAGGTGCCGTACATTCCTGCTCCGCTAGTCCTCTGGGAGTGTGTCAGAGAACATTGAGTCAAAGAGCCACTTTCCATTTTTTCTATGTGGTTCGCCCCTGGAGCCCTCACTCCCAGTCCAGATTTCTGCTCATAAAGTGGATGTCCCCGCTCATTAAATTTCACTTAGCTGTGGAACACAAGCCTGGACGCCGGCACCAAATCGTGCTGTCCCTTCTGAAAAAGGAGGGGACGGTGAGGGACCAGCGGGACCTTGTTTCCTCAAGCACTCTGCCTTACATCTCTTGACTTATTAAAGGAGAGAGAGAGAAATGCTGGACAAAGAAGCAGGCCAACAACAAAAAAAAAAGCCCTAGAGATGGAAACATGTACAGGAGTGAGCAAACCACTGAGAATGTAGTACTGTAGGTGTGTGTTGTGCCTGCTGGGCTGCGGAGGAGATTATGGAGCAGGTGGTGCTCGATGTAGAAAAGGCTACATTGGAGACCAGATACTGTTAAACACACAGTTTAAAAGGCCGCGCTCAGAAGGCTAGCCGATGGCAAGAGAGGAAGTAGGAAAAAAAAAAGAATCTTGAACTTTACCTGTATCTGCTCTTATGATACAGGCATCGGTTTGCTCTAAGAATGGCAGTAGTCAATAAGACACAAGAAAAGAAACTGATGTAGGTTTATTTCCAGCTTCTCTTTTCCAGGGCACAATTATTGGATAGTTTTTTTGCAGCGCATTTAAATAGAAAAGAGCCATTCTGAATAATCCATAGTACTTAACAAGGACTGAACATCATCTAAAAAAGAAATGTACAATGCTGATTCATTTAGACTAACAAGCTGCTTTAGGACAAAAGTAAGAATACTTGTGTGTTTTTAAAAAATAGGCTGACCTGTACTCAATTACCTAGCTAGTGTTTTATTTTCCATTTCTGCACTTCCATCCAACTATTGTCCAAACCATGTGTTCTATGTTTGTTTAATTAATCTGTTACATGGAAACACACATGGCAAGAACATGCAAACACTACGAAGAAAGGCTTTCTAGTTAAGCAGTAATGTTCATTTCGATTTATGCATATGCTTGTATGCTTTCTATTTTATGCTTGTCGGTAGCAGATTTAGGCATGGGCAATATGGGCGATCGCCAGGGCCAGACAGAATCTACGGACATTTTTTTTGCTATTTCTGCGCATAATTTTGTAACAAATCTGCAGATTTATGCGGAATGATTTTGGGAGAAACTTGATATATGAAATAAAAAATAATACCGTTTTAACTTTTATTTAATGTTTTCAATGCAAATGCAATTAGATCCACTTTTTCGGTAAACTAAGTCTCTCATATAATATCCCTCTATAATATTGTAACGAGGGATGTGACGATGACAACGGAGGTGCGGATCCACATGCAGGTTCATTAGCGAGGTCAGGTGTAAGCAATGGTCAACACAGGGGCAAACAGATTTATATGGGCGATCCAGAGTCATAGTCAAATATACAGGCAGATGATCAGAAGGCAGGCAGCAGACAGGGAGAAACAGACAAACCAGGCGAGGGTCAAAACACAGCAAAACAAGACAAAGGAAACGTGTTGTAATGTCACTTAAAAGATACTGTAACAAGACTCAGCAAAGAGTGTCTCAAGGTGAGCTGTATATATGTGTGTAATCAGTACTTGAGCAGCATCAGCTGTGTGTTTGCAATCAGTCAGGATCAGGAACCGGTTGTGTGTGTGTGTTGCATGACTGGTTATTGTAGTCCATTTACCAGCAGATTTGTAGTCCTATGCGTTTGTGAATGTATTCCAGCGATCTCTGGTGGTTAGATCGCTGGTGATCATGACACATATGATATGTCTACTAAACGGCAGATAATAATACTTTACGAACTGTATTGTAAATAAATCAAATTAACATTTTCATATTAGTCAATAATATTACTAAAATTTATTTAAAAACTGAAGAAATATAAATTTGCACACAAGTAAATAAATAAACTCAATGATGGGCTAAAAATCTGCGAAAATCTGTAGATTTCTGCACACGGAGATTCTAGTGATCGCCCAGGTTCGCAAGTTCCGTCATGACAAACATAGTTCGTTGATTTGGCGTTTCCCAAATCCGTCGTTCCAACGAGCATTCGCAAACTGCATCTCAACCTTGTATCCTTGCAACTACACCTCTAGAGCTGTAGTTAGAAGCATAGTTCCTGGCTGTGTTCTATTCCCCGTTATCCCCCCTATGCCCTATTCCTTTAGAACATTCTAACATTTAAACTTGAAATGATTTAAAAAACATTAAAGTCGTCTCACTCTCGTATTTTTACACTTCAGTTTTAGCGATCTTTATATTGACATTTGCGCTCCCTTCACAGTGCACTTTGAAAACATTTATGCCATTTTGAACACAGCTGTGCCTCATGACGAAAGCTATAGGTGACCTATTATTTAAAAGTAGAATTCAGGCTATGTTACATCCCCAAAGCTTGTGAAAACAAAATTATATAGCCTACATTAATGATTTTAATTTATAGGTTATTTATTAAGAAATGTAACTGTACTGTATATGACATGGGTATGTTGGTTAGAAAAATTCTTCAGTGGTTTGAATGTGTCAAAATGTATAAGTAGACTTTTCAAAATAAAACAAAAATTACATAAAATTAATAAACAATATCCTACTTAATAATAATAATAATAATAATAATTATTATTATTATTAGTATTATTATTGTTAGTATTAATAATATTATTAATATTAAGTAGGATTTTTTTTTCATTTCTTAATAAATAGCCTACTGTAAATTAGGCCTACAACTATTAACGATTTATATGATTGATGTATTAGGTTAGAATGTGTGTTAGCTAAGTGATTTTATATGGCATATTCTAAATAATATTTGCAAAGGAAACATATATAGGTCCAATATGTGTATATATATATATATATATATATATATATATATATATATATATATATATATATATATATATATATATATATATATATATATATATATATATATATATATATATATATTTTTTTTTTTTTTTGTATTCTATAGAATTGTCATAATTAATATTCATGCAAAAAAATGAAGTGATCTTAGCATATCACTCCAGTTGTGTCTTTACATTGTTTTCCAGTTACATTAAGGATTGATTTCTGTTATTTATTTAGAATAATAATTATATAATAATATTAACAACAATTTAATTTTATTTTATTTATAATGTAAGTAATAGTATTAGTTTTAGTAATAATATTAGTATATGCAGTGCTTAATTTGTAAATTGCGAGGTCTTGGAACAGATCGGGGTAACGGGAGAGGTGTCACGGACGAAAGTAAAGAGGGTTGAAGAGTCGCGGAACAAAGTGAAGAGCGGGGCGGGGGTGCGTGTGAGGAAGGGGATCAGTAAAATTAGGTGCCGGATCAGATTTCCGGATCTGGATCCGGCTTGTTCCAGCACAAAATAAGCCCTCAGTATATGGGGTGGTTCGCGCAGGCTGCCATTTTAAACTAAAACCAACACTGATGCTTGTACATGTGCACAGACATAACACATGCGGATTGAGACAACACTTAATACCCCTCCTGGCGTATTTGTGTCCATCCATGCACAATTTCTTAGAATGAGTGTCAACATATACAGTAAACATCTTTGAATTATATTATGCTAGAGTTTACTTTCTAACCTCTTTGTAGAGGCATCTCTCGTCGATGTATCTCCTGTCTCTTCTGTTAATATTCCGTTCACTAACTGGTACATACACATCGATCTATGCGCATATAGTATGCACATACTATCCTACTGATAAAATTCATATCAAACACACTATACATATCATAGCATAGACATAAAAATTGAATATACCTGGGCCAGAATACTTTTGTACCACTGACTGAGCCACTGTGCTGGCCTAGTACTTGTACAGTTCTTTGAACTGAAATAACAATGTTTATAAAAATGCAACATACTTTGTAACAAGCCTAATGTTGTCAGACATATAGTCATACATACCTTGTGAATGTGTGACACAAATTTGATTATTGCTTTTACACGGAAACACTAACTTTATCATTTAAAAAGAACACTGCATTTTAAAACCATTGTTTAAATGTTCCCATTTCCAGTCCCCCAAAACACAATTGTCATGTAAACAAAAATAGTGTGGATTATAAAAATCTTACATCACTTTTTTAAGCATTATTGTCTTAAAAAGGTATTTGTAAAAGATTTAAATATTTTTGTAAAAGTACCATTTAATAATAGCATCATAAAACGTGTTACATAAACGTATTGTATATTACAGTTAACAATCTAAAACATTACAAAGCTCTAAAAGCAGTGCCAGTAAGTAAAACAGGCTACCAACCATCCCTGTGTGACATGAAAAATAAAAAGACTCAGGTCATTAGCCTGATGTAATCTAATGCCTCCTATCGAGACTCTGCACTCAATTAGATCATTAATTGGACCGAGAGTCACCTCACCTTTCCAAGTTAAAAAGAAAAATAACTAACAAACAAACAACAAAAAAAATGCTGATAGCGTTCCTTTGACTTCACCCTAATTAATTATCGTGGCACCTGGGGAACACGAGAACAACATAGCAGACTCACAGTCATTTCTCTCTCCTTGTTAAGGTTATGCATCAGTAAATATCAAGTCATATGTCATGTGGTGATATTTTCTACGAGACAAACTTGGAGTAACATGAATTTTGAGAAACAAAATGTAAAAATGTTATGTTATGATGTAAATCAGAGGTGTTTGTGAAGATGTATTCTGATGTTTGCAGAGATTTGTTATCATTGTTGTGGCAAAAGAGAGTCATTATAAATGTATTATTCAAGCACTGTAGGACTGGCAATGTAAAGGCATCAAAATTTGTGACATGCAAAACTTTATGCAAATGATAAGATAACAAAAAAAAAAAAAAAAAAATCACTGAACAAAAGCCAATCTCTCTGAGCCAAACACGATCCGATTTTGGGTTTTAACATATTTAAATCTCAGCAATATATTCATGTATTGAATGTACAGATTTATGCATATTTGGAAATAACAATTATTTTAAAAAATATTGCTGGATAATCCGGGAAAAGAGAGAGACATTTGTTTATTTTGTAGTCAAAATTGAAGAAACAAATCACTCACATTGCCACAATAACCATAACTCAACCTACTGTATATAGGACATACGGTATACTCAAACTACTGTAGATTTTAGATTCTCTTGACTTGATATTTCCTGCCACTATCTTCAGGCTGGGCTGGGCTGGGCTTGGCTGGGCTGTGATCAAGCATTTGTGGGGGTTTTTACAGTCACTACTTGATTACTCTACTTGGATGGAGAGCTATGCCATAATTAGAAATATTATACGAGTATTTTTGCAAAGTCAGCCTAAGCAACATGTGTAGGTCTATAAAGTTGCACAATTTGCAACGCGTGTCATGCACAGCAACGCTCTAGTTCAGGGGTGTCAAACTCAGTTTCTGGAGGGCCACAGCCCTGCACCGTTTAGTTCCAGTCCTGCTTCAACACACTAATCTGTATATCAAACAAGCCTGAAGCACTCAATTAGTTTGATCAGGTGTGTTTAATTAGGGTTGGAACTAAACTGAGCAGAGCTGCGGCCCTCCAGGAACTGAGTTTGACACATGTGCTCTAGTTCCTGTCCTCCACTGGCACACATAACACCAGGCCTGCTGTGCTGTGTTGTGTATAGCTTAAGTGCAACATGGAGCTTGTACGAGCAAGTTTGGAGGAATGGGCAGCACAGTGGGTAGCACTGTCACCGCACAGCAAGAAGGTCGCTGGTTCGAGCCCCGGCTATGTCAGTTGGCATTTTTGTGTGGAGTTCTTCCGGGTGCTCCGGTTTCCTCCACAAGTCCAAAGAGATGCGCTATAGGTGAATTGGGTAAGCTAAATTCTCTGTAGTATATGTGTGTATGTCCTGGTCCTCCAGGTTGGGGCTTGAGCGTTGAGCTAACGACCCAGCTAGTAAAAATTAGATCTTATGAAACACCAACATGGTGCAGCTAATTAACAACTTCGATATAAATGGCCCTGGGATTAAGTAAGTAAGTTTGAAGGAAAGTCGGAGATATAGAAACATTTTCAACAAGTCGTGGGCAGTGACAACATGGGTGTCCCACACCACCCAACCTGCTCAGAGATAGGATCGAACCAGCGACATTCCGCATGGGAGTCGATTGCTCTGACAAGGAGGCTAAAGACAATGGCCTCTAGCATCTGTCGTCTGAGCACTTTTAGAGGTCAGTGGAGTGAGGTTTACCTGCACAGCACTTCACTAGCTGGCCTCCGCTACACTTAGCCCCCTAAACCTCACTCCCATCTGGGTCATGGCACCAATGTAACCCGCCGGTCCCACACCACCCAACTGAGCTGGGATCGAACCATCGACTTTGAAAAAAAAAAAATTGTTGTGGTTTAAAAAAATACTGCTAGATATTCTTGGACAAAAGGGGAACATTTCACTATTTAGTAGTCAAGAAGTTAAGAAATAAGAACTCACATTACCACAATAACCATAACTCAATCTACTGCATATAGGACATACCATGTACAGTATACTCAAACTGCTGTAGAGTTTAGATTCTCTGCCCCACCCCGAGCCCAAACTTGACCAGACCCGAGCCATGAGCCAGGTCAGGTTGATATTTCCCTGCACAGCTCTTCACTAGTTGGCCTTCGTTACACTCACCCCACTAAACCTCACTCCCATCCAGGCCACAGCACCAATTTGACCCCGCGGGTCCCACACCACCCAACTCACTCCGAGCTGGGATCGAACCAGCGACTTTCCGCATGTGAGTTGGTTACTTTAACAAGGAGGCACCTTTAAAGGTCAGCATAGCACTTCACTAGCTGGCCTCAGCTACACATACATACATCCATGCATACATATGTACATACATCTCATTAGAGAACACTTGTCTCTTTTTCACTCTTAAAATAATTTAAAAGAAAAAATAATTAAAGAAAAGCTTCAAAGTCATAGTCATTTGTTTTCAGATTCAAATATTAATCTAGAAATGAACAGTTCCACAACTTTGTAACACTTTGTAACACTTGAAATCCTTCCAGAAAGACATTCTGGAAAAAAGTGTGCATGTTCCCAAGCTCTAATCAACTGTATGATGAGATTCTTGACCTTGGGTTGAAAATGTTCAGACACCCCTCCAAAATCAGCACAGCGAATTTCTCTTGCACCATGGACTCGTACTGCAACACACCTGCAGGTAATTTTCAAATGAACCCGAGGAACCTCGATAAGCCCCCGACTTTGACATCAGGTGTGTTTGATCGAGTTGCAACTAAACTCTGCAGGAAATTAGATCTCCAAGAGTGAGATTGAGCAACCAAGGTAAATGGAAAAATCACAGGTCTGCTTCAGTAATGGATGGTAATGCAGTCACAAGTTACGTAGTGTCACAGTGATCCTAATTCTGCCGGTACACACCCTGAGAACTACAGAGGCCCGACACAGATCTGTGAAACAATCAGGAGAAGCACAGTGGAGAGAATCTGATTAGCCCCACTCGAGAGTCCAGTCCAGCTCCACCATTATCCCATTACTGCAGTGTGTCCTCTCTCTGCTGCAATTAAGACAAACCTTCAGAGACATGAGAGCTCCATCTCTTTACGGCAAAAGCCATCCATCAAACATTTAGCTTCATATCAAGGGAGAGAGCGGTCGAGACTCTTTATCGGTATGTCCGTTTGCTCCAGCGCTGCTATGAAATCACGGCTGCACAACATGGAGATGGAGCTCTATGGGGGTCGAGAGGCTGGACTGATGAGATCGAATCTGATGTGTCCTTGCCAGCTGTGGAAGTTTAATTAAAACCTGCAGACACGCCACCGTGGGAAGTGCGTGATGAGAGACAAAGCTGAAGTGCGAAAGGTTCATTGTCCAAAACAAGCAGATCAAGATGAGGATGGCTTCAAGCGGAGGGCCCTCTGCTTGGCGAGGGATGTCATGGATATTGTGGGAAACGGCGCATGAAGGGATGGTGATTTAAAGCACTTCTAGCTAGTGCATGAGTGGGGGATGTTAATGAAGGTGGTGAAGGGTCTTGTTAGTGGGTAACAAGGCATGGCACTGATGTCACTGCTCAAAATGAGATAAGAGGGAGAGGGGAGACAGGTAGAGGCTTTTCAAGCGTGATATATGGCGGCTGGATCAGGACTTGGTAATTCGTTCCATCTGCATGCACTAAAGCTCGGCTATATGTCTAGCTATACAGTAGATGACATGATTGCAAAGAATGATGAGTAACTGGGTTTATGCTGTTTGGTCAACACCAAGATTTGATTTGGATTTGGATATTGTCCCCGAAAGGCAATTTGGTTAACATCAATAGCCGACAGTTAACAGAAACAGATCAACACTCGAACAACATAGAAGTAAGAGTAAACAACAAAATTAATCATATTTAATTTAAAAAAACATACAATTTAAGCTTGTTAAGTAACCCAACTGTAGTTGGAACAAATGAATGCAAATATCTGTTGCACCTTGCCCGTCTAAAATAAGTATACCTTCTGCCTGATGGCAGGAGGCAAAACTTTGAGTAAAGTGGATGGTTCTCATCCGCTAACATGGACATAGCCCTCTTCATGACTCTTACCTCATACACCTGTCCAATACTGTTAAGATTTGTGCCCAAAATCTTTTGAGATAGATGAACAATTTTTGAAAGTCTGTTTTTACTGGTCACCCTCAAATTACCATACCAGCATATTACTGCAAAAGTTAAAGGAGACTCAATAAAAGAAGTATAAAATGTCCTAAGAAGGGGCCTATCCACATTAAATCCTTTCAACTTCAAGTAAAACAATCGTTGATTTGCCTTTTTATAAATAAAAGGTCACACTTTATTGTGATCGTCCATTTGTTGAATTTAAGTTACATTGCATGTACATGCCAACTAATTCTCATTAGATAATAAGTAGACTGTTAGGTTGGGGTTAGGGTTGAGGTTGGGGTTAGGGTTAGTGTAAGTTGACATGTATTTGCTAAGTTTCTTATGGCCAGTTAAATTTCTATTGAAGGAGCAGTATCAACAGATATTAAGCAGACAGTCTACTAATACTCAAATGGACCATCAAAATAAAGTGTTACCAAATAAAATTCGTGCTGGCCTCAAATTTTAGTTTGTAACCCAGGCCGGTGTCCAGGTATTTATCCTCACCCACTGTCTCAACAACAGTGCCGTTTATGGTAGTAGTAGTAGCATTACAAATAGAGTTACGGTGAAAATCAATAAGCAACTCTTCAGTTTTTGAGATATTAAGTTGTAAATATGGTCACACTTTATTTTGATGGTCTGTTTGTTGAATTTAAGTTACATTGCATCTACATGCCAACTAATTCCCATTAGATTATAAGCAGACTGATAGATTGGGGTAAGGGTTGGGGTTAGTGTAAGTTGACATGTACTTGCAAAGTTTCTTATAGTCAGTTAAATGTCTGTTGAAGGAGCAGTATCAGCAGATATTAAGCAGACAGTCTACTAATACTCAAGTGGACCATCAAAATAAAGTGTTACCGTAAATATTAGTCTTTGCACCAGGCAACAAAGTTGTCCAACACATGGCGATGAGCATCCTGATGATCATGCAGAAGACTGACAATGACAGAATCATCAGCATACTCAAATACCTTGATTCAAATTTACTCTGACAATCATCTGACAATTTAGCTTTAGTGTCTTGTAATTAAAACCAAGAAGTTATTGTTGCTACATCACAGGGTTGATGTTTTGGTAAAAATGAAGTGTTTCTGTTAAAAAAAATAGAAAATGAAAAAGGTGCAACTATATTAATGAAAAAAACACTTCAAATGAACTCCACATGTGCAATTACATGTTAAAATCACATGTGAAATCTTTGGTACACATGTCAAGCACATGAAACGTTTTTACGTAAACGTTTATATGTGAAAATGGGTTTCACATTAAAAAAAAAAAATGTTCCAAACCAGGTTTCATTTGTGTTCCACGTGTTCAATATATTTAACATCTGATTTTAACATGAAACCATGTAATTATTGTGTGTGTTTTCTGTATGAGAATGATTTTGGACCAGTCCAGACCAGATTTGAACCAGGATTAAGGACGTTAAAGCTATGTTCAGCTTCAGAGCCTCAAAGCAAAGCAAACTATGCAATATGTATCAAAACAACCTCGAAAAGATCACAGTCAAGGGATTATGGTTAGCACAGTACCATACTGCCTTAGTGATGTGAGTAGGTGGCTCTTCCACTATATGGTACAGCACAATTCGATTCAGCATGGCTCATTTTTATGGGGGAAGGAGTACCAAGCAAGCCAAATGTGACGTGTAAACTCTGCACATACTAATTGGCCAGAGGCAATCGTGTCACTGAATTGGCTACATGAGACATCTAAGTAAACAGTAAATTCATATAAAGGTATATTTTAATCAACTGTCACACTCAACATGGCTGCATTGGGATCAGTAGACAAGATACAATGTACCTCTCATTGTGAAACGTATGCCCAAGTATGCCGTATATATAATATGCCAATGTGAGGAGAAGTATGAGAGTGAGAAGAAAAGACTTGAGGCACTTAAAAGTCCTGCATATCTTTATAGTTGTTGTGCACAAGTCGAAAATAAACACTCTTATAAATGATACAAACAAAATGAAAATGCAAGGTTTAATAGACTCTCACCATTACTCAAGACAAATGAGAACGCCAAAGGCTCAATGCCCTAAAAATAACACCATCTACGCAGTTTATACACAAGTTTATACACCACTGATCATGCGCCTCGAGGATTAGGCTCGACTTATATTTTTAACATGTTACATTTGAACTGTAGCTTTCTTATAACCCTTGGACCTTAATTGCCTTGTTCAGGTGTGTTTGATCAGGGTTGGAATGCAAGAATGTTGCTCCCCAGGAATGGTGCAGGCCTTCCCTGGCAAGGACAACACTGAATGAATGATTTATTGGTTGCATGGCATGTTATTGAGGGCACACTGACTGTTTCAATATGCGTTCTTTAGCGATGTTGTGCCCTAACGTTCTCGTGTAATGCCATCATCAACCCCCACATTTCAGTTCCAATACTCAAGACCGCAAGAATGGAGGATGCGTAAAAGTTCCCAGATGTGTTCTTGGTATCAAGGATGCACCGATGCAGACTTAAGCACCGAACTCGCTCTAAAAGTCCCAGAAGTCATTGTGACTGAATAAAGGAGGAGGGAAGCACCGCATTTTAAATAGATTTATTATTAAAGTTCAGAGATATAAAGTAAACATTACCATGAAAATCGTAATAAAGTCATATACACATTAAGGGTGTTTATTTGCTGCAATTCCTATGAAAATCTGTTTAATTTGTTATATTTGTAAGGTTTTTGTGCATGTTATATATATTGAAATGGGGTAAAACAATAAATTGTTGTATGAATGTAAATAATTTTCCGTTAAAAATGTGTGAAGGTCATGTGACAATCTGGAAGAATGCAGCATCTCATTCCTCACAGGACGCCTTACCGAGTTCATCTTTACAAGGTAACCTGGTAAGATCAGCCTTCACAAGAACGCAAGTCCATTCTTCTGTGTTCTTGGAATTGAGAAACAGCCACTAACTTTACATTTCCACACCCCTAAGCAAAATGATCTGTGATTGGTTGATCAGACTGCTCCTATTTGGCCAATGAAATGTGTGATGTCAAGACTTTCCAACGCAATCTCACGGCAATTCGTAACTTTTTGATTTAGTGGCTAAATGTATGAATTTGTGCGATCTAATTCGTACAAATTAGCACGATTTGCTCATCACCCAATGGCGGTTGGGGTTAGGGGTGGGGTTAGATACCACGCCTCCTTTTAAAAATCGTACGTTTTTGTACAACTGAACTCCTACGAATTCGTCCAAATTAGCCACTAAACTGGCAAAACGTAAAATACTTACGTTTCCTCGTGAGATCAGGCTGGACTTTCTGCTGTCAGTCTGCACTGCAGATATAAGCAAGCTGCCGCACCATGGCTCTGACTTCAATATTGATTTTAGAAAAGAACACTACAGAGACTAAGGTGTACCACCGAACAAAGTATTAAGCTGGAAATAAATTGTTCCGGTGACTTCCGAACATCTACTTATAAGCAAAATCCTTCCCTACCAGGAAATAACTCTCAGTTGTTTTTGCACACAAAACAACTGTGACAGGAGGAAAACTAGGGAATATGATGAGACTTTTCGCACAAACAAAACATACTTACCTGTGTTGTTGTCACTGTCATTCTTATGCAGTGACACCTTCCTACTCTGTCTCCCTTTCAGGATGAATGAGGAGAGAGAAGAATGGCAGAGTCTGTGTTTAGGAGGAAAAGGCAAATGGCGCATTTGGAGAACAGCGGGAAACAAAAAGTCGACATTCAGGTAGAAGAACCGACGAGACAAAAGTAGCTCGTGAGATAAACACCGAAGAGCATGTAGAGGAGAAAGGAGGAAACAGGCAGGAAAACAAGATGGGATTTTGTAGAGCGAGCACACTTGCTTACTCGTGAAAGGCTAAAGCAAGCGTCCGGAAATAAATACCCACTCTAATGAGAGAGGTGACCTATCGATTGTCTGGAAGGGAGGTGAGAGGGCTGACAGAGAGCTGGGAAGAGGATGATAGAAGCTTCTGCGAGACAGATTGAGGAAAGAGACTGTGGAGCCATAACAAAGGCCTGATCCTGTCCAAATGAGAGCAGGCTGAAATAATCCCAAAGAGAGAGCCTCTGATTTATGATCTGACAGTATCCGCCTGGAACGCTTCTCTTTCAAACGCTGTGCTCTAGTCACCGTTTACAGGCAGCCTAGACAGAAAAAGACATACTGCAGAGAGGAAAAAGACAGCCAGTGCACATTAATTACCTGCAGCAGCAGGGTAAATGGGGAGAGAAGAGAAGGATTAAATGCTACATTCCGAGTAAACATTTTCACTAACACTGACCAAGCTTTTTCACAGATATCCACAGCTAATTGCTGACCTTTCCCTTTTATTCCACTTGTTTACTTCATGCAGTTTCATGTAACTGAGGCGGTTTTAGGTTAGATGGCAGACCATAGAAACATTAGACTATTGCTTAACTATTGTAAAATATGGATGTCACAGCAAAACATGGCACTAACAATGTGTGCATTGTATACAGACAAATTGTTGACAAAACAACAGATGTGCAAAATTGACTAAAACCTCGCATGCAAGACCAGTAGGTGGTGATGTCAATGTATACCAAAGACTAGGGTTGGGTATTGTTGGGGGTTATTTTGATACCGCTGCTAAATCGATACTTTTAAAGCGGTACTGGTGCCAAAACGGTGCCTGAACTGATACTCTAGAAAAATCTTTTATTTGACCAAAAAAAATATTTGAATCATTTTAATTGAACAATATAAAGTTTAAAGTATACATCAATTCATATTTTATATATTTGCATTAATATATTTATTTTGATCATTTGTTTGCTAGCATCATTTTGAGATTTGCATTATGCAATTAACATTACATTAGCTTACTACTAACCTGTGGAAAGGCTGTCATCCAAATAAGCTAACACCTTTTTTCTAGGGTTGGGGTTTGTGATGTTTACATGGACATCAATAATCTAATTGTTTGCTTTAATCTAAATAAGGTAATTATATGATCAAGGTTTTTATATGAGTTGCTTTTTGAATGTTCCTTTTATGATCCCGTTTAACATGGTATACGACATTGATCGATTAATGTCATTGTGTTACCACTCTATCCACATTTCCTTCAGGGTTTCATGTAATTTGGGGTGCTTTATTTTCAGTTTATTTGCAGTTCGGCAGTTTCACTTTCATTCAGCAACATATTGTTCACACCCTGTGACAAACTGAGGTATTGGATAAGAATATGAAGTAAGGACTGCTGGAAGAGTGTTGTTTAAATGGAATTTAATACCGCACGGCGAATGGAAGGAAAAAACCTTCACATTTTGTGACGCGGGTGTCTGTGGTTCTTTAAGGTAATCAAAAATCTCTGTTTACATGGTAGACACTTAATCAGAGTATTCTCTTAATCATATTAAAATCTAAGTATTGGTGTCCATGTAAACATACTCAGTGAAAGTGGCAAATGATGTCGCATGCTGTCAAAGACAGTGCATTCCTCTGACTTTAAGTTGATTCCATTTGCCCTCATAATGATTTATGAAGTATGACGTGTTTCCCCTCTTATACGCAACCTTTGTAAAGCATCTGCTTCACATTGCTGTGCCAGAATCCTTGCTTGTGAAACATAGCCATACTTTAGAATGATTAGTTTGAGCAAATTTGAAGAACGTGATCATGCATGTTGATAAATCTGAAGCGCCTAGCAAACGCCTAGCATCGCTGACACGTATCCCTCAAAGTAGTTTAGAATTAAATGTACACAACGCGTACCTACAGTTGAAGTCAGAATTATTAGCCCCCCTGATTTATTATCCCGTTTTTTTTTTCCCCAAATTTTTGTTTAACAGAGAAAATATTGTTTTAACACATTTTTTTAAACATAATAGTTTTAATAACTTATTTCTAATCACTGATTTATTTTATCTTTGCCATAATGACAGTAAATGATATTTTACTAGATATTTTTAAGACACTTCTATACAGCTTAAAGTGACATTTAAAGGCTTAACTAGGTTAATTAGGGTAACTAGGCAGATTAGGGTAATTAGGCAAGTTATTGTATAACAATGGTTTGTTCTGTAGACTATCGAAAAATTCTAGCCGAAATTAAACAAATAAGACTTTCTTCAGAAGAAAAAAATATTATCAGCCATACTGTGAAAAATGTCCTTGCTCTGTTAAACATCAGTTGAGAAATATTTAAAAAAAAAAAAAAATTCAAAGTAGGGCTAATAATTCTGAATTCAACTGAATGTGTGCCTTTGATGTACCCCTTGATGCTTGTCGCAGCACCAGTGGCATCGAAATTAGGCACCGAAATTCATATGCTGATTCGGTCCGGTACAAACCAGTTACATAGGTACTGGTATCCAACCCTACCAAAGACTACCAGTGCAAATATGGACCTGTAGATTACATTTGTTGTTTGGATTGTTAATTGCTTGCTCATGCATTTAACAACAAATTAATGAATTATACATATATAATAAGCTCATGGTGTCAATCTTATTTTTTTATGTACAGCATTTAACACAAATACGATAACAGTATAATTTTTAAAAAACTTCACTTTTATTTTGTACACTTGATTAAGTGTCTGCTAGATGCATAAATGTAAATATAAAATGACAATCCAAAAATACTAATATATATATAAAATAGTGCTGTCAACCGATTAAAAAAATGAACTAATTAATCGCACATTTTTTTGCGATTAAAAGACTAAAACTGGCTATTCAAATGTAAAATGTAAATAAATGTAAACTCGAGAAAAAGAAACTATTTAAATTCAAAATACGATTGTTTATTGGAATTTTTTGTTTAACTTGTAACACAGATTTTTTTATTTAAGCAACATACATGCAATATACTATCAAGATCCTCAAATTGTTGGCTTGAAAGCCATACGTATTACAGAAATAAAAACACAGGCATGTAAGTGCCATTTGAATTTCATAACAATCAATGACAATAAAAAACAAAAATGATTTCCATGTTGGATTCTAAGTCTAAAAATTCCAAAATACAAGCATTGCAAATATGGAAATTGAAAAATTATAGTAATAAAGTAATGAATACAAACAATTGTACTCATTGAAAAGTTGTATTGCTGAGAATTGAGAACATTAATTATAAAGAAGAAACAATTTTGCTTAGTCCTCTTTTACATTCAGCCAGTTGCTGAGACAGACCAGGGGTGCGTTTCCCAAAACCATCGTTAGCCAACTAAGGTCGCAAGTTTCGTCGTTACAAACATAGTTTGTTGATTTGCTGTTTCCCAAATCCATCGCTCCAACGAACATTCGCAAACTGCGTCGCAAACTTGAGCACTTGAAACTACACCTCTGGAGCTGTAGTTAGAATCATAGTTCCTGGCTGTGTTCTATTCCCACTTAACCCCCCTTTGCCCTATTCATTTAGAACATTCTAACATTCAAAGTTGGAATTATTAAAAATCAAAAAGCATTAAGGTCATCTCTCTTAATTTTTACAGTTCAGTTTTAGCGATCTTCATGTTTACAATTGTGCTCCCTTCGCAGTGCACTTTGAAAACATTGATATCATTTTGAACACAGCCTCATGGCGAAAGCTATATTTAAAAGCGGAAATTATGTTACAGTACATCTCCAAAGCTTGTGAAAATAAAAAACATAGCATACGTTACTTATTTTATTTTATAGTGGGTTATTTATTAAGTTTCTCTGCTGTATATGACATGGGTCTGTTGGTTAGAACTTTCTGCTGTGGTTTGCATGTATCAAATTGTAATATTTTTTTTTTTATTTAAAAAATAAATAAACAATATCCTAAATAATAATAATAATAATAATGATAATAATAATAATAATTATTATAATCATCATCATCATCATCATCATTAATATTATTAATATCATTATTAAAGTAAATATATTTATAATAAATCGCCTCATTATTTATTTATTTATTTATATGATTTATATATGATATTAGAATAATGTTAGCTTTTATGAATAGTGTTAGAGATTTTATGTTTTAGAATAGAATGTGTTATTTTCAACTTCTCAAATTAGTAAAGCAAACATTGGCCCTATATGTGAAAACGAGTGCATGTTTTAACCAAAACTAATATTGGATTTTATTTTAAATGCGTGTTTGTGTAAAACAATATAATTTGCACAAAGAAATGATGGGCTTGTTCTCTAAAGAAGTTACTCCACCCCGTTTAGAGCATCATTATTGTGAATATTAATGGACAGCTTTCACAAGTCAGGCCAGTAAAGTATGGGGTCCCTCAAGGATAAGTTTTAGGTCCCTTGCTGTTTACAATATATATGCTTCCCCTGGGGGACATTATTAGAAAACATGGGATCAGCTTTCACTGCTACTAGAGGGATACAAAGTTAGCGTTAGCTCTACTATAAAAGATCTGGGTGTCATACTAGACAGCAATTTAACTTTCAAAAATCATATATCCCATGTCACAAAAACTGCTTTCTTTCATCTGAGAAATATTGCTAAATTGCGAAGTATGCTATCCATCTCAGATGCAGAAAAGCTAGTTCATGCTTCATGACTTCTAGGCTAGACTACTGTAATGCTCTGTTTGCTGGTTGCCCAGCATCCTCTATCAACAAACTCCAGCTAGTGCAAAATGCAGCTGCCAGAGTTCTTACCAGGTCTAGAAAATATGATCATATCACCCCAATTTTATCCTCCTTACACTGGCTGCCTGTTAAGTTTCGTATTGAATTTAAAATATTACTCCTTACCTATAAAGCTTTAAATAATCTAGCTCCTGTTTATCTAACCAACCTCCTGTCTCGCTACAACCCAACCCGCTCTTTACGATCTCAAAACTCAGGGCTTCTGGTAGTACCTAGAATATCAAAGTCGAGTAAAGGAGGTCGAGCCTTCTCATTTATGGCCCCTAAACTCTGGAATAGCCTTCCTGATAATGTCCGAGGCTCAGACACACTCTCGCTCTTCAAAACTAGATTAAAGACCTATCTTTTTAGCAAAGCATACACTCAGTGCAGTACATAGTGATATGACGCATGAGTGTGCCCCACACAGGATTTTGCTTCTCGTTTATATACACTATGAACAGCAGCTACGCTAATTATTCTCTTTATTCTCTATTTCCACCTGGGGGTACTCATCTTGAGGCCCTCAGACTATGCAGTGCCACTAACACGATCCGGGACCAGCGACGAGATGATCCCAAGGTTTTCTGGACCAGGCCGTATCCTGAGCAGCTGCTGTGGTGGTCATCGTGGAGTGAGAACATGAGACTGACTCCTGTGATGCTCCAAGGACAGACGAGTCTTCGTTGAGGTCCAGCTTCCTGCGCCTAGACTGCAGCTCTGCACAAGACGTTTGGCCATAGGGGAAATGGTCGTGCCCAACTGAGCCTGGTTTCTCTCGAGGTTTTTTAAATCTTCGCTTTCGCCAATTGGTGAAGTTTTTTCCTCGCCGCTGTCGCCACTGGCTTGCATGGTTCGGGATCTGTAGAGCTGCGCATCGATGGATTTGCTCTTCAGTGTTTGGACTCTCAGTAGTGATTATTAACCCACACTGAACTGAGCTAAACTGAACTGAACTGAACTTAATCTCTGAAAACTGAACTGACTCTGTTTCAATTCACTATAATCTTCCATGTGAAGCTGCTTTGACACAATCTACATTGTATAAGCGCTATACAAATAAAGATGAATTGAATCATTATGGGCGTTTTACGCTATAACTAACGTGGTTCAAGCGATGGATCTGCGACAGAGAAACTACGGGTTTTGGGAAACACTCGTCACTACATCGTTCTTTTGCCAAACGATGCATCGCACTATGATAGTTCAGCCGCGAGTTATGTCGTTGTTTGGGAAACGCACCCCAGTCTGTTGACATTATCAGGGGACAATGTGGCCCTTATTTTTTAAATGATGTGACCTGAGAGTGAGGTCCTCTCATAAGTAAAGCTGGGTACCGAAACCCGATGCCATGTAACCAGTATGAACCGGACCAAATCAGCATATAAATTTCGGTGCCACTAGTGCCTCGACAAGGATGTAAGAAGCATCAAGAGGTAAATCAAAGGCACACATAGAATTCTATAAATAAGACTATAGAATTCTTAAAGGGACTTTGGTCACACCATCTCTAAACATTTAATTCTAAACAACTTTGAGGCATACTGACACTGACACTTCATATTTCTTTGAACACATGTCAGCCACAACAGGAAATACAAAAATACTGCAACCATGTTAATTGCGTTAAATATTACAAATTTATTGCATGCGTTAACACACTAATTTGACAGCACTAATATAAAATTTAAAAAACCTTTTTAAAGACAACTTATCTTTAAAGTAAACAGATAAAAAGACGAAAAAGCACCGGGGATTAATATGGAGATTAATTTTCTATCAGAACTAAAAACTGAAGCAGTTTCAGAAATGCTGGATATTTCACTGAAAGAGGGACTTTGACTCCACACAGTCAGGGGTTACAAAATCTACAAAAGTCATTGTATCTGTTTTCAAAGAACTGTTCTGCAAATCAAAGGACAGATTTATTTTCTTTATCTTCTTATAAGCCTTTGAAGCTTTTACCACATACAAGATGACAGCCACTTCAAAAATCAACTCTACATGGCCGACACATGAAAAGCCAATGGGACCAATTCCAAATAACAAGCAGCACAGCTATTTCTGCAGAACAGTTTATGTGCCAGCAACACGGCCAGAGCAGCGTCAAAGAGTGAAATAATTCATTTGCTGAGGTTTAAGTGGGGCTTTACCACAGGGATCCTCACTCGCTTGTGTTTCTGGTTCTTGACGTAGAGAAGTATGAGCTGAATGATCTGACAGTGTAGTGCGTGCCAGGAGCTAAATTTAATCGCTTCAGTGTTTGGACTTATTAAACATGCATTTAAGGTTTTTACTTTTCAGAAAAGTGAAAAAGAGACAATGCTTCTCTAATGAGATGTATGTACGAAGATTTGTGTAAGAGTAATAAAAAAATCTGATTAATAATAGGAAAGATAAAAGTTTAAAAAGTGCTGAAAGTACCATATATTGTATTGAATAGGTTTTATAATCACTATGAATGATAAAATATTAATAATATATACAAAAGATGAAAAAATATTATTCATTCAGTATTTGTGCTTTTACTTATTGTAATTACTGAGTAGCTTTTGCACTCCTGGATGGATGCGTGAAGTCCCATTTATGGGTTTGTGTAACACATCACTAAGTGAATGAAAACATCTGTAAATCTGAAAGTGCACCGTGTTTAAAACTATTGATTCTTCAACAAAATAGTCGACTCAGAATCAAATAAATGAATCATGTTGGGTTTGAAACTTTTGCTTGAACATGTCAACGTCGATATGCATGGCACATCACCAAATATGAAGTGCTGGATCCGGTAAAACATGAACGCGCCTTTCCCTTCAGACACTAGCGGGGGGGGGGGGGGGGGGGGGGGGGGGTCAAGGGACTGATCATGACATGAAGATGATGGATGGAGATTCAGCTGTGGGGAATAAAGGGTTAAAGTTCCTTTTCACAACAATACTACAGTATAGCCAATCTAGTGCTGTGTTTGTTCTTGTCGTTTTTTCTGATTTTTAATACAATAACCTAGCCTGCAGCACGAGATTCGTTGACTGTTTGCTATTAAAGGAAGGAGCAGCAGAGACTATTATGTATGGGACTTTGTCAGACTTTGACAGGGACTTTGTCAGTAACTGTTACAGTTCATATGGACCAGTTTCTTCTTCCTCCGGATCATAACATGAAAGTGTAATTAAAATTGTTGCCTTAAAATAGTTTGTAAAACATGTATTTAATTGTGTGTTGTAACTTGTACTGTAATCGCTCTCCGCGGCTTGTAATCACGTCTCTATTATAGATCAGTGCTTGTACTGTATCTCTGTTTAAATTTTTATGAGGCTATTTACATCATACCTGTCAACATTGAGATGTGAAAATAAGGGATATGCCCACCATAAAAACCACCCCTATCCCCTATTTTATAAAAATAAATCCCCAAATTACTAAATATGTTTATCTGGAGCTGTATCATTGTAAATAAACAGTTAAACGGTCAGTAATATGTCTTATTATTATTATTTACAAAAGAAAAAATAAATAGTATACATTAGCAGCAAATAAATTAGCAAACAGTTTTAACAATTAAAATGAATAGCTATTATAAAGAAATAGAATCAAGGTATCAAATCTCATTAATCTTTTCTTCACGGTATAACTTGCACATTCTGATTAAAGAGCAACGAATGAATCTCTCATTTATTAAGAATTTTCATTAGATTAAATTAAACAACAGAGAAGTCACTTTAAAAAAGCACACGTTTAATGTTATAACGAAAGCATTCGATTGCTTTCCTAACTTGTTTTGCTCATTTAGGATAAAATTAGTTGTATTTAAAAAAAAAAAACACCAAGATTAACATCTTTAGATGTTATTATTATTATTATTAATTATGTGTATATGTCTGTTCAAACACGCACCCAAAACCCAGACTTTCACTCCACTTCAAATCGCGTGTACAGAATCCGTTTGGGAAAAAGCGTTGATTTATCACTATGGGGCGCATCTGATAGTCACGCACCACTACATAACTGTTTTAAGGATTGCATAGTAGGAGTGATGGCACCTTTAATGAAAAGAAAGGGAATTGCACCGTTTTTATATTTTTTCATGCCTATAAATAAAACAAATGCACAAAACAGACTCTTATTTAAAAGCAAGGGCCGTCGCCTGGTGGTTCGGCGGTATGGGTTGCAAATAGGGAGGATCGGCTCTTTAGGCCTAATCCCAATTCTACCCCTTAGCCCTTCCCCTTACCCCTACCCCTCATTTTGCATTCCCATGAAGGGGTAGTGGTGTCCCTATTCTCTTAAGCTTGAAGGCGTAGGGCTAAGGGGAAAGGATGAATACCCCTTCGAACGAAGATTTTTCAGGACCACACTTGAAACCAAGGGTTAAGAAAATTTCCCAGAATACACCAGCCACAACGGCCGATAGTTACCCCCGAAAGTAAGGAGATGCACAAATTAGTATTTTTTGTCATTATTACAAATTTTTACAACAAACAAGCACATGTTTTAATATATTCATGACCACGTTCGTGTTTTACCTTCATGCTTTAAAAAAAAAAACGCTAAAATAAAATCTGCTAAATTTCGCAATCTATTATCCATAATCATAAATCCTGTACAGCAGTCCCACAACATTCTGACACTCGGTGACACTCGAATACCCTGTCAGAAAAGTCTAATGGCTGGGAATGGGCTTTTTACAGTGTCTGCTATAATGTTAACGTTGTTTTTGTGTGTTTACATAGATGAATATGGCCACTGTGTTAAATGCACAGTAGTATGATCTTATTGTCACATTAGATCGTTATGATAACATGAAATATGCCTTCAGTGACTTCCTCAAGATAAATACCAAAAAATAACACAGCTGGACTCACTACAGCAGTCGCGATCATCTGATCTCATATGAAGCATGAGATCGTGATGACATCTGATGACGTGTGCAGGGGCTGTAGTGCTATCCCAATTCTTAGGGGTAAATTTTGAAGTCCTTCCCCTTCACACTCGGTTTTAAGGGCCAAGGGGAAGGGGAAAGAGGATAGGGTAGGGGTATAAAATCAGGAGAATCCTGGGGAAAAGGGAAGGGTTGACAGGTATGATTCACATATTGCTCCCAAAACCACATTGAAAAACACGAGACATGCTTCTTCCTTTAGTGATTTAAATGCGTTTTTGATCCTCACAAGCCATTTGTTCTTGATATGGCCACCATCAGCTGTTCCTCACACGTGCGCATGGTCAATTTTCAAAATAGTTCAGCTTTTGCCACTGTGTGGATTATTACTGAATGTGTGTCATTGTTATTACTTGGGATTAGGTGTAAGAGTAGGGTAATATGCTGGTGTTTAACTGCATTTCTTAATTACATTCCTGCATTGGCCTCTCACATACTCTGTGTGCTACTTCATAGCCGTGGTGGGCGTTTCTCTCTGTCTCGCACTGAACCCAGTCGACCAATCGCAACAGACTGGGTCATTGGACCAATCCGCACAGATTAGCCTCACACAAAGGAGGAGTTTGGAAACAAATGAATCGATGAACAAATCATATGGGAGTCGTTGGGTAATTAGATAAAAATCAAATCATCAAAATATGACCTAATATAATGCAAAATAGGGGCTCTTTAATCAATCCATTAACCAATGAATTAATCAATGAATGAATGAACTAATAAGCGTATGAATGGATGGAGGGATCCACCAATCAACCAATCAATCAATTAAAGAAAACAATAAATAAATAAAAGCCTAAATTAAAAAAAAAAAAGTTACATTTAAGTAGGCCAAGTAATTTCCTTCAGAATCTTGAAAGTGTCTGAGGCAATCCTTGATTTTTAACTGCAGGCTTTGTGTGACATGTCTCTAATGTTAATGTGCTGAAGAGTGTCAGTAATAGTCGAGCTTCACATGAGTGTTTATGATCTTTGATTAGGCTGTATGGAGTGAACCGCGTCACACTGCAGCTCAACACTTCCCTCACGAGTCTCTGTCCACTACTAGATGCTTGAAGCTGTAGATGAGAGCGAGTGTGATTATCTGCTGGTGTTTGTTCTGTGGTGACAGCGCTGACCGCTCTCTCAGTGTGTCTAAATGCAGCAACGAGCCTCACAAAGCACTGAGAGAATCTCCAATCAGCAGAGCAAGAAAAACGAACATGTTAGAGAGCGGGAGAGGGGTTTGAGCAAACAGAATAGTGAACCTTTGATGACTCTGATATTGATTTGTTTAATTGCTGCTTAATGATTATTGTTTTATGTCATTATAATGAATTATTAATGTTTTGTTCTACTTCGCATTTGCTGATGGATTTTCTTTGGGATTTTAATAGCAAGAAATGCATTTTATTAAATACGTTTTGCTTCCACATGTTGTTCTTTCACAACAATTTGAACAATTTTGACCATATTGTCCTCCAGTCTCTCACGTTCCCCACCATTCTCTCCAATTGTCCTGCATTCTCACATTCCCTTTATTCTCCTCCATTCTCTCCTATTGTTCTCCAATCTCTCATGTTCCCCACCGTTCTCCTCCATTCTCTCCTATTGTTCTCCAATCTCTCATGTTCCCCACCGTTCTCCTCCATTTTCTCCTATTGTCCTCCAATCTCTCACGGTCCCCACCGTTCTCCTCCATTCTCTTCTATTGTCCTCCAATCTCTCATGTTCCCCACTGTTCTCCCCCATTCTCTCATATTGTCTTCCAATCTCTCATGTTCCCCACTGTTCTCCTCCATTTTCTCCTATTGTCCTCCAATCTCTCATGTTCCCCACTGTTCTCCCCCATTCTCTCATACTGTCTTCCAATCTCTCATGTTCCCCACTGTTCTCCCCCATTCTCTCATATTGTCTTCCAATCTCTCATGTTCCCCACTGTTCTCCTCCATTCTCTCCTGTTGTCCTTCAATCTCTCATGTTCCCCACTGTTCTCCTCCATTCTCTCATATTGTCTTCAAATCTCTCATGTTCCCCACTGTTCTCCCCCATTCTCTCATATTGTCTTCCAATCTCTCATGTTCCCCACTGTTCTCCTCCATTCTCTCCTGTTGTCCTTCAATCTCTCATGTTCCCCACTGTTCTCCCCCATTCTCTCATATTGTCTTCAAATCTCTCATGTTCCCCACTGTTCTCCTCCATTCTCTCCTATTGTCCTCCAATCTCTCGTTCCCCACCGTTCTCCTCCATTCTCTTCTATTGTCCTCCAATCTCTCATGTTCCCCACTGTTCTCCTCCATTCTCTCCTATTGTCCTCCAATCTCTCATGTTCCCCACTGTTCTCCTCCATTCTCTCCTATTGTCCTCCAATCTCTTATGTTCCCCACCGTTCTGCTCCATTCTCTTCTATTGTCCTCCAATCTCTCATGTTCCCCACTGTTCTCCTCCATTCTCTCCTATTGTCTTCCAATCTCTCATGTTCCCCACCGTTCTCCTCCATTCTCTCCTATTGTCCTCCAATCTCTCGTTCCCCACCGTTCTCCTCTATTCTCTTCTATTATCTTCCAATCTCTCATGTTCCCCACTGTTCTCCTCCATTCTCTCCTATTGTCCTCCAATCTCTCGTTCCCCACCGTTCTCCTCTATTCTCTTCTATTGTCCTCCAATCTCTCATGTTCCCCACCATTCTCCTCCATTCTCTCCTATTGTCCTCCAATCTCTCATGTTCCCCACTGTTCTCCTCCATTCTCTCCTATTGTCCTCCAATCTCTCATGTTCCCCACTGTTCTCCCCCATTGTCTCCTATTGTCTTCCAATCTCTCATGTTCCCCACTGTTCTCCTCCATTCTCTCCTATTGTCCTCCAATCTCTCGTTCCCCACCGTTCTCCTCTATTCTCTTCTATTGTCCTCCAATCTCTCAAGTTCCCACCATTCTCCTCCATTCTCTCCTATTGTCCTCCAATCTCTCATGTTCCCCACTGTTCTCCTCCATTCTCTCCTATTGTCCTCCAATCTCTCATGTTCCCCACCGTTCTCCTCCATTCTCATCTATTGTCCTCCAATCTCTCATGTTCCCACCGTTCTCCTCCATTCTCATCTATTGTCCTCCAATCTCTCATGTTCCCCACTGTTCTCCTCCATTCTCTCCTATTGTCCTCCAATCTCTCATGTTCCCCACTGTTCTCCTCCATTCTCTCCTATTGTCCTCCAATCTCTTATGTTCCCCACCGTTCTCCTCCATTCTCTTCTATTGTCCTCCAATCTCTCATGTTCCCCACCGTTCTCCTCCATTCTCTTCTATTGTCCTCCAATATCTCATGTTCCCCACTGTTCTCCTCCATTCTCTCCTATTGTCCTCCAATCTCTCATGTTCCCAACCGTTCTCCTCCATTCTCTCCTATTGTCCTCCAATCTCTCATGTTCCCCACCGATCTCCTCCATTCTCTCCTATTGTCCTCCAATCTCTTATGTTCCCCACCGTTCTCCTCCATTCTCTCCTATTGTCCTCCAATCTCTCACGGTCCCCACTGTTCTCCTCCATTTTCTCATATTGTCCTCCAATCTCTCATGTTCCCCACTGTTGTCCTCCATTCTCTCCTATTGTCCTCCAATCTGTCATGTTCCCCACTGTTCTCCTCCATTCTCTCCTATTGTCCTCCAATCTATCATGTTTCCCACTGGTCTTCTCCATTCTCTCCTATTGTCCTCCAATCTCTCATGTTCCCCATCGTTCTCCTCCATTCTCTCCTATTGTCCTCCACTCTCTCAAGTTCCCCACCGTTCTCCTCCATTCTCTCCTATTGTCCTTCAATCTCACATGTTCCCCACTATTCTCCTCCATTCTCTCCTATTGTCCTCCAATCTGTCATGTTCCCCACTGTTCTCCTCCATTCTCTCCTATTGTCCTCCAATCTCTCATGTTCCCCACCGTTCTCCTCCATTCTCTCCTATTGTCCTCCAATCTTTCACGGTCCCCACTGTTCTCCTCCATTTTCTCATATTGTCCTTCAGTCTCTCATGTTCCCCACTGTTCTCCTCCATTCTCTCCCGTTGTTCTCCAATCTCTTATGTTCCCCATCGTTCTTCTCCATTCTCTCCTATTGTCCTCCAATCTCTCAAGTTCCCCACCATTCTCCTCCATTCTCTCCTATTGTCCTTCAATCTCTCATGTTCCCCACTGTTCTCCTCCATTCTCTCCTATTGTCCTCCAATCTCTCATGTTCCCCACTGTTCTCCTCCATTCTCTCCTATTGTCCTCCAATCTCTCATGTTCCCCACTGTTCTCCTCCATTCTCTCCTATTGTCCTCCAATCTGTCATGTTCCCCACTGTTCTCCTCCATTCTCTCCTATTGTCCTCCAATCTCTCATGTTCCCCACCGTTCTCCTTCATTCTCTCCTATTGTCCTTCAATCTCTCACGGTCCCCACTGTTCTCCTCCATTCTCTCCTGTTGTTTTCCAATCTCTTATGTTCCCCATCGTTCTCCTCCATTCTCTCCTATTGTCCTCCACTCTCTCAAGTTCCCCACCGTTCTCCTCCATTCTCTCCTATTGTCCTTCAATCTCTCATGTTCCCCACTATTCTCCTCCATTCTCTTCTATTGTCCTCCAATCTGTCATGTTCCCCACTGTTCTCCTCCATTCTCTCTTATTGTCCTCCAATCTCTCATGTTCCCCACCGTTCTCCTCCATTCTCTCCTATTGTCCTCCAATCTTTCACTGTCCCCACTGTTCTCCTCCATTTTCTCATATTGTCCTTCAGTCTCTCATGTTCCCCACTGTTCTCCTCCATTCTCTCCTGTTGTTCTCCAATCTCTTATGTTCCCCATCGTTCTTCTCCATTCTCTCCTATTGTCCTCCAATCTCTCATGTTCCCCACCGTTCTCCTCCATTCTCTCCTATTGTCCTCCAATTTTTCATGTTCCCCACTGTTCTCCTCCATTCTCTCCTATTGTCCTCTAATCTCTCATGTTCCCCACTGTTCTCCTCCATTCTCTTATTTTGTCCTCCAATCTCTCATGTTCCCCACTGTTCTCCTCCATTTTCTCATATTGTTCTCCAATCTCTCATGTTCCCCACCGTTCTCCTCCATTCTCTCCTATTGTCCTCCAATCTCTCATGTTCCCCACTGTTCTCCTCCATTTTCTCATATTGTTCTCCAATCTCTCATGTTCCCCACTGTTCTCCTCCATTCTCTTCTATTGTCCTCCAATCTCTCATGTTCCCCACCGTTCTCCTCCATTCTCTCCTATTGTCCTCCAATCTTTCACGGTCCCCACTGTTCTCCTCCATTTTCTCATATTGTCCTTCAGTCTCTCATGTTCCCCACTGTTCTCCTCCATTCTCTCCTGTTGTTCTCCAATCTCTTATGTTCCCCATCGTTCTTCTCCATTCTCTCCTATTGTCCTCCAATCTCTCATGTTCCCCACCGTTCTCCTCCATTCTCTCCTATTGTCCTCCAATTTCTCATGTTCCCCACTGTTCTCCTCCATTCTCTCCTATTGTCCTCCAATCTCTCATGTTCCCCACTGTTCTCCTCCATTCTCTTATTTTGTCCTCCAATCTCTCATGTTCCCCACTGTTCTCCTCCATTTTCTCATATTGTTCTCCAATCTCTCATGTTCCCCACCGTTCTCCTCCATTCTCTCCTATTGTCCTCCAATCTCTCATGTTCCCCACTGTTCTCCTCCATTTTCTCATATTGTCCTTCAATCTCTCATGTTCCCCACTGTTCTCCCCCATTCTCTCCTATTGTTCTCCAATCTCTCATGTTCCCCACCGTTCTCCTCCATTCTCTCCTATTGTCCTTCAATCTCTCATGTTCCCCACTGTTCTCCTCCATTCTCTTCTATTGTCCTTCAATCTCTCATGTTCCCCACTGTTCTCCTCCATTTTCTCCTATTGTCCTTCAATCTGTCATGTTCCCCACTATTCTCCTCCATTCTCTCCTATTGTTCTCCAAACTCTCATGTTCCCCACTGTTCTCCTCCATTCTCTCCTATTGTCCTTCAATCTCTCATGTTCCCCACTGTTCTCCTCCATTCTCTCCTATTGTCCTCTAATCTCTCATGTTCCCCACTGTTCTCCCCCATTCTCTCCTATTGTTCTCCAATCTCTCATGTTCCCCACCGTTCTCCTCCATTCTCTCCTATTGTCCTTCAATTTCTTATGTTCCCCACAGTTCTCCTCCATTCTCTCCTATTGTCCTCCAATCTTATATGTTCCCCACCGTTCTCCTCCATTCTCTCCTATTGTCCTCCAGTCTCTCATATTCCCCACCGTTCTCCTCCATTGTCTCCTATTGTCCTCTAATCTCTCACAATCCCTCCATTCTCTCCAGTTGTCCTCCATTCTCCCACATTCCCTCCATTCTCTCTAGTTGTTTTCCTATTTTCCCACATTCACTCCATTCTTCTCTGTTCTCCTCCATTCAGTCACATTCAGCTAGATTTTTTTCCTTTTTCCTCTGTTTTTCTTCATTATTCTCCATCCCCTCTAGTTCTCATTCATTCTCTCCCATTCTCCTCTGTTCTCTCCCATCCTCCTCCATTCTCCACTCTCCTCTGTTCTCTACCATTCTCCTCCATCCCGCTGTCTCATCACAGACACAGGGCATAGCGAGGACGTGCCCGGCAATTAAAGTCAGCCTGGCGCCGGGGCTAATGAGATTCCAGAGCCACACTCGCTCTCTCCCCAACACCTCGCCAAGGTTATCGGCTGGCAGATTCGCCCCACACGCGGCTCCCAGCGGACCCCAAGAGGAGCTCCAGACTGAGGCAGAGCTGCAGATAGTGCACACTCCTCAAATTCATTTGCTCTGAGAGGGAGAGAAAAAGAGACGGAGCTGCTGCCTCATTAGTGTTTCAGTCACAGCATCAGTTTCTGCTCAAGCCAGGCTTACATATAGAAGAGAAAAGCTGCAGTAGAGAATAAGCTCACCTCTGACAAGTGCTGTTCGGCAGGCAGACGATGAACAATAACAGCGGCTCACAGAGAGAATTCAACCTCCAGCTCCAGCTCCCACTGTATGTTGCTCCTGCTTTTATCAATAATGGATATGCCTTTTTTGTTTGTTTGTTTTTTTGAGAGGGTGGATATCACTTTAGCACATTCTTTTATTAATAGTTTAATGGTTTATATAAGTATATATATATTTTTTATTATTTTAGTAAAGGTGATTTTGTTGTTTTTTATTAAAATTGTTGTTCAGTTCTATTTTAAGTTTTATATACACTAGCTTGTGGTCAGTTTTTTTTCCATGTTTCTTTTTTTTTAAGAAAACAATTCTGTTCATCAATGCGGCATTTAGTAAATGTAAAAAAATAATAATTTGTATTTTTTAAATATTTAATAAATATTTAAATAACTGCTTTCTTATTCTATTTAGTTTCAAATGAAATTATTACTGCAGTCATTATTGCTTTTATTACTATTATCATTAATAATAATATTATTTTTATTATTGATAAAATAATAAATAATAATAATAATAATAATAAACAATTATAATTAATATTAGAGTGATCACGAAGCTGAAAATTCATCTTTAAAGGTTCAAGACACCCTGGAGTACTTTTTTAAGATTTTAACAGATATGTCTGTGTTGAGCATCATTTAAGACAACGTTAACACCTGTCGGCTTTATTTGTGGGGAAAACTGGATAATTTTGAGCTTTTGTCAGCTAATTTCACCTTCTGGGTTTAAAATTATTTTAGGGGTGGGATTAAAATCGGTGACATAGCGCAAATCTGCTAGTGTAGTGATAAGGCGTCGGTTTCTCATTATTATTCATAGCTGAGTTTTCTTATCCAATGAGAAGACCCTGCTTCATGAGAGCACGTGCTTTATTCATGAGAGCACGTGCTTTCTGAAGGCAAGGCAGACTTGCCAAGCTGTGAGACCCAATGACTGGGTGAGACCATCCGCACAATACAAGCAGTATTTATCCGTTCATGAAGGGTCGTATGTGTTTGTTTCCATGATCCACGGGGGTTTGTTGCATGATTTTCCTTGCAATGTTGTCAGAGCCGATACAGCAAAGCTGTTAGTTTGCAGCAAGCATTTTTGTCGGGAGAGCTGTATGAGAATTGGAGAATGGCAGACTTTTCTTTTATCAGTTGAGTTTGTTACTATTCAGACACATCACCTATACCCGTGCTGCAGTGCTCGCCTATTTTTTAAAAATCTCAGGATTACCGGCAGGGCTAATGGATGGAATAGACAGGTAAAGAGACCAGCTGCACTGCTATCCACTGTGTCTGCATGCAGACCCGGGATTCAGGAGGAGAGAACTCCTCATTAGTTATAGTGTTTACATGATTATCTTTATGATGATATAACAAATTGTGGTTATGGGTATATGAAATTATGAATAACATATGTAGCAGGGCATTACATTACTGTTTATTTCTTTGCATTTTAACTTTGTAAACTATAAAATCATGGATCTCCTCACGGTTTGCGTCTCATTTTGTGAACCAACTGACAACAGCGCTCCCCTCTTTTTCCCCTGCTCTGCCGGCCACGCTCACTCCTCACTTTGCTCACAGCGCTCCTGCCCATTATGAAGCATTTTTTGAAAAAATTCTGAGGTAGACTTGAACTGTAAAAGGGGGGTTTCATGGCCCTTTAAAATCACTGGAATAAATTATTAAATTAAATCATAAACTACTTTAGAACAGTTATTTTATAGTGCAATAACATTTCACAGTTTTACAATTTGTACTGTATTTTTGATTAAATAAATGCAGCCTTGGTGAGCAGGAGAAGCTTATTTGAAAACATTTAAAATACAGACCCCAAACTTTTGACCGGTAGTGTATGTTAGTGCATAAAAGGAAATACAAATCTGAAAAATAAAGATTTAAAATAAAATAAACAAAAAATAAAGATTTAATTATTATTATTGTTAATTCTTTAATTCTTCAGTCTAATCATAATGCAATACACTACATAAATATAAATGTTTTTTTACATTGCATCAGAATTAATTGTGTGTCAGATTTTTTTATCCTTAAAAAAAAGTTGACAGTCAAAAATTATTGTACTTAAACAAAGGAAAAACAAAAACAAAAAGCGTACAAAATTATTCTACAATTATTCTAATTCTTCTTTATTTTTTTGTACTCATATAAAACATTATATTCTTTTAGTTAGCTCACTATAATTTACATATAGCTGAATAATGTTTATGCTCCTTCAAAATGTATTACAGGTTTTAGTTAATAATAATATATTTTGTTAATAATAATATAATGGGATACACTATAAATGCAATTGTACATGACAGTTTTTAATTAACTATATTATATATTTTTATTATTATTTTATTTTATTTTAATTTAATTTAATTTTAAATTATTTTAAATTTGTATTATTTAAAAAGATGTGTAGTTTTTTGTTTAAAATGTGTAGATTTTTGTTTAAAAGATAACAGAAATAATTTACTTAATCAGTTTCATGAAGAGTCAGATTTATTAAATTATATGAATATTATCAATAGTATTAAATATAAATTTTAATTATTATTAACATAAAATAATAACTCTAAAATTTCATATAGAGTTAGATATTTTAGCTAATCATAAAACAATTTCCACTCCCTCTTGGTTTTTATTTTTTCTTCGAAACCTTGTCTGTTCTCTGACACATCTCTCCCTAAATCTGCTCATGTTTTTGACGTCATAACAATATCAATTTCAACTGGAATCTTCACGCTTATGCACAGCTTAGTTTGGATGGACTGAAGAAGCCACTTCATGCCCAACCAAATCAAACTCACATTTCACACCAGTCACATCTGATACTGTGTTTCAGCTCAAACATGCTGACTAAAAAATGAGCACCAAACTCACTCGCCCGTTCAGAAGCTGAAGAAAAAGTAAAGTACCAAATGATCCTGCAAACACAACAATGTATCCAGGAACGAAAAAACAAACACTGCAAGATTCCCGAAAAGGAGCAAAGAGCTATTCTTCATAGCCGTGGGAGCAGCTGGAGCTGGAAAACTCTGCTCTCTCCAGATTTACTGTTGTGAGATGCATCAAAAGCAGAAAAAAAAATCCACTATAAATAACTTGAGCGTGCTTTTTGGGGGGTTAGAAGAGGCTCTTCATGGGATGCAGTGGAAAGGAGCTGCTCAGTAGCAGTTTGTGTCAGTCAGTGTAGACCAAAACCCGCTCACGGACAAATTCAAGAGGAGTCCCAGGAAAAAGAGAAACTACCAGACACTCCTTGAGGATGGGAGTTGAGATTTCTGGGTCAGATTTGAGCACAACGCTGCGTGTCAGTGGCCAGATGTTGGAGGGGAAAATATCTGTCTGGTTCAGTGAGATCTATGAATTAATTAAAAGTGGGCTCTGAAATGACAGTCGCACAGAGAATTTAATGGGATAGTTGAATTGCAGATTTCTTTATAAGAAAGAATGAGGAATTATGTGGAATGTCCAGGTTGCTCTTTTTATACACAAATGCAGATTCACTTTCAACAAGGCTTCAATAAGGACATTTCCATTATAGGGCACTGAATTAGCGTTGGATTAACAACAAAACTAGCATTCTGTGAAACTGGATGTGCCTTATGAACTGAACTTGTTATTCGTTTGTTCTTTTTTTATCGATACATTTTTGTTCCTACTGCACAACATTCTATAAAAAATATATTAAAAACGGCTAATTTGTATTAAAGTTAAGGTTAATATTATTAGCCCCCTTAAATGTTTTTCATAAATTGGCTACAGAATAATCCACTGTTGTCCAGTGACTTGCCAAATTAAAATACCTAGCCTACACTGTAAAAAAAAATCCCTTATTTTGAATGTTTTTTTCCAGCAGCTGGGGTGCCATAAAAATAAAATAACATAAACCGTAAAATAACAGCCATTTAATTACAGAAATTTATCATAAAATAGCAGACGTTAAATTACAGAAATTTATCATAAAATAGCAGACGTTAAATTACAGATATTTACCCTAAAATAACAGACTACAGAAATTTCCTCAAATTTAAATTTCAGGTAAATTTCTGTAATTTAACGGCCGTTATTTTGCGGTAAATTTTTGTAATGAATGTTATTTTATGGTAAACTTCTGTAATTTAATGATCGTTATTTTACGGTAAACTTCTGTAATTTAATGATCGTTATTTTACGGTAAATTTCTGTAATTTAACAACCGTTATTTTATGGTCAATTTCTAAAACTTAATGACCATTATTTTATGGTAAATTTCTGTAATTTAATGACCGTTTTTTAACGGTAAATTTCTGTAATTTAACGACCATTATTTTACGGTAAATTTCTGCAATTTAACAACCGTTGTTTTACGGTAAATTTCTGTAATTTAACAACCGTTATTTTATGGTAATTTTTTGTAAATTAACAACCATTATTTTACGGTAAATTTCTGTCATTTATTTTATCGTATATTACGTTATTTTACGGTAAATTTGTGTAATTTAAATTTCTGCAAAATAACAGGTTTTTTTTTTTTACAGTGTAGTTAACCTAATTAGCCTACTTAACCCATTAAATAGCACTTTAAGCTGATTAGTAACCTGCAAAATAACTGGTAAACCAGTATGTAATGTCATCATGGCAAAGACAAATGAAATAGGTAGAAATTAGTTATTAAAACTACACTGTCAAAAATCCTGGGTTCCACACAATTCCTTCATGTTGTCCCAACACAAACCGATTAAGTTAATATAATTGTTTTATAAATTTAAGTCAATTGAACATAAAACAATTAAGTTAACCTCAAGAATTTTGATGTTTCAGCTTATTTTAAATAAGTTGATTAAACAAGCAGTGAAAATCAGTACTATGTTTAAAATTAACACAGTATGTAGCACTGTCGCCTGACAGCAAGAAGGTCGCTGGTTCGAGCCTCTGCTGGGTCAGTTGGCATTTCTGTGTGGAGTTTGCATGTTCTCCCCGTGTTCGCGTGGGTTTCCTCCGGTTGCTCCCGTTTCCCCCACAAGTCCAAAAACATGTGCGGTTCATTCCACTGTGGCGACTCCTGATTAATAACTTTCGTTATTAACTTAGTCGAAAAGAAAATGAATGAATGAATTTTTTAAATTATGTTGAAAAAAAAATCTCCATTAAATAGCATTTGGGAAATATTGGAAAAATTATTTACAATTCACAGGAGGGCTGATAATTTTGTCTTCAACTATATTTTACGAGAACACCCACTCACTTCGAATGTTATCACTTGATTGAATGAGCGTTATCAGTGTTCAGCTGATAGATATGGGCCAGTAGGGGCCTTCTGCACCTACTGGTAGGCTCAGAAGGCTGTTATCATCCATCCACATGGTTAATCAGATATACTAATAAAATAAATAGACTCCAGATCCAGATCTGTTTTTACATTACTGTGACGGTTGGGTTTAGGGTTGGGGTTTTCAGCTTCATTACTCCAGTCTTCAGAGTAACATGGTCCTTCAGAAATCACTCTAAAATTAATAACTATTATTATTATAATTATTATAATTATAATTATAATTATAATTATTATTAATATTATCAACAGTATTATTATTAATAGTAATAATAGTAATAATGACTGGAGTGATAATTTAATTTGAAACTACATACAATAAGCAGTTATTTAAAATTGTAATAAATATTTAACAATTTAACAATCTTTCTTTACATTTAATAAATGCCGCCTTGATGAACAGAATAATTTGCCTAAAAAAAAAAAAACATACAAAAAAAAAAATCTGACCCCAAACGTTTGACCGGTAGTGTATATACGTTGTTTTTCTTTTTAAAATGTATTTTATTACTGCTACTTTATTACGTTTACAGTATCCTCTCATCCCTGTCTGAATGTGTTCAGCACTTGGGCCATCATAACAGGACGTGTCCCCTGGCAGCTCAATGCATCAGAGAGTCTGAAAGAGTGAAATCCAGTGGGCGTCAAAGGTGAAGGCAACTCAAACTACCTGACAGCAGCTTCCGTCAACCATGCCATCCAGCGGAAAGCACATCTAGCCCAAGAAGACTAGCAGACACTGTCCTCCACAGGGACTCAAATGCTCTTTGGATCGGCATGACATCCAGAGAGCATCTAACAAACAGCGCATTATTCCTAATGCGGCTCAACTTTCATTCACGCCGCGATGTCGCACCGAAGCGATGCGATGTTCCCGCTATTGTCACAATACCAAGCGGCGGCTGTAACTTAACGTGACGTGATTTAAGAGCATTAACAGAGGCGCTTATTAAAACCCAGACTCACAGATGTGAAGGAGCCTGGTTAGCATGCAAAGTTTGGCATGCAAATTGGGCGGTTCAATGGGGCGACAAACATGCACATTAGCATCGCCGACACTCAAAACAAATCTGCCGGCCCCGCTCTCAACGTGACACGTTCCACCAGCCCAAAAAACCCCTGCAAACAATTAGGCCACAAAGCCTTTTAAGTTCACTCGTCTCTCCTTTTGAGTCACAATTGCGAACAAAACCGTGTTCTTAGCGATAAGCCTGATGGAAAGGTTTATTATGCTATTTAACAAAGGAATGAATCGGGCCCTTTTTCTCAGCACACAAAGCGCTCGACAAAAGAACGCTCTGGCCTGACAGGCTCGGCTCACCTTCGCTGCGACACATTTGAATATTCCCATCATGCTTCATTTCAAGGTTCAGCCAGGTGGCGAAAAGGGGTAAACCAAACACTTCCAAATGAGAGGCTTTTTAATGCGCGCTAAGAGACCTCTCTTATTTTCATAATTCAGGCCGACCTGTGACTTTGTGTCTGTAATTTGCATGAAATACAATTGTTCGTCTAATGCAGAAGGGGGTCTGATTGAATCTTTCCTTTTCATTTAATCAAATTGCTGTATTTTTCTCGGGCACTACCTTTGGCCCACAATGAGTTGAGTTTTTTCCTTTTTTTTTTGTCTGTGTGTGCATGTGTGTGTTATTTCATTTATTCATAAATCTTTTATTTACCATATCATATCAGAATCTATGACTTTTTTTCCTCCTGCTGTGGGACTGGTTTGTAATTGAGATTGCTCTAGAAGACCACAGCCTTCTGATCCTGTCACATTCATTTCCTGCTTCTGCCTCACAGGAGAATTCCAATTACACCTGCCGTCTATTCGCTAGCCTTGGTTGTGCTGGAAAAGTGTTTGCATCACAGAAAAAAGCAGGCTTTAATCAAGAGGAGGATGCAGAAAGTGATTGCCAGGAGGGGAGATTGCTGAACTCATCACTGACATGATCGTCGCTGGTAAAGTTAGTGGTCAGGCAGCAGAAATCGATGGTGACTAAAGCTGAGCTCACACAACGGATGGTTTTTAGGCCAATAGCTCCTCAATTTACCCTTCCTGACAATCTGAGAAAAATATCTCTGGTTTGGTTTCAGAGGCTGGCTAAGATTTTGTAAACGTATAGGCATTTATACACACTCTGTGGTAAGGTCTCATAAAGCCCTGGTCAGATCACACAACTTTTATTGTCAGTTATGAAAATCACTATGTCAGATTATGTCAGATTATGCAATTTTTTCTTGATAAACCTTTGACTTTTCATGGGTAACAGATGTGCCAGACTACACGTTCCTTCACAATCAGTCATCCCGTTACGTCTACGACGAGCATTATTTCCCAAAGCAGTCATAAGTGTTGCTATAACAATACTTCTTATCTCAATTACAATTTGTTAAATCTTATTTCAATCTCAATAAACACTGATGCTTTCAGAGAACTAATAACTACATTATTTAAGGGCATTCCTTACTACATGGATAGGATCAAACATATGTTTCCATTTTAATATTAATATATTTTCTTTGAAATCTAAATGTATATTTTCCTGTAATGGGTTTTGTTATTAAACAATCCCTCGCCTGAACTTGCCACAAGTGAGGAGAAAATGAAAGCACATCAGCACCAAGGAAAAATCAGATGCTCAAGACATAATCTTTAAAATAATGACATATTAAAAAAAATAGCAAATATATAATTGAGATTTACAATCACAGTAAAGCATTCATTAAATCCTTATTATCCTCAGAGAGAAACAAATCATCCACCCGTAGTTGGACGGGCACAAACTAAAATATAATTCGTATATTTTCTCTTGGAAAAAATATCTTTTTGAAACGAATTTCTTTTGCTATAATTTTTATTTTTTTTAAATATATATATATATATTCATTCATTCATTTTCTTGTCGGCTTTGTCCCTTGCGGGGTCGCCACAGCGGAATGAACCACCAACTTATCCAGCACGATTTTACGCAGCGGATGCCCTTCCAGCCGCAACCCATCTGGGAACATCCACACACTCATTCACACTCATACACTACGGACAATTTAGCTTACCCAATTCACCTGTACTGCATGTCTTTGGACTGTGGGGGAAACCGGAGCACCCGGAGGAAACCCACGCGAACGCAGGGAGAACATGCAAACTCCACACAGAAACGCCAACTGACCCAGCCTAGCCGAGGTTCGAACCTGCGACCCAGCGACGTTCTTGCTGTGAGGCAACAGCACTACCTACTGCGCCACTGCGTTGCCATATATATATATATATATATATATATATATATATATATATATATATATATATATATATATATATATATATTTAATATTAATATTATTTAATTTTATATTTATTAATAATGAATTTTTTGTTGGTCAGTTATCGATAAACAAGAATAACGGATAACATTTGAAGTGATGCACTTCAAAATAAGTCCACTATATGCACCTAAACACGAATTGCCGTGAGATTGTGTTGATTTGTTAAATAAAATAATAACTTAGCCTAAATAAAATTTAAGTGAAATATTCGCAGTTTCAAAGAAGCCTATATTAAACTGTTTTCACTATTAATGACAAATATAAATAAGCGGGAAATGCTTTTGCAAAGTATTCACATCACTGAACACATTCCCAGATTCAAACTCAGAACAAACTCTGTTGGAAGGATAAGAGAACTCAAAAACTTCTTGTGAGAATAGAGATGTTTGCATATTTGTGCCAGTCTGTCAGATAAAATTGCTTAAAACAATCTAGATTGATCTTATGCACCCGTGACCCACCCATAAGTAAATATGCAGCCTATTTTTTGATTACCTGACCAGCACATTAACGGCAGCACCCACTGATATTACAGAGAAATTATATGCTCCTATTGCCCAGTGTCACTCACGTGACGGAACTCGTCGTGTAGAGCGAGAAAAAATGTAAACATGCTAGACTTTCTGTGACGGTGTTGTGAGGCATCGCAGGCATGCTATCGGTTGTCATGAATTATTCCAAATTACATTAGAAGAAACGATTGAATCTTGTGTCATGACGCCCATTTGTTGTTTATGAATCCCCACGACACCCTACCTCAATGAAATCGTGGCAAAATCATGACAAATGTGTGTGATCTGACCCGGGCTTTTGTAAATGTTAGTGTAAAAGCCATAATTTTGATTTAAATGTATTAATAGTACTCAGTTTAATGTACAGTTTACAAATGTTGATATGTTTAGTTGTCTACATTTGTTTATTTCACACCTACTACTTTGTTTGTAATGGATTGCTCCGCCCTTATTGGACTGTTTTAAGTTTTATTACGAAATAGGAAAGTGAAAGAAAGAAAGACGGAGCAACACAGTTTGTTGACCGGAGTCATTGTTATGATGCTTAAAAATTCAGTAAACATCTTTAAATTGAAAGAAACCCCAGTCAATTTGTTGCCCGACTGATTTTTGAAATCTTGATAGTACAGTTGAACATTATTACTAATTAGCTCTATTAGCTGCATGTTATTAAAGATTAACTAAGAAATTACGTCACCTAAAATGAATTAATGCTTTTCAGGCAGTTTTTGTTATCAGTTTAATTAACTAATATTAACAAATGGGGTCTTATTGTAAATGACTCATGGGCCTTTAATAAATCAAATCATTTTCAATCATTATCTTGGACTTCTTGTCGGCCAGATTAACATGTGAGAATGTTTATGTTGGAAAATAAATAGGCAATTAAGTCTTCAAGCATTTAGTGCTGTGATGAATACCACAATTTAGGAATGCACTGAATTTTCAGCAGGCGGTATTTATTAGCTGTGTTTTTGGTTTTTGGAGGGTAGAGAAAACAGCAGAAAATATGAGCTGAAAAAGTGTTCAGTGCACTGGTTTTACTGCCCCTTCAGCCTTAGTCACTGCATGGTGTGAAGTGGCTTTCAAACCAGTACTGACTACGTTTACATAGACATCAGTAATCAAATTATTTCCTTTTGAATGTTCCTTTTATGATCCCGTTTTACATGTTATAGCACAAAATTCGATTAACGTTATTGCGTCACCACGCTATCCACGTTTTCTTTGGAATTTCATGTAATTTCGGGTGTTTCATTTTTAATTTGTGAACTTTAACCGCAGTTCGGCATTTTCACTTTCATTTAGGAACATTTCATGCATGCTCCCATGACAAACGAGACATTGGATGCAGGTATGAACTGCTGGAAGAGAGTTGTTTTAGTGGAATTTGATACCGCATGGCATATGGGGAAAAAACATCTGCATTTCGCAATGCAGGTGTCTGTGTTCCTTCATTGACTCAGTAGATGCAGACAATAGTGTCCAACAGGCGTGTGTGTAAAAACTATCTTGTCACAAAACTCTACACGACGATAATAGTTTGATCAAGGTGTTTAGATGTCTGTACTGCACAACAATAATGCAACTAAAATCGGCATACTCCACATGTCTTTATTTTATTTCTGTTTAGTTTATGACTTTAGTCCGGTTAAGGTAATCAAAAATTGTTGTTTACATGGTAGACTCTTAATCAGAGTATTGTCTTGATCGTATTAAAATCAAATTATTGGTGCTTATGTAAATGTAATCACTGTCATGGTGAAGCTGTTAAAATGATGCCTATTGACTCATTTGCTGTGAGTTAAATTTTACTGTGAATAAAATGTGGTTATTTTAGAAACCTTGATGTCAAAATGACATCAAAAAACACATTAAAAAAACACATCAAATAATGCAAATCGTCATTTGCAAACCTTGATGCCCTTTTGACCACCAAAATAACAACACAAAAAAAAGTTTAAATCTTCAAATCTAAATGACAAATTTACACTGGATTTTGTATGCCTGCAATGTGTGTACCTGTAAACTACCCTGATGTCAAACCGACATCAAATTGAAATCTAATAATGGTGTCAAAAAAGTCCTGTAATAGATTTTTGGTGTGTTTTTTGACACCAATGCAAGATGTCAATTTGACATCAAGGTAGTCAGTTGACATCAAATTGACATGTTTTTTTATGTTGTTTGACTTGGCTTGGCTTGTGTTGTGTTTTATCTTTTTCAATCAGTATAATTCAAGTAATTAATTTAAAAATTCTCACAAAAATTAAGCATTATTACAAAGCATTTTCAGTTTCAGCTTTCAGCCAAATGCATCCAGAATGTTTTGGTTTTGGCCCAGAATTCTCCCTACTGCCAATACCACAATCTGAATATTCAAAAGGCATTCTAAAAGTTTAAATAATAAACAATTATAGGTTCCCACGATAACAATATCATGAATGTCTATTCTCACAAAATGCTGTATTACCAAATATTAGCACAAGTCTATTAGGATGATGATCATGAATATGTTTAACAAAGAACTTACACAATGCATGCTACTGCAATAAGCCACAGTATAGATCTGTTGAAGAGTGGAGATTGAAAAACTGCTGGTTGAAGTTTAGCTACAACAAGACTACCTCTGTAATGTGTCTTGGAAAATGTACAACAACTGTAAGAACACAGAGAAGCACTAAGGAGAAAGTGTCTCTGTTTTGAATGCACCAGGTGAGTAGAGATAGCTGCTAATGTAACCCTCTGTATAATATAAACCATGCTCACACCAAGACTCAAAGCGCTGATTCCTGCATGGGAGGCTGGTGCACTAAAAAAGGACTCTAAAGACTGCAGCCTCCAGCATCTGTCACTAGTGTGCCCTAGAGATCAGAGGAGTGAGGACTGCTTTCACAGCTCTCTTTTCTACACCTCATTCCTGTACGGGTCACAACACCACTCTAACCTCTCTGGTTCAGCTTGACCTGCTCCAAACGGGCAATTCCGGTACGTCATTCAAATGAAAACCTCCATATGCCAATTGCTGACTAAAATTAAAATCTAAAATGTATATAATAATGTAGAAAATATATAATTGTACTATTATTATACTATTAACTACTGTATATAATTGTAATAAATTATTAAAACCTAAAATAATAATTTATTTCTCTGCCATTACATTAATGTGATAGACAAAAGATATTTAAAAAAAATAGAATCAAACCTTTTACTTTTTTATAGGAAATTAATATTTTAATTCCAATAAACAAATACAAATTCCTTACGTTAAACGCATTACAACCCCAAAATAATTTTTTCTCTCCTATATGTAAATATACAGTCTCTTTTGTTTTCAGTCTGTTCAGGTTCTTGGTCTGAGAAAGTCTTTTTGAACCTGGGTAGGCAAGAATAGGTGGTTCGTGAAATAATAACGTGAACAGAATCCATTCTGTATGACAATTCATGCCTAACTTTCCTTGCAAATGTATACTGAATGCTAGTGAGCTTGAATGACTGCATTTATTTAGAAGTGATCAAACACTCATACACTTTTTTTTTACTTGTTCAAACTACTTAATTAAAAAGAGCTGAAATAACCCAATTATTTCATAATTCTTAATTTTCTTAATTCTTAATAATTCTTAATAATCATTC
The DNA here is from genome assembly GCA_903798195.1 of Danio kyathit. NCBI lineage: Eukaryota > Metazoa > Chordata > Actinopteri > Cypriniformes > Danionidae > Danio > Danio kyathit. Next base: position 40,745,234 of record LR812539.1, read on the forward strand.
TTAATTTTTTTATGTTCAATCTAGGGTTGGGCCGATAGACGATGCAATCGTCCATCGCCGATGGCCAATAAACTTTGCGATGCTGAGCCGGCATCGCGATCCATTGCCCTGCCCCACATTTATATTGATATATAACTTATTATTTGTATGTCATCTTAATAGCAATAACAGTCTTTTAATGAGCTGTGTTATATTTTACTTATGGCTGCCATTTGCATGGCTGACAGCATGGTGAGGATTAAATACATGGTGAGGATTATACAGCACCTCTCGCGCTTAAAATGTGTAGATTCAGTGGCAAACGCTGTTACCTGCAAACCTCGTCCCACAGACTTTACAGTGAATGGCTTTAGTTATTTTCATAGCGGACTTGAAGCCACTGGAAGTCTTTTATCCACTCTTGGAAAAGTGTAAATGGTGGATTAACATTCAGCACATGATCACTAATAAGATGTGCCATTATTAGTAATGTTAGGTGGTTTCTAAAACTAAATCTGTCAGTGTTATTTTCATTCTCTCATCTTCAGCACTTCACATTTCCGCAGTTGCAGCTCCTGTCATGTGAGGGCAGAAGCCGTTGACTGAGTCATTGACAGCTGATATTAACCAATCCATTCGCGTTCAGTTCTAGCGCAGTGGGCCAATAAGAAGAGCACAAAGGCGGGGCAAGCATTCCGGGCTTTTTTTTACTTTAGCAAGTTCACAATCGCATAACAACTGTTTTAATCTGTTCCTGAGCGCTGCGTTTGGCGTCTTTAGGTGCAGAGGTGCATCCTGCATAAATGTCTCCTAAATCCGCGCACGGGTCGAGGATTTTGCAGTGAAAACAGGTCGCATGGCAACAATTTATGCACTAGCACAAATGTTTTTAAATATATATTTTAGGTTGCATAAAATTTCGGGCGCATACGCCGAAACAGTCGAGCCCTAGCATCGTTACTTGTTATTATTTCCTCATAATAATAGTAACAAAATAAGGAAGTTATCATTAATCACAATACAAATTACAGTGAACTCCAAACGAACTCTCGTCTGGTCTCCGCCACCAGCTGTGGGAAAAAGCCATTATGACACAAATCACTCTGCTTATTCATGCCAGAGTCCTGCGGAAAAAAAAAGTGATTGACAGGTGGTAATTTGTGTATAACTTTATTTATTTATGGTTTGGTTATGGGTAAAGCAAAGACCACGTGGGTCAGGTAGTGAAAACTATACGCTACAATTATTAAATTTGTTATGAATTAATTGATATTTAACAACAACCACCCCCACCCCGCCTACGACGACGATACCATCGTCCATCGCCGATGTTCACATTAGAATCGTACGATGCCAAATTGGTCAACATCGCCCAACCCTAGTTTAATCCACATGAATTTGTTAAAAGTGTTAAGTTAACTTAATCGATTTGTGTTGGGACAACATGAATGAATTGTGTGGAACCCATTTTTTACAGTGAAGGTTGTCTTATTTCATCAAAAACAATACAATACATTATATTGAAAAAATATCAATTATCATTGCACATTTTAAAAATCTAAAACAAAATATTATATTTCATTTTTCTTTAAAAGGTTTTTAAAAAAAGAGGTCACACTTTATTTTGATGGTCTGTTTGTTGAATTTAAATTATTTTGCATCTACATGCCAACTAATTCTCATTAGATTATAAGTAGACTGATAAGTTAGGGTTGGGGTTAGGGTTAGTGTAAGTTGACATGTATTTGCAAAGTTTCTTATAGTCAGTTAAATGTCTGTTGAAGGAGCAGTATCAACAAATATTAAGCAGACAGTCTACTAATACTCAAATGGACCATCAAAATAAAGTGTTACCAAAAAAGATTACTGTGATCTAAGTGGTTAATGTCATATAATGCTTCATAAATCATTCAATATGGCGATTTGCAGTTTTAGAAAAAAAAATTGCTGCTTCATACATTCCTCATGTAAACCACCCTTTCTTCCCCTTTTAATTTATTTTTTCCATAAAGGACATATTAAATAAATTGTAAATAATTAGAGTAAAGACATCCATAATGCATTATTTTCTTTTGAACTTTTGTACTTTCTATTAATCAAATAATAATGAAAAGTAAGAAGAACAACAAATAAAACTAAATGAATCATAATAGAAGCCAATCATATTAAAATGATTTCTGATGAACTACGTAACACAGAAGAGTGAAGAAATCACTAAACAATGAATGAATCACATGAACAAATTACATTTAAAAATATCCATGGCAGAAAACAGTTTGATGAAACTAAAATAAAATTCCACAATATTAGTTTTTATTGCATTGTTGATCACGCTTTATTTTAAGGTACAATTCTCACTAATAGCAAACCATTAACTGACCTTTTTTTTCTCAATAAACTTCTAATTTGATGCTTATTACTATTTAATAATTTGGACTGTACTTGTTTTTCCTGATAATGAAATTATTTATGTGGTGATTTGAGTCACTGATCTGTATATCTTTTTGTACTATGTATATGTATGTATGTATGTATGTATGTATGTATACTATGCTTCCCCTTTTGTTAATGTTTTATCTTTTGTGTGTGTTTTTTGGTGTAATTTTATGTTTTGTTTTTGTCTTCTGCTGTTATTATTATGTGATTGTGATTAATTGTGGGACCCCCTTGAAAATGGGGTTTATCCTAATGCATAAATAACAACATTTATTATGGTAGTAGTTGAAAGGAATTAGGCATTTGGAATAAGATCATACAGAATGCTCACTTTATAAGTACACTGTAAAAAATGCTGGGCTCCACATAATCAATTTGTGTTGGGACAACATGAAGAAATTAAGTTAACTTGTTAGTTTTTACAAATTTAAGTGGATTGAACATAAAACAATTAAGTTGCCGCAAAAAAACAACATAATAATTTAGTTGTTTCAGCTCATTTTCAATAAGTAGTTTGCACAAACAGCAAACATAAATTTTTGAGTGATTTCCCAATCACTGAATTGGAGGCAAAATCAAGCAAATGTCGCAAAAATTTGTGCATTTACTTCTTTTTTTTTTAATTGCCGCAAATTTCCTGCATATTTTGGACAATCGGTACACTGTTCTAATTCCTGGCGCATCACAGAGTGCCATCTGCATAGTTTTACATTCAAAAACTTAGTATTTGCAAATATAATGTGCTCACCCGGTGGCAAAGCCTCAAGTTGTTATTACATGCTTCTCATCTGGTGTGTGTGATCTGCGTCATGTGACATTATCACAATGCACATTCAGAGCCTGTTTGAACTAGGCCACGGGAGTTAATATATATAGTATATATGCATGCTGTTGTCATTTGCGTTGCCATCTGTGTACATGTACATTTGTGTGCAGGTATATTTTCACAACAAAGCAATAAAGAAATGCTGTGAAATTTGCCACAAATTTAGCAAAAACTCGCCACATAATCAATAATTTGTGTCACAAAAAAACAGATTTTTTTTCTGTAAAATCCTGGAGGGGCTCACTAATAAACAACCAATAGTTAATAACCACTAGTTAATAGTGAGAACGGTTAATTAAACGAAATAAATGCGTAATATTTAGTAACTTCTTTCAGAAATATTAGCAAACTATTAGATCTCCAAAACTTTGACCAGTGCTGTATATATGAACGTTCAGACTAAATGAACATTATTGAATCATTTTATTCATTTAGTCCTTCCAACAGCGAGCGATATTATCCACGCTACTGATTCTCACATCCCTCAAGACCAGCTTCAGCTAATGCGCCTAGTGGGCACAGATCACAACCTCAAAACCCACATCAATCATCACGTATTTGGCCGTACACATCGCTACTGTTTTGAAGTGAAACGGCTCCGGCTATTTACCATCTATTTTAATCATGTGGATCAGCCCGTGGGTTGTGCTTTGGGAATCTGGGGCTACTAACTGGCAGATAAGCACTGTTTGATGGAGCGGCTCCTCCTCCTGTCTCGTTGTCATGCATGGATGTGTGTGTAGGACTTTTGTTCGTGTGGCAGGAGCAGCAGACTGTGAAACAAGCCTTCTTCACTCAAACTGAGAGTTAATTGGGTGTGGCTGAAACAATATGGCTTCCTACGGCTCAGTAGAGACGAATGGCTACGCTCCCGAGGATGGCAAACTTTGCTCTTCCAGGGCATCCGATCGGCAGTCAATAAACATGGGGAGGATCCATGGTAAATCTTGGCACGACAGGCCACCGAAATGAGGGATTTTACTCAAAATGACAATAACTGTCAAATAGAAATAGAATTAGGATTTCTGCATTGGAGGCGTGCATTGCACATCTTGAGTTAAAGATGTCATCATGATTTTTTTTTGGCTGTTTAAATTGAGTAATTTTTCAGGTTTAGTGAACAAAACCTAATGGTATTTGAGCATGGATTAATGCTGGAATTCATCTAATGATGGCATAAATGATTCGTACACATTATTAGCTAATTGTTTTGGGTATAAATGAATTTGTCCTCCTTGTGTTATATCCAAGCGACTATCTTTGAATGAATCACCCACATCACTCTGGAGCACATGCAATATGCTTGAACATGAACTTTCACCCTAATATTGTGTTCTGTTGAAATTTTGTTTATGGTGTTTGTGTCTGTGGTCTTGTGATGGAGTGGTTATTTGTTCAGAGGGTTTCACTGATTATTGGCCAAGGTGCTGGGAAAGGCAGCAGCATCTCACAACTGTACACAGCACTGGATGGGTGGATGGGTGGATGAGTGGTATAACTTTTGAAAGCAAAGAAAATGTTTTTTTGATTTGTTGTTGTTGTTAACAACAACAACAACAACAACAACAACTATTATTATTATTATTATTATTATTATTATTATTATTATTATTATTATTATTATTATTATTAATAATAATAATAATAACACTGCTATTGATATTAGATAGTATTAGTAATCATAACACTAATATTATTCATAATACAATTTATTATTAAACAATGTTATTAATATTATTATTAGTAGTAATAATAGTATTAATAATAATAATAATAATAATAATAATAATAATAATAATAATAATAATAACAACATCAAAAACAACAACAACAACAACAACAACATCATCATCATCATCATCATCATCATCATTATTATTATTATTATTATTATTATTAATAAAATAAATAAATATTTAAATGTAATAAATATATATTAAAATAATAATAATAATTATATATAATAATATTATATAATAATATTCATTCATTTGTTTTCTTTTCGGCTTAGTCCTTTTATTAATCAGGGGTCACCACAGTGGAATGAACCATTAATAATATTAATAATAATAATAGTAATCAATAACAATGCTATTGATATTAGATAGTATTAGTAATCATGACACTAATAATATTGATAATACAATTTATTATTAAAAACAATGTTATTAATATTATTACTAGTAATATTAGTATTAATAATAAGAATAACAATACAACATCAATAATAATAATAATAATAATAATAATAATAATAATAATAATTATAATAATAATAATAATAATAATAATAATTATTATTATTATTATTATTATTATTATTATTAATACAATAAATAAATATTTTAATGTAATGAATATATATAAAATAATAATAATAATAATATTCATTCATTCGTTTTCTTTTCGGCTTAGTCCTTTTATTATTCAGGGGTCACCACAGTGGAATGAACCATTAATAATATTAATAATAATAACAATAATAATAATAATAATAATAATAATAATAATAATAATAATATAATAATAATAATAATAATAATAATAATGTTGTTATAATAAATAGTATTAATAATAGCAAGCATTATCATTGCTAATACAATTACTACTACTACTACTACTACTACTACTACTACTACTACTACTACTACTACTAATAATAATAATAATAATAATAATAATAATAATAATTATTATTATTATTATTATTATTATTATTATTATTATTAATAATAAAATAAATAAATATTAAAATGTAATGAAAATATAATAAAATAATATTAATAATAATCATTCATTCGTTTTCTTTTTGGCTTAGTCCCTTTATTAATTTGGGGTCACAACTGTGAAATGAACCGTTAATAATAATAATAATAATAATAATAATAATAATAATAATAATAATAATAATAATAATATAAATAATAATTGCTATTATTATTATTATTATTTGTAGTAGTAGTAATATTATGAATAATAAATGTTATTATTATTATTATTATTATTATTATTATTATTATTAACAACAACAATAATAATTCTTATTATTACTACTACTACTACTAATTCATTTTATTATTCTTAATCTTTATCTTTATAATCTTATCAAATAATGCAGTGTTTTATGAACAGTAAAAATGGATGAATGAGTGAGTATATGTAACTTACAGACCACAACATTTCCACTTAATTGTATATTTGTTATATTCTTTACATTTTTCACCTTTTAAAATTACATTTAGTATTTTTTTCCCTAACATTTTCATTTGAATGTACTATTTTTGCACCATAATTTTAAGCTATTTTGTTAAATTAGCTGTAGTTATGGCTTTGGTACTGACTAATCTAATGTATATGCAAAATAATCTGGATTATTGTATAGCATCCATTAGAAAATATTGATTTAAAAAAGAGATCTATGAAGGGTGTATGTGTAAACATAAACATAAAGATCATTATGTTCAAAAGAATTAAGAATGTATACCTCTGTTTAATTATTGAAAGCTGATATTATAGTATAATTTTGATTTTACACTATATTAAACATTATTTTACATGGTTTCACTCAAGAATGTCACAATCACAGCAAGAATTAAGATATAGTATAGAAACGCACACACATACACACACAGACATAATCTCAAACACAACTTGTTGCGATTTAATGGCACTACACCATAAAAGCCAATAAGTAGTAACATTTGCAGTCAGCTACAAACCACTGTCTGGGTCTTCAGTCTCCAGCTCAGATCTTATCGGCGTCCTGTGCAGAAGCAAGACCTAACTTATCTAAATTTGCCATGGACTCAGCTAGAGAAATCAATATCGCACCATCTCTGTGCACAACAACACACAAAGAACGACCAAAGGAAAACACACTTTACAATCTCCTGAATCTTCACCCTACACCTCTTTTAGAAATGCTAAATATCAAGCAGAGACAACAAGAAGAATATACTGCTTTATATTAGCAGCCTCAAGCGATGTACTTTATCCTTTGTGCTATAAGTGTTTTAATAATCAAGGGATGTCATTAACATCTCATTCATTCATTCATTCATTCATTCATTCATTCATTCATTCATTCATTTATTCATGTATTTATTTATTTTTATTTATTATATATTATTTATTTATAATTAATTAATTTATTTATTTATTTGATTATTTTTATTAATTAATTTTTATTTGTTTATTTGTATTATTTATTTATTTATTCATTCATTCATTAGTTTATTTGTTTATTTATTTTAATTAATATTTTAATATTTATTTAATTGTTCATTCATTCATGCATGCATTCATTAATTTATTCATTCACTTTTTAATAATTTATTTATTTTTATTATTTATTTATTTTATTATTATTTATTTATCATCCATTTATTTATTCATTAATTCATTTTTTATTATTTATTTATTTAATTATTATTTATTTATTCATTCATTTAATTATTTATTTTTTGTTTATTTATTTAATTATTATTTATTTATTCATTCATTCGTTCATTCATTTATTTGTTTGTTTTTTTATTTATTTAATACAATAAAAATAAATATATTTTGCCATTCTCTACTTGAAAACAAAAGCCAATTTTATAAAGTCTTTACACAGTTTTTACATCGATTTTACATTATTTTACATTGACATTGGTTGGTATGGTCCAAAAAAGACCAAATAAGGCCATAGAATTATGATCATGAATAAGAAGACATGAATTGGCTTCATTAATTTGTCTCAAATACAACTACCAAGTGATTTATATACAGTGCAAAAGTCATTTAAACTTTTTTCCTCTATTCAGATTATCTTTTTCTTTTTGAGAGCTGTGAACACCACTGTTGCATGAACAAAAAAATAAACACACACAGCCATAAATGAGAGCATAAGGATTTGAAGCAACATGAGGGTGATTAAATGGCAACATTGAACATTTTCTGTAAACTATGCCATCAAACACCAAGTGAAGAAAGTTTATAGATATGTTTACCCATCTAATTTGATTTCACTCTTAGGAAACAAAAATAATGCTATTGGCCAGGCATTAACTGGCCATTATCAAACAGCAGACCCGTTCTAACTCCTGTTGTGTACAGAATGCATACTGCAATTACAAGCGTGCTTTTTTTCAATCAGAGCAGGTCAGGGATAAACATCTGACTCAGTCTCTCAAATCATATGTTTTTATTATGTTTCAGGAACCCTAAAGGTCTCACATATTTCTGTACTCTATATAATGCATCTGTTTTCATATATATAGGTTCTTATATCAGAGCCAGCAAAGAAAGCATAAATGAGTAGCTGGAGCAATTAGCACTAAATTGTGAGCATTTGCAGTGGCCAACCTATACTGGCAGAATCCCATAAAGACATATAAACAGAGGCAGTCGGGCTGGAGAACATACAGCTGTATCCCCGTGAGGGCAGTTAGGAAAAACAGGGCAGACAAAGCAGCTCAGGTAATTAAACTCCATTCATGCTGTTAGTGAGGATCAATATCGCCAGTTAAACCACATACACTGCGCAAATACTAAAGCCAGAGGAGTCCGAATTAGAGCGATTGCTCTCCTTTATTTATGAATTGGAATGTAATGTTTACTATGATTTTATTTTGAGGAATCATCATTTTAAGTAGAAACCAAAGTTATCAGAGTACACGATAATGTATCTTGTTAAAAATGTGACCTATTTAAAGCTGTGTAGCCCAACATATTTTCCTTTAGCGATGTTTTCCTCATAGTGCACTTTTTATGGACATGAATGTGAGATTGCTAGAATGAATCTACAAGGTGGTATTTTAGTGGACACAGCTATGTGCAGTAGATTGGGAAACTTTAATGTAAAATATATTCAGTATACCAACACTGTAAAAAAAAATCTGTACAAAAACAGTTAAATGACTGTATATGTTAATGGAATTTTTCTGTACTACATGTGTTACGGGTGTTTTTCCGTTTATATACATTTTCGAATTGCATTATGGGACCAGGATCTCAGGTCAGACAGCGTTTGATGCACATCGGGACATAGTTCTTCCTCTGTTCTCTCCTGTTAATAAAAAAATATCACAATATTTTAGTTAAAAGACTGCTTTATTACCTTTTTATTGTTACTTTACATGATTATTGTCTTGTCTGAACCACCCATGCAAAGTTCAACAGTGAATTAAGTTGGATATGGTTAATAAAAAACTATGTTTTTCCCTTAAGGTCAAACTGAACAAGTAGGGGTGTGACGAGATGCTTACTCCACGAGACAAGACGAGATACGAGATTGGGTTCATGAGAACGAGACGAGATTTTTACACTATTTTTAAGAAATCCTCAATGATGAAATATATGAATGGAAAATAGTCTTTTATTCAGCTGGGAAAAAAACCCAAATCACAAAACTACTTTGGTGCTTTCTTTAAATCAGCTTGTAATGAATGTTATTTTACTTCTATTTTAATGAATTATACGCAGTAATGGACATGCAAACACTGCTAAATATTTTGCTAATAGCCTATGTGAATGGAAAATAATCTTTTTATATATAATTTTAAATATTAGCAAAATATTTGCTAATATATGAATGAAAAATAGATTTTTATTCAAATAGAAAAAAAAAAAATCACAAAATACAAAACAATTTAGGTGCTTTTTAAAAACATTGTAATGAATGGTATTTCATTTCTATTTAAATGAGTTCTATGTCATAAAGGACATGCAAACACTGCTAAATATTTAGCTATAAACTCTACCGACTGACTTCTCCCCTGTACAATTTCACATGATATATCGAACTTATTTCCACACACTGAAACAAATATTTGTAATTTTTTGTATTTCATTTTTTATTTAATAAATGAGTTTCACTTTCATTTAGCAAGATTTTATTTAGGCCCCGTGACTTACTCTGAGCTACTGGATCATGCGATCATGCGAATATGAACTGATAGGAGAGTTTCTTTAACGGAGTTTGATACCGCACGCAGAATGAAAAAACAAAAAAATTCAGCTTTTCCCGGACAGTATAAACGTGTGTTCCATGATGATGATGTGACGATGAGTCTCCAGGAGTTCATTCAGTGAGTGTGTGTGTTTGTTTGCGCGCGCTTAGAGATGTGTGCGTCTGTGGTGCTTTACTGACTCACTTGGTGTGTATGTCCTGTCGCAAAATGCGGCTAAAAGTCCTTCACGGTGTTAATAGTTTGATTACGGCGTTTACATGTCTGCACTTCAATATGCGACAAAAATAGGAATACTCCACGTCTTAATTCCATTTGTGTTTACGACGATTATGCCTTTCAGCATATCTGAAGTGCTATTTCATTGCATGGATACGAACCATAATGTGTGAGGCTGTAGTTGTAGCCTATGTTGGATGCGGCACCTGCTGAACTCCGGTGAAAAAAGCGGTTACGTCACACCCGGCCACCGAGTGACAAGCGCAACTCTGAGGCCAGCCTGGGTTACCAGGTGTGTGCAAAGCACTTTATTTGCAGATCAAATCCAATCCTGCCTCCAATCGTCAATGCTAATTTCACCCTCACGCTCCATCATAACATCACAACTCGCGCGACGAGACAACTTTTCACCTCGACGAGAAATCTCGCCGTGATTTAATCTCGCGAGATCTCGTCGTATGAGATCTTGTCACACCCCTATGAACTAGTGATTAAATGTAATGCAAACGAGGATTTACCTAATGTTTTTTTCACATTTTAATCAATTTTCTTTACCAGTAAATATGCTATCTGTTAATTTAAAGTTGTTTGTTTGTATTTTTTAAACTGCTGTGCACGGGAAGTAATGTCCGACCCCACTGCACCTGCAGTCTGCGTGAGTCTGACAGGAAACTTCAGCTCGTCTTTGAGTGTAAAAAGGTAATTATTTAATAGAAATATAAAATGTTTTCTTTGTAGCCTACAGTGCATTTAACAAAGGCTACCATTCAAAGGTTGTGACATTGTATAGACTAGAAAATTAATTTCAATGAACGCTATTTGAACCGCACGTAACACCTGATGTATTGCTGAAAATAACACTTTGATTGAAAGACATGATACAGTACATTGTCAGTTTAATGGGATAGATCTTAGTGTGGTTTATTTAAAAACTAATTTCGAGAGGATCACGTGCTTATGATTGACCACGGCTGGTCCTGCATTAGCTAACGCAAGATTGACCAATCAGATGATTCCTGACTCACTATAATTAACCAGAGTTTCCCTCAGATATCTTCGTCTTGAAGAATACCCCCTTCCACCTCTACTCCTCCCCCTTTTCCTAAATAGGACGGCACGGCAGCCAAGTGGTTAGCAATGTTGCCTCACAGCAAGAATGTCACTGCTTCAAGTCTTTACCAGGCTAGTCGATGTTTCTGTGCCAGTTTACATGTTCTTCTCATGCTCATGCAGGTTTCGCCAAGGTTCCCCGGTTTCCTCCCACCGTCCAAATAAATGCAACTTAAGTTAATTGACCAAACCAAATTGGCACCATAGATGAGCTCCTAGTCAGCAGTATATCTCTCCATAGTAAATCCTAATTTGTCATTAGCCATAAATAAGCAGGCAAGTTCTCGAGACCTACCTGAGCTAAAACTCTACTCTCGCACTTCAAACGGGAGGGAGACCAAGGATGGAGGATCTTCTGAGCTCAGGGCTCTCTCCTGGGACAGCATGCCAAACAAGCTTCATAATCAATCATCAGCTACTGTAAGTGTGAACTCTTGAATTAGATTTCAGGTGAATTTGCAAAGATTAAACAAAATGCAGCATTCAAACAACTCCATTGAATGCATGTTAACATAAGATAAAAAACTATGGAAAAACAGCACAGTGGAATGCAAAAAGCTTTGACTTCATGGAGAACATTCATATGGATATTGATACAAAAAATACCATCTTTTTTTGTAATATTGTCTAAAAATGTATACAAGTTACTGAGTAAATGAGGTGCGTATCTCATTTTGCCTGACAAACAAGGTTTTTTTTGTTTGTTGTTTTTGAAAGTTTGGAAAAAAAAAAAAAAAAAAAAAAAAAATATATATATATATATATATATATATATATATATATATTATTTATTTATACATTTTTTTGCTATTGAAAAAAGTTATGTTTTTGTTTGCAATAAGTTGCTAGCCAACAGAGGCATGCATATTCAAAGGCATGGGAAAAAGTAGCAGACACTAAACTGCATACGATCACTTTGAATGTTATGGTCTGAATTCTTTAGTGTTTTGTAATTTTAGTTAAATAAAAATGTTCTATAAAATAAAATATTCACACATTTATGTCAGAGTACAAGAGTTATTTGAGTTTTGTTTTAACAAAATAATAAATTACTATATTTTTAAAACGCGTCAAAATGACTGCCCAGTTTTAGGGTCACGAAACACCAAAACACATTTTTTGAGCTGTTGACAGTCATATACAGTATGTGTCCCACGCTGCTATAAACACTATTAGGACAAATATATTTCACTAAAAAGTGATAATTGGTTGTTTTTGCGTTATTTCGAGCAAATTCATTCTTCCGGTTTGAAATGAATTTGTGAAGCTGCGTCACAGCGATTAGATCCTTGCGTGTAATCCAGCATGGAGAGTGGATGTCTGAGTGTGCAGCATTAATTCATGAGAAAGACTTGGTTCAAACCAATCAGCGCGCTCTATTGTGTAGACTTCATTAATATGCATGATAGCTTCGAAGACTGTTTTTACCTGTTACAGTGTTCAGACGGCAGAGAGACGCCACATTGTGTTGCCAAAACAAGTAGAAAAGGACAAGGATTATTTGGAGACACGAGTCGTCAGTGTTGCATGTATAAATATGCTTCAACAATAGTTTTGTTTTCATTTCTCGCTATGAGAGTGCAGCTGAACTCGCGTGTGGATTACAGTGTGCGCGACACGCGTTAGAAATACGTTTGTACGGAACTTTTTTTTCCCCTGATAGCTTTTCGCATCTGGAAATGATGAAATCCGAATTTCCTGCTCGTCTCCTTTTAAAAATGATGCGGTTCCAGTGGGTGTTGATTGTCCTGTCTCTACAGATTTGGTAGTGCATGATTGCTGTTCTTTGTTTGTTTATTCAGATGGCAAAGTTAATTCGTATCGTCAGCAGTACTCGTTCAGTGTTTAAAGACAGACCTTAGTCAAAATGATTTAGTTACAGTTTACAGTACTTTAATATCACTACAATATTATGGACTGAAAGATCTGCTGTAAATGCTGCTTTCCGAGTGTAAACATGTAAACACTGGAATCAAACTATTACCGTTGTTGTAGGATTTTCGCCGCATTTTGTGACAGGATATCTAGGATATCAGTCTACACATACGCGACTTTCTGACGCTACCTACCGAGTGCATCTAAGTTACCGAGAAATGCGGAGGGGTTTTTTTTCTCCCAATCGCCATGCGGTATCAAACATTCCATTAAAACTGCACTCGTCCAGCAGTTCCTTGTATGCAATATCTAATTTGTCACAAGGAAATGTTTCTGAATGAAAGTGAAAGTGCCAAACTGCAGTTAAAGTCCACTATTTAATAATATGGAAAATAATTTGATTACTGATGTCCATGTAAACGCAGTCACTGTCATTCTCCCCTGCGCCTGTGTGTTTGTTTTCCCTTTGTGAAAATCAGCGCGTGCACAAACGGAAACTCCCATTTTTATGCAAATTTGTATGCACCTTCCTCTTTCCCTCCCCCGACACTCCCACTTAAACAGAGCTGGACATACCCACTTTCCTGACTTTTTCCCAACTAGAGGTGTGAAAACACCCTGCTGAGACAGGGAGGGGGTTTCATGGCCCTTTAAAATTATTCTCTATGTAACCAAACTTATTCTAATTGATCCGAACCAAGCAGAATTCAATAGCGATTCTAGCTTAGACACAGCACACCAACAAGAATGCTTAAGGTGGCATCTTCCACCACATGTTGCCGTGCCTCTTGAGACCAGAGGAGTGATATTTACTTTCACAGTTTCTACTTGCTTCTACTCTGTTATACTCAACCCCCTCAAACCTCATCCCATCCAGGTCATAGCACCAGTGTAACCCCTATGGTTCTACAAAAAGCACTCCTGAGAAGGGATTAACCAGTGATTGTGGCATGGGAGGCAGATGCACTTGCAGGGATGCTAAAGACTGCAGCCTGTGGTGTCAGTGGCTATTGTGCATCTTGAACCCAGGGGAATGAGGTTTAATCACACAGTTCCTACTAAACCTCACTCCTACCCGAGGCAGTGGGACCAGTGTAAATCATCCAATTCTGCATCAACCACTCCAAGCAGTGATTCCAGCATGGGAAGCAAAAAAAAATGTAGTTTCTATAGTAGTATAGGCAAAGATGCCAGTTTATACACTCTAAGATACAAAAGCTGTCACGGTGGTTTAAAGGGATAATTCAACCAATATACATTTTAAAAATGTACTCAACATTAAATGTTTCCATACGGTTAAGAGCTTACTTTTCTGTGAACACAAAAGCAGACATTGTGAAAAAAAATTTGAATCTTGTAACTATTGACTTCAAAACAAATACTATGGACGTCAATGGTTACAGGTTTCAAACATTTTTTAAAAAAAACTTCTTTTGTATAAAACAAAAGGAAAAAACTAGGTAAAGTTGAGTAAATGCTGACAGAATTTTCAGGTTTGGGTGAACTACCCTTTTAGGTACACATTTGTACCTAAAGCAATGGTCTCAAACTCAATTCCTGGAGGGCCACAGCTCTGCACAGTTTAGCTTCAACCACCTCCAACTCATACCTGCTTAATACTGTAGTTCCAGTAATTGAGTTTGAGACCTATGATCTAAAGGATCCATATTGGTACCTGAAATGAACATATTAGTACCTAAAGGGTCCTTATTGTGTCTCAAAGCAGCATATTAGTACCTAAAAAAAGTACAAAAATGTACCTTTTGAAAGGTATTGCCCCAATGATATTTTATAGTCTAGTGTGAATATACAGCGTGGCTCTTGCTAGCTGGCCTCCATCTAGTTGGTTTCCTAATCTTAATAATCCTGACATTGTGTATAGGAGTGATTGTTGGCTGATTGTTGGTGATGTTGGCTCTCTGAAGAATTCCTTTGTTCCTCATTAGTAAGTCATTTTGGATACAAGTGACTACTAAATGCATACATTTAAATTTAATTAAAGTTAAAAAAATCTAAATAGTTGTCTTGATTCATTCAAATAAAAAATAAAAGTTCAAACAAACACTGTCATATCGTCCAACCTACATTAGCTGCCTGCAATATTAAACTAGGTTTCTGCAGATTTGACCAAGTTAATTTTAAGACATTTTTAAGAGCATTATGAATTAAATTTTAGACTCAAAAAGGGCTAAACACTAAGGAATTTTTCAAATGACCCAGATGGAAAAGATTTTTATTTGCCCAATCAAAAACAATTATAATTTAATACATTTAATAATATATATATATATATATATATATATATATATATATATATATATATATATATATATATATATAAAAGATATTTAATAGCAAAATATTTAAAATATTGTGTAAAAACAAGCAAGCTCTACTTGTATCCATACACTTTTTTTTAACATAAACTTTCTTTAAAAGTTTTAAAAACTATAATAAAATACATCTACACACAACAATCTGTCCAGGTTGGTGTCCTCAGCAGTAAATACATGAAACTCTTTTAAACAAATGTTATTGTAAGAATTTTTTTTTTATTGAGATGAATTGTTGTATAGGTGTTGGCCAGATTGGGCAATGTAGCAATACATGAAAAAAGAAAAATTAAGACCTTTTTAAAAAAAAAATTTAAGTCCTACAACACAATATTTCAGCAAATTTAAGACTTTTGAAGGCCTAACATTTTGATTTTGAGATTTAAGACTTTTTAAGACCCTGCGGACACCCTGTTATAGGGCTAGGCGATAAATTTCGATATTTATTGACCAAACACCATTGTCAATATCAATAAAAAAAGATTCGGTATGAAGTTTCGGTATAAAGGCTATAGTTTTATTAAATGTGGCTGCTGAGCGAGCTCCTTGGAAGCAATACCAATAAGCTTAGGGTGTAAGTTTGTCACTTCCAATGAAGTCGCGCTACTTACACGACGCACACATTGGAGTGACGTGGACATTTGACACATTTTCCAGGCACAAATAGTTGAAAAACATCTGAACTTTTCTGTATGCCACGAGCACACCGCAATTCATGTAAGCAGAACAAATCTGCTTCACATTTTGTATGGAATATACACATGTCAGTAATAACGGCAGACTAATTACCTCAGACAAACACAGTACACCCAAACACTGCAGTGCTTTTTACTTTTCTCCATAAACTTGCATCAGAGCGACAGCAATGGTTTCTTCATTTGTCATCCTGTGAGAAAACGCCTGATGGTCACCTAGTTACGAGAGATGCCAGGAGTGCGCCAGCGCAAAGCTCATTGTAAACCGCGTGTTTGCGCTTGTCACTTCAGGTCAAAATAACAACACATGTGAAAATGAGTGCCGCATAGTAGCAATGAGAAGATTGTAAATAAAAAAAGGACGCAAGGATGTCGCCAGAGTGGCTTTTTGGTTTCTTTTCTTGTGCATCCCAGCAACTAGCACCCCATCTGAAACATTTTTTATCAGGGGGTGATAAAATATAGGGGTTGACATAGTCATTCACATTCACAATCTGTAATGTTCCAGTATGTATTTGAATAATGATGACTGGTTCCTTTACTTGAAAGCTCAGATTTGATTATAATTAGTTTTTTTTTTACAGAGTTTGAGGTTTCATTATTATTCACACCTTACAGATGTTGATCTACCTTTACCATTGCACACACTTTATAACATTTTAATTATTTATTCATCAAGTTTAAGAATCTCTTTAACACTTATGTTTATTTTGTTATAAGGAGATGAGATATTTTTGTTTTTGACAATTAAAACTATTTGCCTTAGTAATGCTGGTTAATTAACATAAAGTGGTTAAATAAAAAAAATCCTAATATACCTAAATGGATTGCTAAAAAATATTCAATGATTATTAATATCGAATGATATGAAACATGATATCGTGATCATTTATTTTGCAACATCACCCAGCCCTACCCTGTTAAAACAATATCTTCAAAATCGTTCAAAAAGCCGCCATTAAATGCAGACCAAGCGACCACACAGATCCCGCAGATGCCAAGTCTCACCCCATGGGGAAATGAATGTGTGTGTGGCACAATCCTACCCTTGCCTGGATGTCAAATGCAGATTACAGCAATTGTGTCAGATGCTTCCCCCAAGGCTAAGCGCTTCTAAGCGCACTTCAGAAACACGGGAGAAGAAAGCGGTGGCCGGGACCCCTGCATGCGCCTGTTCCTGGACCCGGGCAGGGGGCGACGTGGGCAGCGTGTTTGCCGCTGCGGGGTGCCCATAGACAAAGGGGCATGAACCGCATGCCTACTGCTCGCCATGTACGCCGCTAGGGTTTCTCGGGACTACATAGATGTTTCAGTATTTACCAAGACAAAGCCATCTGCTTTATCAACAAAGTGTCATTTCAGCGCAAAAAGACTACCGAAATTGATAAAGCGAAGAGCACAGAGAGAAGAAGGGTTCAATCATAATTAAGAGAAACCCCCTACATTTCAGCTAATGAGATTCTGTAGCCTGTTGGCATGGAAACGTGAGAGCACGTGCCCCCTATCACCACAAGCCTCTGGCATCTCGTCTAAGCAGCGGCTAGCCTATACAATGAAGAATAACATGCAAAACTGATTTTATGGATGCATTAAGATGGTATTTGCATGTGTGTGCGTGTAATGACAGCGCACCTGTTGGAGGCGTGGGAGCGTGTCAGTAATCATTAAGTTAATGACGGGAACAATTATCCGGTGACATGACTGACAGCCTATGCGCCAGTCATCCATCATCTGTCGTTTTGACTGACATGTGTTCCGACTGCTTCTCTTAACCCTTATATTACTGCTAAACACTATTATATCATTGAACAGTGAATGAGAATTGGAAAGAGAAATGGTATCGTTTATAAGGGAATGCTCACTTCTTGACTGTGCATGTCACTGTATATTTTTCATATAATATAATATAATATAATATAATATAATATAATATAATATAATATAATATAATATAATATAATATAATATAAGTAGTGCTATCGCCTCACAGCAAGAAGGTTGCTGGTTCAAGCCTCAGCTGGGTCAGTTGGCTTTTCTGTGTGGAGTTTTTATGTTCTTCCTGCGTTCACGTGGATTTCCTCCGGGTGCTCTGGTTTCCCCCACAAGGGCATCCGCTGCTTAAAACATGTGCTGGATAAGTTGGCGGGTCATTCCGCTGTGGCGACCCTGGATTAATAAAGGGACTAAGCCGAAAAAGAAAATGAATGAATAATATAATATAATATAATATAATATAATATAACATAACATAACATAACATAACATAACATAACATAACATAATATAATATAATATAATATAATATAATATAATATAATATAATATAATACAATATAATATAACATAACATAACATAACATAACATAACATAACATAACATAATATAATATAATATATAATATAATATAATATAATATAATATAATATAATATAATATAATATAATATAATAAAAATTAATATAATATAATAAAAAGTAATATAATATAATATAATATAATATAATATAATATAACATAATATAATATAATAAAAATTTATATAATATAATATAATATAATAAAAATTAATATAATATAATATAATATAATATAATATAATATAATATAATATAATATAATATAATATAATAAAAATTAATATAATATAATATAATATAATATAATATATTATAATATAATATAATATAATATAATATAATATAATATAATATAATATAATATAATATAATATAATATAATATAATATAATATAATATAAAATAATATCATATAATATAACATTTTTCATCATCCCCAAATAAACAAACAAAAAATTAAATAAAATTAAAATTAATACCAACCACACATTTTAGTTTTTTCCAACTGCTTACACACAAAATCTTTACGTCACATGATTTTTGAAACCTGTCACTCAAAATGCAAAACTACACAGCAAATCTCCAAAACCAGAAGCTATTTTTCAGCCTTGAACTCAGTTTTCAATTGCATCAAACACTACACACAATTCTCTACCGAAAACCTCACTTTCTTTTTCCAAACACAACACCTCAAAATGTTACAATTATTCACTAGATCACACACACACTCCTCTAATGTGGAAACACTCATTTCTTTACTGATCACTAACCAATCATAACTTTACTGTAGTACAGGGCAGGTCTATAAATTCGTCAAAGGTGGCAGGACATCAGGCTGTTCTGGTCTAAAAACAAAACAAAACCAAAAACTGTTTTTTTACCCTATTCACAATTTTTTGGTTTGTACCTACCCTATATTCAACTTTACAAAATTTTAGTAGTGAGTAATTCTTCTCAGCCTAGTGCTGTAAAGTGTAAAATGACGCTTCTTTAGGCAATAGCCGCTTTTCGCACCGAGACCCTCACACACAATTGTGTTCTTTACTGTATTCTAAAGAACATGCTCATATCTGTCAAGATTGGGATGTGAAAATAAGGGATATGCCCACCATAATAAGGGATTACCCCTAAAAAAAATCCCCAAATTACTAAATATGTTCATCTGGAGTTGTTTTATTGTAAATAAACAGTTAAAAGGTCAGTGATATGTTTTATTATTATTATTTACAAAATAAAAAAATAAATAATATACATTAGCAGCAAATAAATTAGCAAAAAGTTCAGCTAATAAAAATGTATATAAAGAAATAGAATTAAGTTATCAAATCTCATTAATCTTTTCTTCACTGTATAACTTCTGATTAAATCACTCATTTATTAAAATTTTTTGTTTGATTACATTAAATAACAGAAGTGTAACTTTAAAAATGCACACATCTAACATTATAATGAAAACATTCCATTGCTTTTCTAACTTTTTATGCTCATTTAAGACAAAATTAGTTGTGTTTAAAAACAATCACCAAGATCAAGATCTTTAGATGTTTATATTATTAATTATGTGTATATGTCTGTTCAAACACACACCCAAAACCCAGACTTTCGCGTCTATTTATCACTATGGAGTGCGTCAGCTGACAGTCATGCACCGCTATATGATTGTTTTGAGGATTGCATAGGAGGGGTGACGACACCTGTAATGAAAAGGAACAGGAATCCTGCCGTTTTTCTATTTATTTCAAAGTGTTTTCATGCCTAAATAAAATGGAAGCACAGAACAGACTCACATTTAAGACCAAGGGGCGGCCCCTGGTGGTTCGGCGGTATGGGTAGTAAATAGGGAGGATGGGCTCTTTATTGTTTCTTGCCACCCTTCAGAGAAAGAGTATAAAAATGGGAGAAATACGGGAAAATACCTTTACGGGATGATATCGGGATAGAACTGTAAAATACGGGAGAATTCGGGAAAAAACAGGAGGGTTGACAGGTATGCATGCTTTTGCTTTACACATTTCTTTTTTTTTACATACACTATGCTACTGTATACACCAGTAATGTTTGACCTAATAAATATGTTTTGTTTCTTCATTGGTGTTTACAGTGTACCTGTTACTCCTCTCAGCAGGTTACTTTCACTGTAGAACATTGTAATGTAACAGATATATGCCTATGGAAGAACAAAGAGCTTTAGATTTAGAACAACCGGGTTTACATGCTATAACATGCATTACATGCATCCAAACATTTACTATTACAGTTTTTTCCAACTGCTTACACACAAAAAAAAAAAAATTCATACGATTTCTGAAACATCTCACTCAAAATACAAAACTACACCTCAAATCTCCAAAACCAAAAGCTATTTCTCAGCCTTGAACTCAATTTTCAATTGCATAAAACACTTTTTTCAAAACTCTACATACAATTCTCTACCTAAAACACAAAACCCTAACAGGAATCCACTTGCTTTCCTTTTCCAAACAAAACCAATCAAAATGCTACACTTATTCACAAGGTTGCACACACACGCTCCTCAAATGTGCAAACACTAATTTCTTAACTGATCACTAACCAATATCACTGCTTTTGTCTAGTATAGGCCAAAGGTAATGGGACACTGGGCTGTTCTGGTCCAAAAAAAAGCACCCATGCACAATTTGTAGTTTTGTACCTACCCCATTTTCTCCTTTTCTAAATCCTAAATTCTAAAAGAATAGAGGAATTCTTCTGAGCCTAGCGCTGTAAAGTGTATGATGGCTAACCTTATGCCCACATGATGCTTTTCCAGGCAATGGACGCTTCTCTTCCCGAGACTCTCTTCACACACAATTGTGTTTTTACTGTATTCTGCAGAATATACTTTTGCTTTTCATATGCTGTTTTTTTTTATTTTTTATTTTTTACTTTTTTACATACAGTACGTTTATGTTTTGTTATGCTATAAACAACAATAATGTTTGCCCTAATACATATTTTTAGTTTGTTCATGTGATTGGTGTTTACAGTGTATCTGTTACTCCTCTTAGCATATTACTGTCACTGTAAAACCTTGTATTGAAATGTAGATATAAGTTAGTAATGGGCAGGGCCAGACGGAATCTGCGGACGTTTTTTGCTATTTCTGCGGAGAATTTTGGTAAAAATCTGCGGATTTCTGCAGAATTATTTTGGGAGTATCATGACTAAAACCTTAATATGTTAAATAAAAAATTATATCTTTTTAACTTGTATTTAATGTTTAAAATGCAAATCCAATTAGAATAACTGTAAATAGTTAACTTTAAGTAAATAAACAGAATTAATGATGGGCTAAAAATCTGCGGAAATCTGTGGAAAATCTGCAGAAAATCTGCGGAATTCTGCGTGCGCAGATTCCGTGTGGGCCTAGTAATGGGCGATATAAACGATATGCGATATAAACGATACAAAATTGGCCTACGATAGAGATTCTAATTCTATTGCACTATCGCGATAATGCATGTTTGATGACGCAATCTACCCGCGAAATTAAGAGCAACGAGCTGCAGCCGGCTGCAACGCATCATCTTGAATAAACAACAGTGCGACCATTTCGCTCGCATTTGTGACAAAAAATAATAAGCTCGATTGATAACTTAATTCAGTCGGCCACGGTAAAACAACATGCTCTTCACACTAACTTATGGTGTATTACGTTGGAAATCTATTGTGACTGTAGCACATGCTGAGCTCTCAACAACAGCACTAAGCAACGCATGGCACCGAATGGCAACGTGTCGCACAACTTGCGAGACTCATGCATGGCATATCGTGGCTTGTCACACAGATTCCCACACTGCGCTTCCCACACAGATTTTACCTGGGCGGCCGATATATTATTGGGGCGGCCCGGTTCTGTGTTCGCGAGAAACTGAGAACACTCTGCCACAGACTCGCATGCTCTGCATGCAGACCCACAGAGACGCGCTGGATACAGAAGAGCGCGAAGACTAAATAGACTGATCCAGCTCATAATTTGGGGTGACAATACATTTTCCCCGGACATGTCCAAGAATCTGCTTTCGCTTTCGATATTAATTGTATTAATTTTTGCATTACTTTATAAGCAAACTTTATCTGGTGCGTCTCAATCTCTCTGCAGCACCAACACTACAGCAGACAGAGAGAGAGAGTGAGGGAGAGAGAGAGAAAGAGCAGATCAAGACACCAGTTTTAATTTCATTAGGAGAACAAAATGTTCAAAATCAAATGTGTTACCTTAGGCTGCAGGTTAGAAATATGTTTTTATTTAAAGTATCTGCAATACATAATTTTATTTGACTAATTTAATACTGGAAGTAATTTCAGTACAGTGTAAGTTCCTTAACTAAAAAGACACCAGTTTTTTTTTTGTTCTCTGTAACTGGGCATTTAGGAACCAAGGACTTAAAAGAAAAGTCTTTCTTTCTAAAAGGCACTGCATTTAGTTTATTTATCTGCAACATTGTGCTGTTTAATTACAGTTTTACTTTTGCACAATAAATGTTCTCAAAATGACATGCAACGTTTCTTTATTTCTTAAATGAAATAGCAGTTTGGCTTTCCTAAGGGTCTCTGTAACCTGTTCTGAAATGGTTCTATTATAATTTATATATCGCAATATATATCGTTATCGCAAGAGGCTGCAATGTATATCGCAATATGGATTTTAGGCCATATCGCCCATCCCTAATATAAGTCCAAAGAGCTTTAGATTTAGAACAACAGTGTTTACATGGTTTATCCAAACATTTACTCTTTTGAAAGAAGTGTTTGCCATTTGATGCAAATGCTTCATTCTGACGTGTGTTTATGGCATTTTGAATGCAGTTTTACATTTTGAAGTGGATGTGAGGCATTTTGCATTTTGTGTGTGCAGTTTTGAGAATTGTGTGGAGAGTTTTGAGAAAAGGAGACTTTGTTTTGAAAATGTGTTTAAGCAGTTGGAAAAAACTGTATCAGAGAAGTGTTTGCCATGTGAGGTCTATGGCATTTTGAATGCAGTGTTACATTTTGAAGGAGATGTGAAGCATTTTGTGTGTGCAGTTTTGGGAGTTGTGCATAACATTTTGAAAAAAGGTGAAAGTTTTGAAAATGTGTGTGAGCAGTTGGAAAAAAAACTAACATCAAGAGTATTTTACAGATTTTCCCAATTGTTTACACACAATTACTTGTACTTCAGACACAATGACTACAACATGCAACTGATGCACCAACCCCCTGAACCAGTTCTACTAAACTCCAAGCACAATTCCTGCTTTACACTCAAATTGCAGATTAAAACACACTTTTGTCAAAACACTACACACAATTCTCTGCATTTGGCACAATTTTCATGCAGAAAATCTCTTGTTTTCACAAATAACACACTGTCATTCACAATTGTGAAGTCAGTTGTCCTACTTTACATACTAACTCATCACATGGGTAAACACCCGTCACATATAAACACAATTTAGAAATCAGAGCTCATCTCATATTCTCCATTTCTCAGTCCTATTGAGGAATTTTTTTCTGCCTGGGGATGGAAAGTGTATGACCGAAATCCACACTTTTTTTATTTATTTATTTATTTTTTACTGTAACTGTATTCTGTAAATACTTCGGTTGATGGCATATGTAGACCACATTATGTGCAACTTTGTGTTGGTTGGAATGTACACTGTTTTTGTGGGAAAAATACAGTAAAATATATTTGGTACCGTGTATTTGTGTGTTTTGTATAAAACAATATTCTGAAATATTTTACAATGCACTTCTGTAGGCCTGTGTACTGTCTGCAGTAATTGTAACATTGAACAAAAAAAGGCTCACAGTAAGTCATTATGATAAATAGAGAAGAAGTGGTCATAGTGTTTTACATTAAGCACATCAGTGTTCAAATGGATTTATAAATGTCTCTTCATGTGATGGTTTGTGTGTGTCATTTGAAAACAAAACACCATTTTGAGAAGAAAGTACATTGTTTTGAATGTAAAGTTTCATTTTGCTAGATATTTGAAGGGTTTTGCCCAATGTGTGTGTGTGTTTTGTGATTTGTGTGTAGAGTTCTGACAATATGAGACATGCTTTCAGAAAATGTGTGTAAACAATTAGGAAAAACTGTAATATCATTTACATTAACTTATAAATCACATGAAAGTTCACAATTGTAATTGTGTAAAATCTTTTCTGATTTCTGATTTTTGAAACATCTCACTCAAAATGCAAAACTGCACCTCAAATCTCCAAAACCATAAACTATTCTGGTTCTGGTCCAAAAAAACTGGTTTTCCACCCATCCACAAGTTTTGTACCTACTCCATTTTTTCCTTTTCTAAATCCTAAATTCCTCTAAAAAACAATAGAGGAATTCTTCAGAGCCTAGCGCTGTAAAGTGTATGATGACCAACCCTACGACCACATGACGCTTCTGCAGGTAATGAACACGTCGCCCCCCACAAGACTCCCCTCACACACAATTGTGTTCTTTACTGTATTCTGGAGAATATACTTTTGCTTTACATATGTTCTTTTTTGATTATTGCATACAGTATGTTTATGATTTGTTATGCTATAAACACCAGTAATGTTAGGCCTAATACATATTTTCTGTTTACAGTGTACCTGTTACTCCTCTCAGCAGATTACTGTCACTGTAGAACATTGTGTTGAAATGTAGTCTAAAGAGCAAAAAGCTTTAGATTTAGAACAACCGTGTTTACATGCTATATAGTGTTATATTATGAAAAAAGTGTTTGCCATTTGATGCAAATGCTTCATTCTGACGTGTTTATGGCATACTGAATGCAGTGTTACATTTTGAAGGAGATGTAAGGCATTTTGCTATTTGTGTGCGCAGTTTTGAGAATTGTGTGTAGAGTTTTGAAAAAAAGTGATGCTGTTTTGAAAACGTGTGTAAGCAGTTGGAAAAAACTGTAATATTCACTAATGTTAAAAAGTTTGTATCGGTATGATTTTTAAAATCTCTTATGTTCTAAAATTTGATTTCAAATTAAAATCGATGCAAATAATTTTTGAAATATTTATTTTTAATTCAAATCTGAATTTCTATCATCATTTAGCGTCTTGATTTTTGTTTAATTCTTACCGATCCAAACCTTAAAACCGTAGTATAGCTTATCCAATACAATTTGTCAAATCCAAACCGTGTGAACTGTTGGTTAAATTCTCCTCTCTTTTTTTCTGAAGTGATGCATTTGCTCCCTATGATTTGTAATCTCGCTCAAGATGGCCGAACACCCTCATAGCAGGGCAGAATAATTGGAACGCACCCATAGACATCACCTTGTGTAATGCTCTATTTTTAATGCCTGGTTAGCGTCATGAGCAGCCCGAACGCAGCGTGACACAAAGAGAAATGCTTTTACATGCCTACAGACTCATGAGTCTACGCTTCTTACTATCAGACGCGGGCAGATTTTTCTGCTAAATGACACCGATGCTCTGAAGTCTGCGTGAAAACAGACGCTCTGGGCTCTTCTCCTACGTGGGAAGAAGAGAAAATGCAACGCAGTTTGACTCTAAACCCCAGACTTGAGCTGTCATCCGACGTAATGACAGATATCATAAGATCATAAGATTTCCTTTCTGTCCCTCTTCTCACTTTTGCTTCATTCATCTGTTTGAAATCCAATTCGCAAGCAACTTTTATCTAGCGAACACTTCACTTCTAGATAAATAGAAATGGACTGACCTAATTTAGAAAAAAAAGGAAATGGCAAACTAATTAGTTCTTTATCAGTGTTGCAAAATAACATTTCTTATCATGTTTGGTTTCTGTTTCTTAGATTTTTAGGGTTTATTTATAGTATATTTACAAAACAATGATCTACCAAAAATGATAATGTTTTTCCTTTGTGTTTTTGAAAAGTTTAATTCTCACATATGTGCGAAAATGACTAAACAACTTGTATCATACCAAGCCAGTAGTTGTAAATGTCACGAATAGTAGTCCACGATTATTTTAGTGAACTTTTGATAGCTATGAACACATAACTCATATGTGCAAATTCATGTTTTTGTAGTTTACACGGAAATGTAAATGGAATCATTTTCAAAAAACTCACTTTGAAACCCTTAAATGTAGCATTATCAGTCAGTTAAAACATCATTGGAGTACATATTAATGTTCGAAAATGCATTTAAACTTTAACCTTTTTAGTTCACTGATTATGTTCACCAGTGCCTCATTTAGATTAGTTGAATTATATTGTGCTCCTTTGTGTTTTTGAAAAATTTGATTCTCACATATCTGCATAAATGAAAATAAAAATAAAAAAAATTGTATCATACCAAGCCAGTAGGTGTATGTCACTTTGTAAAAAAAAATAAAAAATAGTAGTAGTCCACGATTTTTTTCAGTTGACTTTTGATAGCTATGACCACATAACTCACATGTGCAGATTTGTGTTTTTGTAGTTTACATGGAGATGCAAATACAATCATTTTCAAAAAACGCACTTTGAAACCCTTAAATGGAGCATTATCAGTCAGTCAAAACATCATTGGAGTACAGTGGTCCCTTGTCATTCGTGGGAGTTACATTCTAAAAATAACCTGCTATAATCCGTGAAGTAGTCAGCTTTATTTTTGTACAATTATTATAGATGTTTTAAGGCTTTAAAAGCCTTCACTACACAATTTATACACTTTTCTCAGTCAGGCATTAACATTTTCACACTTTTCTCTCTTGTTTAAACACTCTCAAACAATGCATTAAAAAATTTACATTTTCAGTTCACTGATTATGTTCACCAGTGCCTCATATAGATTAGTTGAGTTATATTGTGCTCCTTTGTGTTTTTGAAAAATTTGATTCTCACATATCTGCAAAAATGAAAAAAAAAAAAAAAAAAAAAATTATCATATCAAGCCAGTAGGTGTAAATGTCACTTTGTAAAAAAAAAAAAACACTAGTAGTAGTCCACGATTATTTCAGTAGACTTTTGATAGCTATGACCACATAACTCACATGTGCAGATTTGTGTTTTTGTAGTTTACATGGAGATGCAAATACAATCATTTTCAAAAAACGCACTTTGAAACCCTTAAATGTAGCATTATCAGTCAGTCAAAACATCATTGGAGTACAGTGGTCCCTTGTCATTCGTGGGAGTTACATTCTAAAAATAACCCGCTATAATCCGTGAAGTAGTCAGATTTATTTTTGTACAATTA
This sequence comes from Danio kyathit, assembly GCA_903798195.1. Lineage (NCBI taxonomy): Eukaryota > Metazoa > Chordata > Actinopteri > Cypriniformes > Danionidae > Danio > Danio kyathit. The sequence continues at coordinate 40,773,192 of LR812539.1, forward strand.
TTATAGATGTTTTAAGGCTTTAAAATCCTTCACTACACAATTTATACACTTTTCTCAGTCAGGCATTAACATTTTCACACTTGTCTCTCTTGTTTAAACACTCTCAAACAATGCATTAAAAAATTTAACATTTTCAGTTCACTGATTATGTTCACCAGTGCCTCATATAGATTAGTTGAGTTATATTGTGCACATGCCCTACCTGGTTTTAGGAAAGCATTATTCTCAACAAGGTTGTTTATTTAATATATCTATTATGAAATAAAATAATACTTATTTGCCACCCTGGACCACAAATGTATTACGTATATGTCTTACTTATACATACACATATCTCAGTATGTTTTTTGACAATAGTCAAAAATACACTGTATAGGCAAAAATCAATGACACAAATCATTAGAATATTAAGTAAATGTGATGTTCCATGAAGACATTTTGTAAATTACTGTACCTACTCTAAATATATCAAAACACAATTCCTGATGAAGCACTTCATTTAGACAATTTTAAGGCAATTTTCTCAGTGTTTAGTTTTTTGAACTCTTGGATTCCAGATTTTATTATTATTATAATTACTTTTATTTAACACATTTAACTTAATTTACAAAACTTGACAATTATGACATATTTACGACTGTATTATAAAATAACTTTTTTTTTTATGACCATTGTTGTTAAGATTTTAAAATACTCAAAACAACATCATTATTTTGTAACATTATATATGTATTTACTGTCCCAATAATAAAATGAAAACACTATAATTAAAATAAAACTGAATAACAACAATCTCACTAGCCTAAACTGAAGGCGAACACATATTCATGTACTGTATATAAAACCCATTTGATGCATAAGAAGGTGCACACATCAACCTCTCAGCGATGTGTTTTCACAGCTCTAAAAAGAGCTAAAAGAAGTGCACATAAGAGCTTGATGAAGGTCAAATGTCATTCTCCATCACTGTGACAAACGAACAAGACAGAGACAGACGCGATGTAAACAACTCTTCTCCCAAAGGTGACGATGCCCGTTTTGCTCAAGAAACCGAGTGTTTCTGTGCTGGTGTGAGAGTCTTTTTGTGTGTGTGTGTGTGTGTGTGTGTGTGTGTGTGTGTAGGCCAGTGATGGATGAGCAGGGCACTCGTCTCTCCCCCAAACCCTCGCCTCCCCAACCAAGTTTACCGCTGCTTATTTGTCATTGCCATCAGTGGGCCAGAGCTCTCACCACGGGATCAAGCTCCACTTTATCTCTGTCCTACAAAACAAGATGGTACCACTAAAACTACACAAAGTATCATTCAGCCACTGACTCTTCACTTCTTTGCAGAGCCACAAATGCGGCGTGTCAGAGAAAGCTGGATGTAAAATCTGCAAATTAATGTTTCCCTTGATCTGTGTTGTTTGTTGTGCTGCCCTGGGCCCTTATGCTATGTAATATCTCACTATCACTGGCGTCCACCTGCCCTTACAGTGATATTTACTTCTGATATTAAAGTGCACGCTGTAATATCAGTTCATTTATAAACAGTAGTTTACTTGTGAGTTCGTATGATGGTGTCCTCTGGCAGAACCAAAGCAGAATTTCAACAAGTGAGAGTGCAATTGTCGGAATATATAGAAAAAGAGCAAGCATGATCACATACGTATAATTTTCACCTCCGCACTCGCCTGTGTGATTGAGAGGTGCTAATGGGGAAGAGAAAAATGCTGAGGTGATTAACATAGAAAACAGAGAACGTGAAAGGAAAAAAGAAAAACTGTGAGAAGAGGTGAGACCAGAAGAAGAGCAGAAAAAAAAAATATATAAATATATATATATATATATATATATATATATATATATATATATATATATATATAGATATATGAGCAATATCACACAAGTAGCAGTGCAATATGGCTGTATAGTGAAGATATACAGGCATTTTGCACTGCTACAAGTGTGATATTGCATATATACAACAGTTTGATGCCATAATAATGTATATAAAAAAGAAAATCAAACACAGAGAGTCTAAAACCCCTTTTGTATGAGGAACTACTTTCTTCCGCCATTCATTCACATCTGCAGTTGACGTTAGAACTGCAGAAGCAGTTGATACTTCACAAATGTCCCTTTAGAGCTAGTGTTTGAATGATTCTCTAGCGTAATGTCTCAAGTGATGACAAAACAGGGGATTTTGCTCACATTTTTTGATTAAAAGGCTGAACGGCATGAAATGCCATCAATCCACAGAGATTTCCCTGTATTTCTCTGTTGCAACTGGGAGTTCACAATAATCAACCCCAAAAAAGCCAAAGCAAAGCAAACACTACCAGAAACACTAACAGACTTTGGAAGAAATACAGCACTACAATATACAAAAGCGAGAGATCAACTTAGAAAGACTTATACCTGTTTTATAATGGTTTGATCAGCTGTAGTTTGAAATTACACTGAGTTTGTATTCTTTAAGGGCTTATTATGTGGTTTCTGTCACCATCTTGTGGCGGAACATCAACCGCCTTTGCTCTGCTCAGTATGACAGGCTGATGGATGCCGACAAACTGTATCTCTGAAATTATACATATTTTAAAATAGGCACTATCCTTATAAATAAACTGCATAGTTGCAATCTAAACAACTACATTCTTGCCTTAAAAAGCCTCAAAAGTACATTATGTTGTCCAACAGCAGCAATATTTGTCAAACTGTAGCAAGTTTATTGATCTGCTGTCACTCTATGTGGGCGGAGTAATACAGAAGGATGAGGAGGCTGCTTGACTGCTGTTATTGCAGAATATTGCATGGCTATCAACCAATCAGATTCGATATACAATACTATATAGAGATGAGATGAGACAAAATGTGATAAAATGATAATAAGAGGCTAAATTAATTGAAATTCTCAAAGAAGAAATTACAAGTTTTAAAGTGTTGTTATGAGACTACACAATATGAGGGCTAAAAAAGACAAGACCAGGCTAGACAAAGCATCTCGAGAATAAAAAACAGAGCAAGTAAGATTAGAATATTAAGACAAGAAAAGAAGAAGAAAATAAATGAAGAAGAGTTATAAGACAAGAAAAGTCACAAGAAAAAAAAGACAAATTGAGAAGTGAAGAGGTAAAATTAGAAGAAAACGTGAAACAGGAGAAACAAACAAAAAGGGATGATATGAGAAGAAAACTGTGAAAATCTAAATTGCAAAAGAAAAGATGATATGAGCAACAAACCAACAAAAATTGAAGCGAGAACAAGAACAAGAAGAAAATGATTAATCAATATTTAGGAGAAGAAATTATACAAGACAAGGCAGAACAAAATAAAAAAACAACAAAATGGGAAGAGAAAAACCCCAAAATTGAGACAAAAGGAGCAAAACAAACTGAGAAGGAAAGATGAACAAACAACAAAAGTAGAGAAAAGAGGCAAATAAAAGAATCAGTATAAAAAGAAAAGAGAACGAAAAAAAGAATGAGGAGAAATTAGACTAAACAGAAAAAAGACAAAACGGAAAATGAAGAGATGAGATCAAAAAGGCAAGAAAAAATACACAATAATAAAATAGGGAAAAAAAGTGAGTTCCGAGAATCTCTGTAGTTTTCACACTACACAGCAAGCTGACAGGGGTGGCAGAGAGCGATCATACAGGGCAGACTGGACCATGTTTCATGTGACACTGCAGCTGTGACCTTCAGCATGGAAGGGTCCCAGAGGAATGACAGCCATGTAACGCTTTTCTACATCTCCATCTGAGACCCTACAAGGATGCAAGCGCATACACACACACACACACGCACGCACGCACACACGCACGCACGCAAACACACAGAAAGAGAGACATGTGCGCACACACAACATCAATACACCACAATACAACAGTTCTTCAGCCTTATTTTCTGTTATCATCTTACTTTCTCTGACCCACTACGGTCTGACCCTTCAATAGTTGCTGTAATGTGCCAGATTAACACAGGCATGGTCAAAATGATTGCCACCTTTGGTAGATATGAGCTGAACACTGAAAATAAAACACTTAAAATAAACTTTCGCTGAAAATGAGACAATTAAAAAAAGATTTTTTAATGGACAAAAGTATTGACCATTTATGAATGAAATATCTCTTTAGTATATTTCTGTTTTTAGCACATCAGTCCAACTCTTTGTTTCACAGGAGTGTGAAATGAGGAACAGAAAGAACGAATTTCATCATTCGTCCATCCATAAAAGCGAAGAGTAGTATTCTGAGACAGTAAAAAAGTTGTTGGTCTTCCCAAATGATTAAAAGAAAATAGGTAAAGCACTGACAATTCACATTTCTACCATTAAGCCAGTTATTATTGAGAAGTTCCAATCAAATGAAGATGTTATAAATCTGCCTGATAGATAATGTGTGTCTATATTTTCTTGATGCAAAGTGAGGAGAAAAGTTTGAGTGGCAAAATACTCTCCAAGTTGAAGAATTGCAAATAAAAAATGGAGGTCAGAAAAAAAAATTCTCTCAAGCATATGCACTTTTCGGATACTACTGGACCTTCAAACCTGACTGCCTTAGTTAGAAGTCTTTTAAGGAGTCATGGTCAAAAGCGACAATAATCCAAAACAAACATCAAAACTGACACAAAAATGTGTTCATTGAGCAAATTGAGCGAGGTTTTACCATGATGTTGACTAGAGATGAACCCTACATGCTAAAAAATGCTGTCTTGTGGTGACCCATTGAGTCATATATGGACAAACTCAATGTTGGTTTAGGTTTTCAATTAAATTTAAATGACACCTTTAAATCCAATAGATGGGTTTGTCTATATTTGACCCAACACTGGGTTAATACAACCCAGCATTTTCAGAGTGTTTGTAAAACAAGTGAGTAATAAAATAATAAAAGGGTGCCAACAATTTTGACCAACACGTATTAGAGAAAATATGTGTCGTAGCCCAACAATTAGTCAAATATGAACAAACCCAAAGTTGGGTTAAGTTTTTCAATTCAATTTAAATGACACCTTATCAAATAGATGGGTTTGTCCATATTTAACTCAACATAGGGTTAATACAAACCAGCATTTTTAGAGTGTATGGAAAACAGGTGAGTGATAAAAAATAAAATGGTGCCAATAATTTTGACCAACACGGATTGGAGAAAATATGTGTTGTTACCCAACAATCAGTCAAATATGGACAAAACCCAATGTTGGGTTAGGTTTTTCAATTAAATTTAAATGCCACCTTATAATCCAATAGATGGGTTTGTCCATATTTGATTCAACATAGGGTTAATACAACCCACCATTTTTAGAGTGTATGGAAAACAAGTGAGTAATAAAATAATAAAATGGTGCCAATAATTTTGACCAACACATTTATTCATTAATTTTCTTTTCGGCTTAGTCCCTTTATTGGTCACCACAGCGGAATGAACCGCCAACTTATCCAGCATATGTTTTACGCAGCAGATGCCCTTCCAGCTGCAACCCATCTCTGGGAAACATCCATACACACTCATTCACTATGGACGATTTTAGCCTACCCAATTCACCTGTACCACATGTCTTTGGACTGTGGGGTAAACCAGAGCACCCGGAGGAAACCCACGCAAATGCGGGGAGAACATGCAAACTCCACACAGAAACGCCAACTGACCCAGCCGAGGCTCGAACCAGCGACCTTCTTGCTGTGAGGCGACAGCACTACCTACTGTGCCACCGCGTTGCCTTGACCAACACATATTAGAGTAAATACATGTCGTAACCCAACAATGACTCAAATATGGGCAAACCCAATGTTGGGTTAAGTTTTTCAATTTAATTTAAATGCCACCTTTAAATCCAGTAGATGGGTTTGTCCATATTTGACTCAACGTTGGGTTAATACAACCCAGCATTTTTAGAGTGTATGGAAAACAAGTCAGTGTTAAAACAATAAAATGGTGCCAATCATTTTGACCAACACGTATTAGAGAATAAAATGCATTTCATAATGACAAATTCCTCATATTTTCGATATTATATTTGACAATATTGATGATCATATTTTCCACATTTTGACCATGACTGTAAAGAGCCCAGAGCACCATGGATTCACTTTTGTTTCTCCTTTCAGTCAAGCCAGTCAACAAAATGAATTCATCAACAAACCCTAAAACAATCTATTAGATATTCTATTCGTCCAGATTAATGTGAAGACTTGCCAAACGGCCGATCAGATAAATCAATGCTGATGCCGCAGTGAGCCTTTAATCTGTGTGTTAATTAAGGCCAGTCGAGGGACTGATGAACTTGGCACTCATTTCCAAGTGACAGCAACAAAGGTGCAGGTGAGCACATCCATGCACCCACACAGACACAAACACACACACACACATACACACTTTGGACAGCTTCTATAATTAAAAATAATAATAATAAAAAGAATTAGAGCTGCACTATTAATCAAAAGACAAACACGATTACGGCTGCCAGGATTATAATGTTGAGCACAACAATTCCAATGCATAAATACAGTGGCCAATCAGATGCATTAAAATTAGTCAGAAGCTTGTAAGTAGATACACAATAGCTGTGAAAACTAATAACATATCTAACAGCCCAGTCTGAATAAATGTCTAATTTTCCGTAAATTAGAACAAGTTGGCTTAAAATTCATTTGTATTTTGGTTTGAAGTTGTTCTAATCTGCTTCGATGTGAACACTAGATTGGATTGGAAACTGAACTGAAGTAGAAATGATGTATAACCAGTGCTGGGTGGTAATTTATCTTATTTAATCTGGGTTATGTAGTCATCAAAATTTAAATCGCTGTAATTAGATTGAATTACATTTTAAAGTACCCTTAGGGGCCATGCACACAGAATGCAATTTTCCATTCCAATGCGCTTTTTCCATAGGTTTTCTATGTAAACATGCGCCTGGTGGACATGCATGAGTGCTATGCTTGAGTCTTGCATCTTTTGCAGCACCCTACACATAAGCGCCATGTTTTGAAGAAGCCGTGTCAAGTTAACCTCGAAGACCTGAATCCATTTAATGTCTTTTTTTTTTTACATGTAATACTGGCTGAACCCCAATTTTGAGAGTAAACATTTACCATTGTAATTGTAAGTTGGTTTTAACAACACATTTTCATGATCACAGTACCCTGATGGACAAAAGTAAACAAAGATAAAAAAGAAGATGAGGATAAAGAAAAAGATCTGTTTAAATGCTCAATTATTTATTTTAATTAAACATTATGATTTATTGGCAATGCAGTGGCGCAGTAGGTAGTGCTGTTGCCTCACAGCAAGAACGTCGCTGGGTCGCAGGTTCGAACCTCGGCTGGGCTGGGTCAGTTGGCGTTTCTGTGTGGAGTTTGCATGTTCTCCCTGCGTTTGCGTGGGTTTCCTCCGGGTGCTCCGGTTTCCCCCACAGTCCAAAGACATGCAGTACAGGTGAATTGGGTAAGCTAAATTGTCCGTAGTGTATGAGTGTGTGTGGAAATTCCCAGAGATGGGTTGCGGCTGGAAGGGCATCCGCTGCGTAAAATCGTGCTGGATAAGTTGGTGGTTCATTCCACTGTGGCGACCCCGCAAGGGACAAAGCCGACAAGAAAATGAATGAATTATGATTTATTTTTATTATTTTACAATTTTATTTTATTTATCTTACTAAACCCTGATGTAATGTAATTTTATTTAATTATTGTTGATACTTAAGAACGGCTTATATTTTCGTTCTTTGTATTTTGGATTAATGTGGTACAAAAATAGTCAAATCTACATGATAATTTAGGTCAAAAGTAATCCACAAGTAATGAAAAATATAGTCAATTTTACTGTATTTGCCTAAAATGTGTCATTTAGATTTTGCTACACATTTCAGTAACACTTTACTTAACACTTTACTTAAAGGGGTGGATATATGTCATGAAACCTTTATAATTATGATATAGCACTTCATAAATGTGAATAAGATATTATGCATGCTTATAACAGCTATCATTAAGTGTCATTCGCTCAGTTATGACATAGCAAAAATGACACAACGTCCCAAATGGTCTTCGTCTTTATCATGACAATTTGACTTTACCAAGACAACAAAACTTGTTAGAAATCTGTCATAAACATGATTGCCATGAAGGCATTATAAATATGACTCTTATTACAGCGTCATTACCAGTGTTGGGGTAACGCATTACAATTAACGTGAATTACATAATTATATTACTTTATAAGTAATGAGTAAAGTAACGCATTATTTTTAAAAAATAAGTAATAATATTTGAGTTACTTTTTTGAAAATGTAACACCAGTTACAATTTAGTTCAACCCAGGCTCATTCTGAAAACGTACCTTTATATACATTTCTGGAGACCGTCAAATAAGTCTCAGGAGGTACGTTTTTTTTGCAGTTTTTGTTTTCGCGTATGCACCAGAGGCCGCTGTGTATGCTAATTGAGATCTCAAATTTCTCTCGAGTGCCATTCACGCCTGCTGTTCTCTGGTAAATCCACCAGAGGCCGCTGTCGACTGATTGTTTGACTGACTAAATGACTGAATGACTGACTAAATGACAAAATGACTGAATGACTGACTGACTAAATGACCGAATGACTGACTGACTGACTGACTGATCAACTGACCCACCCTCCCCTTTCCCTAAACCCAACCAATAGTATGTTAAAGAGCACAGATTGACCCGTTCTTCACAACACTCAAACCCCATCATCGTGGTCATCTCCTTTCTGCATTTCAAATCCGCAGACGTACATGGTGAGCTAACTGGACAAACTGGTACAGCCTGAAAGCTGTCCATACGCAGGTAAGTGGTCAGCTGGTAAGCACAAAAAGGAACGGCGTCATACTGCCCCGTATCCTTCATTTAAAAAAAAAAATACTACATAATTCACTACATAATTCGAGATCTCCAGAAATGTATATAGGGCTACGTTTTCAGAATGTGCCTACAGTATGTTGATTTAGTTTGATTAATTATCTTTTAAAAAATAAATTGCTGAATTTCTCCAGCCTCCGACACCTAGACTCCAGCTCTGCACAAGAAGTTTCTCCTGGCCAGAGGAAAAATGGTCATGCCCAACTGAGCCTGGTTTCTTTCAAGGTTTTTTTTTCTTCACTTTCATCAAATGGTGAAGTTTGTTCCTCGCCGCTGTCGCCACTGACTTGCTTGGTTTGGGACTTTTTTATTTGCTCTTCAGTGTTTGGACTTTTAGCAGTGAAAATTAAACCACCCTAAACTGAACTTCAACTCTGAAAACTGAACTGACACAATTTCAATTTACTATAATCTTCTAGGTTAAGCTGCTTTGACACAATCTACATTGTAAAAGCGCTATAGAAATAAAGATGAATTGAACTGAAATAAAATTAAAGTAGTCACAATGAATCATGCAGTCAATGAGAGAATGTGTTTATTATTTTTGAGTATTATTTTGAACATATAGAAAAAAAAAGGAAAAGGGGATTATAGTCTCAATGGACAGTGATTTTACTTGAGACAAAAAATATAATAATCAATAATCTTTTAACAATCTGTATATATGCATGTATATGGGGTCAGGAAGTTAGATAACATTATCCTAAAATATATATTTTTATGTGTTTTTTAAAGGCAAGTTAAGGTGTAGGTTACACAGTGCTTGTTAATTTCAGAGCTCCTCTATAAAAAAGAAGCCTCAGATCAAGCCTCAGCCAGGTAATACATAGCAATGCAAAAGTAACTCAAAAGTAATGTACTCAGTATTGTAACGTATTACTTTCAAAAGTAACTTTCCCCAACACTGGTCATTAAGTGGTATGAGCTGAACGTGTCATTAAAATGCCATTAAATATTAATGACACTCTTAAAAATGATTTGACAAAGTAATGACACATTTAATATAATAATTTCATGACAAATACAGCTTAAAAAGTGATCAGAAAAATTATCATGACACAATTATAATTGCCTAATGAGAATTAAGTTTATGACAGATTTATGACAAGTTATGTTGTCTTGGTATTATCAAGTTGCCAGGACAAAGATAAAGACTTCACGATTGTGATGTATTTGTTTATGTAAAATTGTCATAACAAACAATGTCATCTTTGCATTTGAAAGAATATAAGGGGTGAATGACACATACAGTAAGCATGCTTAAAATCTCATTCATGTTCATGACAAGTTTCATGACAGTCTCATGAACACCACTTCAACTACCCAAATGTCAGTATGTATCCAAAAACCAACTACAAAATTCCAACCAGCACTGAGTATAATGTTGTTACTGTGTCATTGTAAAATTCTCCCTTCACTCATGTGTGAAGTGGTGCAAGACAATCTTGTCTTATCCTTGATCCTTGTTTTGACTTTAAGAAGGGGAATTTTACGGCTTGATAAATAAAAGCAGCATGGCACAAATCTTCATGCGCTCACAGCCTCCTAATTAGGATCCAGAATAGATAAATATTAACTCTCTTTTTTAAAACAAAGAAAAGAAGCCAAATAATAGATAGTATGCATTTTTAAAACCAGCAGGAATCTCTGCATATTCATGCAGCGAGTACTTGTCAGAAGACTGAATCCAATTTGAAGCTTGATATTTCATAAATATATTTAAACATAGACTCACATGTAGGGCTATAAAGAATCTGCAGACATTTTTTGTTATTTCTGCGAAAAACTTTGTAAAAAATCTGTGGATTTATGCGGTATTATTTTGGGAGTATCATAAGTAAAAACTTAATATATAAAATAAAACTAATAACTTTTTTAACTTTTATTTAATGTTTACAATGCAAATCCATCTACTGTACGTATATCCACTTATTCGGTAAACAAAGCAGGTCTCTCATATAATATATCTACTAAAAGACAGAAACTATTACTTTACAAACTGTATTGTAGATAATCCAAATAAACATTATCATATTAGTCAATAATATTACTGAAATTCATTTAAAAACTGAATAAATATAAACTTACACACATGTACACAAGTAAATAAATAGACTCAATGATGGGCTAAAAATCTTGTGTGTGAGCCTACTTATATGTATTGTAATCAGTGGCGGCTGGTCAATAGAGGGCGCTGGGGCGCCGCCCCCTTCAAGTTAGACCCCTTTAATATGTTAATGTTTATTATCACAAATATTAACAAAGTAAATTGATTTAATTATAACATTCTAACATTTATTGTAGTCATACTAACATTTATTGCAGTCATACTAACAGCTATTGAAAAAAAATGTATGGACAATATTTTTTCATATGTGTGCGGGGCGCCGGACTAATGGGTGTCTATGTAGGTACACAAACTTTTGCAATGCACGTGATATGACGATAAGCTCTAATTGGCCTGTTTTAAATTGTCTTTGGGGCGCAGCGCTCTGCGTCCCGAACCCTCCCATTTTTGTTGTTAGAACGAATCATATTTGTTTTTATATGATTGGCCTTATGTGATTGGACCATTCTCACCAAAGAGATTTGAACGCAATTTCTCGAGATAAAGGAACATTCTGTTGTATCTTTGCAAAGATATACGTTCACAAGGCGTTTGGATGAAGAAAAAAAAAAGAATCAAGGAGCTTGGACCAGATCAACCTTCCTTGCAAATTCACTAGTAGTCAAGTGATGGCGAGCGCGCATATATTCGGAGCTTTTGCAGGACTTGTTATGACAAACGGAGTTGGCTGGCAGGCTGTGATGCAAGTCATGCCTTTTACTATTTCCGTGTTTGCTGTTTCAAACAGCATGACGCAAGAGAGGCTGAATGCATTGGCCATGCTGTCAATAGAGAAGAGGCTGGTGACTGAGATGACTGACTTTAACCAAAAGGTCATTGAGAAATTTTCAATCCAGAAAAAAAGGAGAGCAAAATGTATTTTCAAGTAGTGCTGCTGGCCAGTGATTAGGCAACATTTATGTGAGTGTGTGCGTGTTTACTGATTATCTGGATTACTTCATTACTGATAATAAACCCTAATTGAACTAAAATTAACTGATTTGTGATGCATTTATTGTATGCTTTAATCATATTTTAGTTTTTTGATACATCACCTGAAAAATGGCTTTTACACTCTTACTTTACCAACAGTTAGATTTTTTTTCTGGTGTTTGCGCCCCCCCACCCCCCCACATTTTTTAACACCAGCCGCCACTGATTGTAAACCTTCTTTTGGTTACTAGCCTGAAATAAATTATAATACATATTAATAATAATGAATTTTATCAGCATTGTCCAAATTTCCCATATCACTATAGCAATGCAAAATAGCTTTGCCCTGCATGTCAATTAGCATAGTATAAATTCAATCGAAACAGCAGGCATGTTTTCTTCAAGCCAATGTTTATTAAGGCTATCCTAAACACTCTAATCTGCTCCCAATGAGCCTATTCCATTAAGTTGATATTGATGAAAAATTGCAGTTACACTTAAGACCCTGTAAATTAACAAACTGTTGGCTTATTAAAACAATAATAGATTTTCTTGTGTTGCTCAATTTCCCTCGCCTCTAATGAGATGCCAGCAAGTGGCCCTTGCCTGCAAGGTTAATGGATTCCATATTTTTCAATTTAAAAATTGGGTTCTTCTAGCTCAAGAACCAATGCAAAAGTACTGCTAATTAGACAGCGGCGGCTCAAAAGAGCTTAAGGAGACTGTAGGAAACAGACAAGCAGCTTGCTGCTCAACATCCACTTCTGGGGCTTTTTTTCTCTCCCAAAGATTTACTGATCTTGGATTTGTTTTTTTCCCTCTCAAACTCTGTGCATCTTACCTCACCGCATGTTTAAAGCACAGCTGCTCGTGTTGCTTTGTGAATACATGCTGTAAAACAGGAACTCTGATGCTGCAACCATGGCCTTTTCTAGCAAGGGCGTGCGGATGAGGCAGGATAAGGACTTTGAACGCCGCAGTGTCTTTCTGTACGAGACAGAGGTGGATGGAGGTGAAGGCGAGGGGTGATTGCCCACTGAGTTCTGAATTGATAGAGACAGGCGCTGAAGGGGAGAGTGGAACTGCCTGCCATTGATCACACATTCTGGACAGGAGGCTTTTCAATCACCCCCTTCTCTATCTCCGTCTCCTGCATCTGTGGGCTAAGAGGCCTGGGCTGAGGTAAATTGCTTCATGCCAGTCTAATTTTAAGAAGCTCGTAAAAGCAGAGATATGCCGCGTTCTCTCCCCGGCTCCCCAAAGTGCACAGCTATGCTCTCGTGTAGAGATGAAGAAGAAGGATCTCATTCTCTGCAGCAGACAGCATGCTTTTACCACACACGTGCTCACATATGCCGGCCAGAGCATCTGCTGGACTCGTCTTTGGCGGATACCATTCAATTCCAGGTTGGACCTCTGGGCAATTTATCCAGGCCTCTTTTCCATGTGTGGCCTCTCTGTCATACCTTTAAATATAAGTGAATCCATCTCACTGGCTTGGGGTTTTGTTCTGTATGCTTTAAGAATGAATCAGCATTGTATTTCAAATAAAAATTGCAAGCATGCTTCGTAATGCCTTGTGGAATACAGAACATTGTGAAACGCTCATTTGCCGCTCTCCTCAGCATTAATCAAAATGAAAGTTTAAAATGGCTCAATGTGACACGTTATTAACTATATTGTTTCTTGGCTACTGTTCACAGCATGCGGATGAATCATAGTAATGCTGATAAAACAAAGACAGAATGAAAATAAAACACAGTTGGAAACTTCATTGCTTAGTCATGGTTATTAGGCATAAGCACGGCCTACTCAAACATTCACTTCATTGTCTTAAAGGAATAGCTTTTTAACTCCTTAGCTCATTTTAAAAAGACTACCATTTTGTTTCCGCCACATTTCTCTTTCTTCTGTGAAACATTATCAAGTGTCAATGCTTTTGTTGGCCATGAACAGAAATTATAATAGAATAAAGGAAACCATTAAAGATTAACAGGTATACTGTATACTGTACAGACCATTTCAATGTAGTAATGTCATTGGCCCTTGACCATTTCTTGCTTGTTATAATTTTTCATAACTAACAAGAAGCAATCATATCTTTACATTAAAACAGCTACTATAACATTTGTTTTTATCAATATGTGGGCCTTTTTGGATTCTCTGAAGCTATGGCAGTTAAAAATATAAAACAGCAAATACATTAGGACCATTATTGTTTACATCCCTCAAAATGGTCAATACAGTAAAACTTTGCCTCACTTTAATTATAGACTACTGAATAGCTCCAACATTCTGCAGTTCTGTCAAAAATCTCATTTTTGAGATTACAATATTCAAACTTGGTATCTTCATGTGAGTACAGTAACACCAATACAAACCATGGCAATAATAAAACAATCACTAGCTAATCAGTCACTACAGCATAATGTTAAAGATGATTTTCAAGGAAAAGTCTTCACAAAGAATATAACAAATACTTCACAACTAACTGAATTCTTGAAGTTAACTACCTTGCTTCCTTGTATTTGACTAATAAAACACACTAGAGCCACTCTACTTCTAAGCAGAGTTTGAGACGTTTGTTTGCTAAGTAGGCTATACTTTTTCCGCCAATTTCATAGCGCATGTTTATGTTTAGTCAGTCAATTAATTATGTGGGACATGTAGCCTATAGGAAAATAGAAATATACGCTGTTATAAATGTCTAACATTTACAGAGAAAATACAGCCATGACAGAAAAAGCCCGCGTCTAATCTGTGCGCGGGCTTGTGGTACTGTAGGTTCGCGCGCACGGCACGTCTTTCCGACCGTTCACGCGCAGTGTCAGTAAAGAAGTGAAGCGGCAGCTCTTACCTGGATCGTGATGGAGCGCTTTCGCCCTGTGGATGCCCGGGTGATGCATCTCTCCCCGGCTTTTTCTACCGGCCCCGAAGTCAGTCAGAAATCCTTTAAACAGGTAGAAAAACGGATCCTAAAACTTCGCAGGCAGGTTTGACAGAGAATGTGCGCACACATATACAGAAGAATCTCCCCTCAGCAACAGCGCTCTGAGCACACTTCTACACGCAACTCAGTTCATCTCCGTTTCTTTTATTTAGCTTCGTTTGCGAGGTAAACGTTGAGAAAGTTTCATAAATCAAGAAGCAGAAGAACGGAGAGAATTTCTGGAACAAACGAGTGTAGTTGTGGACGGAGCGGTCTTTACTCCACACAAAGCAGATGCTCGCGGCTCAATGGAAAGGGAGGGGTGGGATGTGGCCGGGAACGTTCATGGAGGAGAGACTGGGGGATAGTTTGACTCAGATTTGTCAAATATCACGACTAATTGTCATTTAATGCCTACGTGGATGATATTTGCATAAGAGATATAGCCAGTCAGATAATGTTTTAATCATTATAACACATACATAAGCTATACAGTATAAATGATTTCGCTCGTTTCAGAATACACTATTTGAATAAGTTGAGACATTCCTTATGTGGATATGTGAAATACTTTTTTTATAAGAAAATGTCCACTTAGTAACTGACTCAGATGTGTGAAGTGATCTGTCTGAATCATTCAAGCTGAGTCATGAACCAGATTAAATAATTTTGTTGCATAGCAAGCTTTACCCACCAGTTTGCTGAAACAAGCTCACAGAGCTTCATTCACTTACAAAATCTATTTAAAATAAGATCAAATATGATTTTACTAATCTAACAAATCTACACAAATTTCGGATTTTCCACATAATATTTTTAATAAATTGCTATAAGCTATAATTTTGCTGCATGGCAAGCGAGGCAAAATTACTGAAACAAGCGTAACATGCTAAATTTCCTAAAGGTTATCGTATATAATCTTACAAAATCTATTCTATATTTTCCACATACTTCCAATATTTCTATATGTTTCTACCTTGAGTACATTACCATTTTAAAAGCTAATTCTACATGCAAAAATGGGTCTTTAAAAAAAACAAACAAACAAATAAATAATTTATAGATGAGGTGATCCTTTAGAAGCAAAAGGTTTTAAAAGATAAACATTCAGGCTGGTCTGCTTTAGCTATCAGTTGTCAAAAATGACTGATATGGCCAACCAAATAAAAGTAGGCAGAGCTTTGTCCACAGATACCAAACATGAACTCCAGCAGACTGCAACTGCATTTTGATCAATTTCAAAATGACTGTCAATCAAATCAAGTAGGTGGAGCTGTACAGTTCACAGATAACAAATATAAATTCCAGAACTAAACTCCAGCTGTTAATGACGAAAGAGTGTAATTCCCGGTGTTTACAAATAAATAAGAATAAATGAAAATTATCAACAGTCATATATTTTGGTTTGTGAAGTAACGCAATTTTGAATGAAAAACAATAAATGAACTATTTACAAGTAATTTGTAATGAAATGTTTCAAAACCATGTTATTCATAAATTGACTCCTATTTGTGTTCAAAAATAAATATTCAGTTTAAAATTGTCGAAAAAAAACTGTCCCACCAAGAAACATGTTTAGATTGCATTTCTTAACTCCTAATGTCGCTAGTTAACACACTCAATGCATTTTTTTCAACACATCCTATAAATTCTAAAATATCAACCTCTACCAAATATGTTGTTTTATGGTAAAAGTACCAGAATTAATACATATACTATGAAAAATCTGAAAATATGAAGACCATAAGACCAATTTATTTAAAACAAAATATTCAAAAGCATTTTTGAATACTAAATCATCTTTATTTTTTGAAGTATGCCATAAAATATTTCAGATTCTCATTTAACATGTTTGTTTTTTTTACAATAAAACCAAAATCAAGTGTAGTAGTGCAACAGGATTATGTTTTTTTTTTTTTGTAAACCAACATCGCTGTGTAGTGTAAACCATTAATAAAACAGTCATTCTTTAAATGACTTTAACGGTCATTATTTAAAACACTCAAAATGTGGTCAACCATTTGGTAAAGCGGACAGTTATTACAAAAAATAATGTTTAATAATCTTTACAAGAGTATGCTTATATGGCATCTGTAAAATTACACATCAAGGGCTGCAGTAGCTAATAATGTACAGTCACTAAATAGGATTCAGAGAATCGTGCCTTGTTCAGGTGTTTCTCATAAGGGTATTACTGACCATTAGATATCCAATGCTCCTGTGAAGCTCCAAGCTGCCACATTGTTGCCCTGTGCCTGCTGGGTTTTACATATCCAGGCTTGGCCTGCTGCTCACCATCCTCTCCCATATGGGTCAGCTTCCTGATCCTGCTGGGCAAAACCCCATCCTTTCATGCTGACCTATGAGCACTTTTGCTCACCTAAATCCCGTCCTGACTCTGAGCCACTTCAATAAAGCTGCTCTCTGACCAGAGCCACTGAAACTCCAGAGTCTATATTTTTGGACAATATCAGATAATAGCTTCTAATGCTGCCACTTCACATCTACCATGGTCTATAACTAGACGGCGGGATCTGATCATGAATAGGTGTGGGATATATGAGTGCTGTCCAATTTCCAAACCAATAGAGAGCACTTATGGTAGTGGAATTATTCAATGGACCCAAGTGGTGGTACTTACAGAGGCTGGCGCTTTTGTACAGTGTGCATGCGATGATGGCCTAATACATCTTCTCTTGGCTTTTTTCAGCCATATTTGGCTACAGTCATAAGATCACTTCTAGAGTTAGAATACTTATAAGTATATTTATCTTTTTGTGTGCATACAAGGCTCAGTGTTCTATGTGCGTGACACATTTTGTCACCAGAATACAGTAGTAGGCATTAATTGTACTGTATGTGCACAGCCTTATTTTTAATTGTTTTAATTGTTATTTTTGTTTTATTCACAGCCACAAAAGATTTGTATTTTTATTTTAATTTATTTAAATTAGTATTTAGACGTAACTGTCACAATTTACACTACATGCCCCAGCCATATCACCCTACAGCCAAAGGCTAGTAACTCACTGACGCTAAGCAGGGTTAAACCTGGACAGTGCCTGGATGGGTGATCAGATGGAAAACTAGGTTGCTGTTGGAAGTGATGTTAGTGAGGTCAGCAGGGAGTCCTAATGCCCCAGTAAAGTAAAGGGCACACTATACTGTCAGTGAGCACCATCTTTCGGATGAGACGTGAAACCGAGGTCCTGACTCTGTGGTCATTAAAAATCTCATGCCACTTCTCGTAAAGTGTAGGGATGTAACCCCGGTGTCCTGGCCAAATTCTCTCCATTGGCCCTTACCCATTGTGGCCACCCAATTATACCCATCCACCGGATTGGCTCTATCATTGTCTCTCCACTCCACCAATAGCTGGTGTGTGGTGAGCGCACTGGAGCAGTTGTCCTGTGTTTGCCGTCACATCATCCAAGTGGATGCTGCACACTGGTGGTGGTGTGGCGAGACCCCCCCTCATGATTGTGAAGCACTTTGGTGTATGGTGTGTGGTGTATGGCTATACACAATTAATGTGCTAAATAAATACACACATTACAAATACACACATTACCATTGCTAGTGACCAGGGCTTGACATTAACTTTTTTGATCACCAGCCACTGTGGCTAGTAGTTTTCCAACATTACTAGCCACTCGCCATTTTCACTAGCCACAATTGTATTGTTGGGAAAATATATTTTATACATATAAATATGACTTTGACATGCTAAAATTACTTAATTTAGAATTTGCGTTTTCTCCACATGCCTCATTCATTTCACTTTTTGTGTGTCGTGTATGAGCTTGCTAAATGTTCATGAGCAAATGGGTCATGGTTTCATAGTATTACAATTAGTTTTTATTTCACATAATTTTCAGAGCTCAAAATGAAGGATTTACCAAATTTATCTCTGACCAAACCAAAAATAAACAATTAATTATTTTTTAGCCTCAAAATTTAAATGTGTCAAAACAAGCAAAATATTGCTGTTTACTATACTTTTTATTTAACAAAGGATTTATTAAAAAAAAAAAAAAAAAAATGACATTTAAAAATAATTATTGTCATATATCTAAAATATGCACAGTAATCTGTCCTGGCTGAAGGTCCCAGATCACCATATCTACACATAAATGGGGAGTAATCTCCCATAAAGCAATGTTATTGTAAAAAATGATAATTAAACCACATCACGCAAAAGAAAGCAGACGCACACGGTTAACGTTAGACCCATACAAAAATCTGTTCTATAATGGTGAAAGTGAAAGCAAACAGTGCTGCTTACAGAAATACAAATCTGGAACTCTTGAAAGCAACAAGACTGTGGGTGCATGTTCATCACTTTTTGTCTAGTCTATTTGAAAGAGATCCGATCACATCAGCTGTGTTTCTAGACACAGTTGCTTCATGCAAGGAAACGGGAGCGTGCACGTTTTAAACAGTCGCGCGTACACCTCAGCTGTTAGCGCAAGTGATCATCCTTTCATTCGGTATTTATCTGCTTTATATTGCTCACGCAAACGCAATTATTTTTTTCAGTCGTGTTGCTTCTCAATTCTAAGATCGCCTTCGGATGCATATTGGACCATCCTTATTGTCGAACCCAGCTTTTATGAGTTATTATCCGGGAAAATTATTTTCAAACAGCCAAAGTGGCTAGTGGGAGTGTCTGTCTTACCCGCCACCACTGAAAAAAGTATACGTTTACCATTTGTAAATCATTTGATTTGTATTTAAATGATTGAAATGATATCTATCTATCTATCTATCTATCTATCTATCTATCTATCTATCTATCTATCTATCTATCTATCTATCTATCTATCTATCTATCTATCTCTCTCTCTCTCTCTCTCTCTCGCTCTCTCTCTCTCTATCATTAATCAGTATTATTGATTAATTATTATATTATCATCAGGGCTTGACATTAACTTTTTTGATCACCAGCCACTGTGGCTAGTAGATTTCCAACATTACTAGCCACTTGCCATTTTCACTTGCCACAATTTTGTTGTTGGGAAAATATATTTTATTTGCATAAATCTGATTTTGACATAGTAAAATTACTTGATTTAGATGTTGTGTTATGTCCACATGCCTTCTCATTAATTTAACTTTTGTGTGTCGTGTATGAGCTTCCTCAATGTGCATGAGCAAAGGGGTCATGGTTTCATAGTGTCGTATTACAGTTAGTTTTTATTTCACATGACTTTTCAGAGCTGAAAATTAAGGATTTACAAAATTTATCTCTAACTACACTAAAAATAAATAATTATTTCTTAGCCACAAATTTTAAATGTTCCAAAACAAGATAAATATAGCTGTATACTATACTTTTTATTTAACAAAGCATTTATAAAAATAAAAAAAACAACCAAAAACAATTGACATTTAAAAATAATTATTGTCATATATCTAAAATATGCACAGTAATCTGTCCTGGCTAAAGGTCCCAGATCACCAGTTAACTACACATAAATGGGAAGTTAATATCGTATTAAAGCAATGTTATTGTAAAACATAATTAAACCATATTAACAAAAATAACTGTAAGCAAAAGAAAGCAGGTGACAAACATACCATGTAATAATGAAAGGATGATCACACGCACACAGTTAACGTTAGGCCTATTATTAATCTGTTCAAATAATGGTTAAAGCGAAAGCAACTGGTGCTGCTTACAAAAAGACAAATCTGGAGCTCTTGAAAGCAGTAAGAATGTGGCTGCATGAGCATAACTTTTTGTCTAGTCTATTTGAAAGAGAACCGATCACATCAGTTGCGTTTCTAGGCACAGTTGCTTCAAGCAAGGAGGAAACAGGAGCGCGCACGTGTTTTAAACAGTCGTGCGCATAAAATCAGCTGTTGGCGTGAGTGATCATCCTCTCATTCGGTATTCATCTGCTTTCTTTTGCTCATGCAAACTTTTATTTCTGTCAGTCGTGCTGCTTCTCGGTTCTAAGATGGCATTTGCACGCATATTGGGCCATCCTTATTGTCAAACCCTGCTTTAAAGAAAACTACAATTTAAAAATTATTTTTTTTAACAAGCCAAAGTGGCTAGTGGGAGTGACCGTTTAACCGGCCACAGCTAAAATCTACCCGCATTTGGCAGGTGTTAATGTAAAGCCCTGATTATCGTTAATATATTTTGACCCCGATGAATGTGTGGAAGTGAAAAAGAAAAAGAGACATTTTGCAAAAGATGTTAGGTCTACCTTTAAATGCAGCTGAAGATCCCAGCTGAACTTCTTATTGCATCAATTTAGAAATGCCTTGGTACAGTCGGAGCAGTTTAGTACATGGACGAGTCTAACCTCCTTAATATCATATAGGCTCATCAGTGAGGGCATCAACAAACACAGGAGTGGGCATGTTTGGTAACGTCATGACTAACAGAATAGAGTAGGTGCACACATGGAGTAGGTTTCAAAACTGCCAAACTGATATGGCAATACTCTTAGTAAATGGGTAAATTCTAATCAAATCCTAATCAAACACAGCTGATCTAGTAGTGTCTAGTAGTCTTGAACACATTGATTAGAGATAGATACATCAAGTGTGTTTGATTAGGGTTGGAGAAAAACTGTGCAGAGTTGTAGAATTGAGTTTGAGACCTACAGTATGCAATAGAACAAACAATATAAGCCTTGAAAATATATTAAAGGGCCATGAAACCCCCCTGTCTCAGCAGGGTGTTTTCACACCTCTAGTTTGAAAAAAGTCAGGAAAGTGGGCGTGTCCAGCTCTGTTTAGGTGGGAGTGTCGGAGGAGGGAAAGAGGGAAGGATTTGCAAATATGGGAGTTTCCGTTTGGGCACGCAGACACAGGGGAGAAAGACAGTGACTGTTTACATGGACATCAGTAACCGAATTACTTGCCAAATTATTAATTTGCCGACTTTAACTGCAGTTTGACTCTTTCACTTTTTATTCAGGAACATTTCCTGCATGTCGCCCGTGACAAACGAGATATTAAAAGCAAGGAACTGCTGGACAGTGGAGTTTTAACGGAATGTTTGATACCGCACGGTGAATGGGAGAAAATAATCCTCCGCATTTCTCAGTAAGATGCTCTCGGTAGGTAGCGTCAGAAAGCTGTGTGTGTAGACTATCCTGTCACAAAATGCGGCGAAAATTCTACACGACGGTCAATATTTGATTGCTGTGTTTACATTTGGAGAGCAGCATTTACAGCGGATCTTTCAGTCTATAATAATGTATTATAATATTGCAGTAATATTAACATACTGTAAACTTAGTAACTAAATCATTTTGACTAAAGTATGTCTTTAAAAACTGAAAGAGCACTGCTGACGATACAAACTAACTTTTCCATATGAATGAACAAACAAAGGCCACTGATCGCACACACTTACCAAATCTGTAGAGACAGGACAATCACACTGGAACTGTGTTCTTTTTAAAAGGAGACGAGCGGCAAATCCAGATTTCATCATTTCCAGATGCGAAAACCTCTCGGGTAAAAAATGTTCCTTACAAACGCATTCTGTCTCGTGTCACGTGCACTGTAATCCATATGAGTCTAGCTGCGCTCTCACAGCGGGAAAATGCAAACAAAACCTTCGTTGCAGCACATTAATAAATGCAACACTGACGACCCATGTCTTCAAATTCTTTCATTTGTTTTGGCAACACAACGTAGCGTCTCTCTGTCGTCTGAACACTGTAACAGGTAAACAGTCTCCGAAGCTATCATGCATATTTATGAAGTTGCGCCACATACACAATAAAGCACGCTGATTGGTTTTAACAAAGTCTTTCTCATGAATTAATGCCGCACCCTCAGAGACGTCACAATGTTCTCACAGGTTCAGACAGCCACTCTCCACGCCGGATTTATACGCAAGTATCTCATGGTCGTGACGCAGCTTCAAAAATTCGTTTCAAACCGGAAGAACGAATTTGCTCAAAATAACGCAAAAACAACAAATTTTCACTTTTTAGTGAAATATATGTGTCCTAATAGTGTTTATAGCAGCGTGGGACACATATATAACTGTCAAAAGCTCAAAAAAATGTGTTTTGGTGTTTTGTGACCCTTTAAAGAATGCATTTTACACATACACTTAATATTTAATGATATTAGATAATAAGCTAAGGGTGTCTGATAGGTTATACCATACAGTATAGGTTTAACATTTGCAATGTGATTGAAAAAGCCAGTTTTAATCAATGTTTTACCTGAGGATTTGTTGCATTTACATAGTTCTGACCAGCAGGGTTCGCCAGCATGTGGCGTTTTGAACGCTTTGACATTTTTAATTGTGCAAAGCAATTAGTTCTGTTGTTTTGAAGTTTTAAAATATTTATTCCTCCATCTTTGCACTCAGAGCTTACATGTGTGCTTTGATTTGTGTCTTGCACCACTTAGTCTACATTGATGACTGAAAGATACACTTGTAGTTTTAACAAGGCATTCTCATCTCATAATGTTTGGAGAGAAATAGCGCACAGACTGGATAAGGAAGAAACATTCTACCATGTGTTTGCATGTGCTGAAGAGGATTGTGCTGGATGTCTGCTCCTGGTTGGAGTAACACCTGTCCTTTATTATGTCTTTATGATTATTAATAAAGTTGAATATTTAAGAGCCTAGATTATATGATGACCATAGTGTCATCCCACTTCAGAGTAAATGATTTGTTTTTCCTTAGGATCTACCCAGCCAGATCAGAGGTCATGGAGACCTCTTGAGTGGACTTGGACTCTTGAAGAATTGAAAAAAAACTGTTCATATTGTTATTTGCTTTGTGCTAATTATTATATTTACCATTTTAAGTGTTAAATCTTTCTAAATTGAATTATTTTGTATGTAAGCTGCCAGTTTGGATGTAGATTATACCGGTTTTAATAAAGGCTGAGAGTACACTCTACTGTGTGTGTGTTCTATTCAATTTTTTTATCATTTCACAGGTCTGGGATCAGCTCTGAAGTGGGATCTGACGTTTGTACAGTATGCTTGAGATATTTAGATATTGTACATACACACATGGAAATTTTCTACGTCTATCTGTGTTTTAACCAATCAGGTTAATTAATTAAGAGTATACTTGTTGATGTTTTGAGATTGTAAGCAGAGCGGCCTACGAACTGTGTTGAAGCTGGCTTCTGCTGATGAGACTGCAAACCTTCAGTAAACTGTTTTTTAATTGAATCTCTGCCTCCAGCTCTTCTTCATCTGACAGACTGGTCATTTTTTGGGTTCAAACTGTAAAATATCCCTACAATACTTTGTAAGGCTAATGATTGTGTATGATCGTGCATTCTTTGGGCTTTAAGTGTTATTGCTATAATGCTCTTTAGAGCTATTCATTTATTCAAAATCATATTCATACTGCACAATAACACGCATACATATTCTGTGATGAGCATATTTGCTGACTTAATATAAATTGGATTTACTACAGTATAAGGGGGTGTAAAGTCACAAATTTCCGGGTGACACAGCTGGCCTGATATCATAATGAAGCATGCAAAGACTAATCAAAAGTTCATTTCTTGTTACTGTAGAATTAAATATTTTATTGCTTTTTTAATGATATATTATAAATATACTATCTTAAATATAAATAATACTTGATGCTTCTGCTACTTGACATTTTAAACTTTTCTTAATCTATAAATACATTTACGTTCACTATGATTATCTCAAAACTCTGACACTACATCACATTACACTGACCCTTATGTCGTTGCCACACTAGAGTTTAAGCATGCAAAATTCTGTTGTTTGCCACTGCAATTAGAATTGCACTGGAATTAGATGATTAGACATTTTTAAAAAATATCCATATCTTAAATTTCTGAACACTGAGGTCATGTTTTGATCTCCGATGGGTCTCGCGCAGTCACGTAATGTGATTTTGCAGGTTAGAGTTCACTAAGTTTGAACTTAGCAATGCAGCAAACTACGAAACTTGTCGCACGAGCTTGCGTTTCCAGTCAATTGCATTCACCTGCGTATGAACGGAAGTCTATGGGGCAAAAAGTGCAGCGTGACCGCAGCTTTACACATTACTTCTATTTCCCCAGAAATAATCCTTCCTCTTTTCCAGATTTCAGACACGATATTAGTTGCAAACAGAGCCTCTTTCTTGTCTCACAACATCCACCACATCTATGCGTTAGACATCTAGCATTTGAATATATATGATCAGGCAGACACAACTGGGTCAGTAATTCATCTCTTTTTTATGGGAAAAAAAATCAGTAAAAATCTCACACAAAGGACTAAGAGACACAATGGAGGATAACACATAAATTATGAAATGAACAATGATTACTGAATTTTCCCTTCCGTGTTACAAATGCAAGAGCAGTGTATTGATGTGAGATTTTCGGAATAATGAATATTTGAGCAGAAAAGTGGAGAATGTAATACTAGTGGTATGAATTCTAATGATAATGTTTATTGATGAGGTCAGAAATAACTACAAGCACATAATGCAAATGCACTTTGCACAAATATAATGCTCTCCATCAGACAAAAAAATACAAATAAAATGAAATAAACAACCCAGGCTCATTCTGAAGAAGTACCTCTATACACATTTCTGGAAACTGCCAAATACATCCCAGGAACTACGTTTTTTTGCAGTTTTTGTTTTCACAAATACACCAGAGGCCACTGTGTATGCTATTTCAGATCTCAAATATCTCTCGCGTGTGCCATTAGTGCCTGCTGTTCTCGCATTAACTCACCAGAGGCGGCTGTCGACTGACTGTTTGACTGACTGAATGACTGACTGACTAATCGACTGACCATCCTCCTTCCCTAAACCCAACCAATTGTATTGATTGACGTGCCCACCCACTTCCCTAAACCCAGGGCTTAATTTGTGCCGGAACAAGCCAGATCCGACACCTCTGAAATCTGATTTTCTGCACCTCATTTTACCAATCCCCCTCCTCACACACATACCCCCCCTCCCCGTTATTCACTGTCTTCCGCAACTCCCCCACCCTTTTCACTTTTATCCATGACCCCCCAACCCTCTTCACTTTCTTCCGCAACTCCCCAACCATCTTCACTTTGTTTCACAACTCCCCAAATCTGTTCACTACGGTCCGTGACTCCCCAACCCTCTTCACTTTCGTCTGCAACTCCCGAACTGTCTTCACTTTCTTCCGCAACTGCCCAACCCTCTTCACTTTCGTCCGCGACTCCCCAACCATCATCACTTTCTTCCGCGACTCCCCAACCCTCTTCACTTTGTTCAGCAACTCCCAACCCTCTTCACTTTTGTCCGTGACTCCCTAACCATCTTCACTTTCGTCCGCAACTGCCTAACCCTCTTCACTTTCGTCCGCAACTCCCCAACCATCTTCACTTTCTTCCACGACTCACCAACCCTCTTCACTTTCGTCCGCACCTCCCCAACCCTCTCCACTTTCATCCGCAACTCCCCAACTGTCTTCACTTTCTTCTGCAACTGCACAACCCTCTCCACTTTCATCCGCAACTCCCCAACTGTCTTCACTTTCTTCCGCAACTGCACAACCCTCTTCACTTTCGTCCGCGACTCCCCAACCATCTTCACTTTCTTCTGCGACTCCCCAATCCTCTTCACTTTGTTTAGCAACTCCCAAACCTCTTCACTTTTGTCCGTGACTCCCCAACCATCTTCACTTTCGTATTTTTATTTTTTTCAATTCTGTTTTTGTCTTGCGTGCTTTCTGGAAAGTCGTCAATACAGAAGCGATCAGCTGGTAAGCCCGAAAAGGAATGGCATAATACTGCCCCGTAGCGTTAATTTTTTAAATATGAAATGCAGCCATACGTAGCTCTGGCTACATAATTCAAGATCTCCAGAAACGTATACAGGCCTACGTTTTCAGCATGAGCCTATGTTAAATAAAAAACCAAAAGAATGGAAAGCAAGATCTCTTGAGATGCAGCAGCTCATTCCCTCTGTTCTTACTCTTCAGGTTTTGGACTAATCACTGCACAGGTGTCTGCCTGTGGCTGTCACTCAAACTCGCCACCATATGCAAATGATCTTAAACGCCGTCGCCTCTGCTGCACGATTCGCCCAATCCAGTGTCATTTTGCTTGAATGGGTTTCTGCCAAATGCATCAGTTATAACCTCCCCGAGCTGAGAGCCAATCACACAGACTCATCAAGCACCATTAATATACAGCAAATGTCTTTGTAGATGTCCTGCAGCGCTGGCGAAGTCTCCAATTAAGCACAAAAAGAGAACGGAGAACGTTCACCTTTCCTGCCATCCCGTACAGCCAACGGCGATCAGTGAAACTGGATATACAGAAAGCGCTCTTGGCTATGTCGCACTAAAACGCTGCTAGCCGTGCACTTGACAGTCCTTGCGCATTGCAAATGACTTTCAACATATCAACAGTTAGAGTGAACCGGTGCCATAATTACACACTTAGTCAAATTGTTCAATTCATGCCCAAGTCATATTAGTGAAACTCAAGAGTGGGCAGAAAGTGTTTTAATTTATTACAGAGTCAAAAAGAAGCTGGTGTCATATCACTGAGCAACAGTATCAACAGTCGTCCAAAATATTTGAGGAAAGTAAGAATATATTACAAGCAAACCTAAATGGGCAAGATTAATGAATTGCAGTCCAATTTTTTTTTCGACCCAGACGTTCTCTCTGTCTCTCTCTTAAAGATCGCATTAGGGTTTGTGAGACGGTAACTAATTACAGCACAGATTTCAGTTTCACGAGGCTGAATGCGGTTCAGAGAGGTGGCCCTGATCAAATATTCTCTTTCAGCAGAGGAAGAACAAAGGCTATCAATGGTGGCGGGATTACTTATGCCCTTTTCCCTCGTTTCGTGTCCAGTTCTTGCATTCTCTTTTACATGAGAAGCAGCTTTCAGCGTGTAGATAAAAGCAAGACTGGTCTGATTAAAATAACCTGCCGCTCACCTGCATGCGTGTGACGTTCTGCTGGAGAAAGGAAAATCTGCTGGAGATGTTTCGCTTCAGGACTAAGATTTTACAATGGACATCAAGAAGTGACCGCAAGTAACCCAAGTAGTACATGTCATGTTTTATTTTAATTTGGGTAGTTTTCCTGGTTATGAATTTGAATAGAATTATCATTTTAAAGCGTCTCCCCTTTCCATTGATAATTTGGGTCACTGTGACCCATTTTGCTGGATCGGGTCACATATTAAAGTGTCTTTGGTGTTACCCTGTTTTCTATAAAACCAAACTGATTAATGATTAATCCTTAACATGGCAACACAATGACAATGTTTTAGTGGATTGTGGATAATGTAATCAAAAAAACAGATTTTAATAAGTTAAATTAAACATATGTTGTCATGACTTACTGTTCATACATATTTTTTTATGAATGTTGAATGTATCTGGCGGCCTCACCTTGATCCACATTCCCCAAAGGACATTAGCGAACATCAGCACACACTCCGGCTCTTTGCGTTTATTCCATTTGTTTGTGTTTTGGCAAGGCGCAGCTCTGCAACTATCTTTGTCACATCACATCGGCAAAACCCCCCAGCCGTCTCTCCCAAGAGTGATTAATCTTCTAACACTAATTAGATATTTGCTAATTAGCATCTGACATATGAAGGGAGGAAGAGAAACATTTGCATGCAGACACGGATGGCAAACGCCGGGCTCAACCCTAGCAAAGCAAGTCAGGGACACGGCGTGACTTGCGGGTGTCAGAGCTTCCCGCCGGGTGATATACCTGCATATAAGAGAATGTCACCGTCCAGGGGCTCACGGATTATTTTATTCATTTTCAAATCAAGTCACCCCCCTACGTTTCAAATGAGCACCGTCTAGATTTTAATGACCAACGTGGTGGAAACCTGGAGCTGAAAGGACATTAATCTGGATATTGCCAATTTAGCAGGAAGCCTGGTGGGAGAAAATCAGCAGGATTTTGGTCCTCTGTCTTCGCCTACACAGTCTCCTTCTGTCCATATCCAGCTCATTTTAGATGCCCTCATCAATTAATGACGACAGCTTATTATCATTTCATCGGGAGGGTTAAAAGATCTGTAGCAGATGGAAAAATGCTACCTGTGAAAATGATAAAGCGGAGCCATAATCAGACTTGTAGATTATAGTGCGGCGAGAACTTTTGCTTTGACCCCGCTTCGCTGACTGAGAAACATGATTTTTTAAAGTTAATAACTGACAATATATGTGAAAAATATTACATGTGGTTTGTAAGAAAAAGTTACTAGATGGACTTTTTTTTCAATTTATGCTCTAAAACTTTAACAGTAAAAGCTTCTCCTTGAAGAAGCATCAATTAAGACTTACAGTACTGTACACCTACAGTTTTCTCTCAGTCTTACTCATAACTTGGTTTTATTGTATATTCATCTTTTAATTTTTTTTTTTAAATCATATACTTTAAGTTACTGGATAGAATACTTGTCATATTCTGGTTGCTATGTGTGTATTTCGCTCTGCTTCTGAAGCATTTTGGTCAACATTCATGGTATTTTAAAGTGTTATATTAGGACATTTTTTAAATCATAATTGAAGTTGTTGTTCCTTAAATTTCTATTTAGGTATTTAGATATTTTAGGATATTTGAAATTCCATTTTCATAGCAAAGCAGAACATTCATTGAATAATTAATGCACTATAATTGCACAATAATTAATGCATCCTTAAGCACAATGTTTTGGTGACGGCAGCTTAAAGACGACTATCATATGGAGAATGAAGTCACATGCATTGCTCAGGTGTTGTTGTTTTTTTTTTTACAGACTTCAACAGAGTGTAAAAATCTTGATGGTTCTGTGTGTTTTGTCTATCCAAACTGATCTTTATGTCATAGTTTCTACTGGATTCAAGTTAGGTGATGGCTGGGCCATTCTACAGTTTGATTTTCTTTCTCAGAAAGCATTTGAGAGTTTCCTTGGCTGTGTTTTGGGTCATTTTGGGTCATTGTCTTGCTGAAATATTTTCATCATCCTGATAATGTAGATGAGGGACTGAAGCAGCTAATATTAATTTACATTGAAAAAAGGGCAGAGGGTTGCTGAATAACTAGATTTCAGCTGCTGTCTGGGCTTTCACTGCCTTTTTAACCTTCCTTTCTTCATGTGTTCAATACTTTTTTCCTGTGTCATTTCATTTTATTACACATAACTTAATTTGTAAACTGATTAGATTTGTTATATGTATTTCTTTGGTTATTATCAACATCTGCCGAAAATTTCAAGTCAGCAGCACCTTTAGAAATAGGTTTTCTAAGAAAAATGGTGACGTGTTGAATACTTATTTCCCCGACTGTGTGTATATATATATATATATATATATATATATATATATATATATATATATATATATATATATATATATATATATATATATATATATCATTGAGTAATATACAGTTGAAGTCAGAATTATTAACCCCCCTGAATTATTAGCCCCCCTGTTTATTTTTTCCCCAATTTGACGGAGAGAAGATTTTTTCGACACATTTCTAAACACAATAGTTTTAATAACTCATCTCTAATAACTGATTTATTTAATCTTTGCCATGATGACAGTAAATAATATTTGACTAGATATTTTTCAAGACACTTCTATACAGCTTAAAGTGACATTTAAAGGCTTAACTAGGTTAATTAGGTTAACTAGGCAGGTTAGGGTAATTAGGCAAGTTATTGTATAATGATGGTTTGTTCTGTAGACTATCAAAATATTTAGCTTAAAAGGGCTAATAATTTTGTCCCTAAAACGGTTTTTAAAAAATTAAAAACTGCTTTCATTCTAGCCGAAATAAAACAAATAAGACTTTCTCCAAAAGAAAAAATAGTATCAGACATACTGTGAAAATTTCCTTGCTCTGTTAAACATCATTTGGGAAATATTTTAAAAAGTACTGTTAAAAGAGTACTGTTTAAAGCATATTTCATGAATTATAAATATGCTAAAGCACATTATACTGTAAAAAAATTAAGATATTTGAAAAGGAACACTGATAAAAATTAGAGTACACTTGCAAATAAGAGAGTGCATAATTAGAAAAACGTCAAGCGTAAAAAAAATTATGTATAATTTACTTGGGTTTGACGGGAATTATACTGTTCATCATTAAACTGGGGAAAGACTGAACCCAAAATGTGCAGAAGTCAGTGTGGATGGTTTGGACGATGTTTTCTACAGCGGGAATTAGGGCTTTTTTACAGCTACATGACAATTGATTTCATCTTTCAGTCAAACAATCATTTAGATAGTTCATTTGGAGACCCATTTTGTCCTCTTGTTCGGTACACACCAAGAACATCACCAATGGAGCATTCGCACTAGAGTTTAAATCAATCCAAACCTGTCAAGTGTGAACACTCTTCAAATATAACCCGGTTCTTAGTTTCTGTTCCAATAAATATCTTTACACAAGTTACAAACACTAAAAAAATAGATTCATGGAACGTTTCCTGGAACATAATAAAAAAGAAATGTTCCAGTACATTTAACAGCAAAATAACAAGTGTGTCTGCTTGGTGCAGGCCTTGCTCACAATCTGCTGTCTCTGGCTTCTCTTCAGTGCTAAATCAGCTAAATCATCTCAATTGGCACGCTATGCTGTTGGCACCGTTTTCTGAAAAACAGTTATGTCAAAAGTAATTACTTCTCTTTGTCCTTTGCGACAGCCGCACGTCTGCAACAAATAATAAACACACCTTGCTGCACACCGCCGAACACATCAGAAAGGAAATGTCACTCCTTCCAGATCCCTTATGTCTTGATACTAATATCACACTATCGTCTCCCAGATAAAATGACTGATGCGCCATCTGCGAGCTCACGGAATGAGGCTGAATCTGACAAGCTATCCGTCACACGACTTCAGGCTGACCGTGGCAAACATGCACCCGTAATCCACTTTTATGAGAGCCTCTCGATGCGCTGCTAACCGTTTTCATGTGTCGCAGGATTTCACAGGGTAATTAAATCTCTAACTAGTGGCAACTTCAGGCGAAGAGCGCCACTGTCACAAGGGGGTGGTTTGCTGGATGTGTTTGAGTTGGTGAAATATGCGATTTCACAGGGAAATCGGCTCACAGATGTCTCATTAACTTCGTGTCATTTGCACTCACTTTTCTACGTCATTATGGAAATTCGCAAAATACAGGGGGAAAAAAGTTTGCTGTAGAAAGTTGTGTGTGATTTGCAGGGCTCGTTAGCATTTCCGGCACAAGCTTTTATGTAAACTCCCCCCAAAAAATCTAAATGAATAAAAAAGCCATTGACCACACAAGGTATTTTTCATGCAGCAAACAACTGTACAGCATTTGAACAAGGAAAGCTGCCCCTGGTGTACAATATGTGCAAAAACACAAGCGCAGTAATGATCTGGCGTGTGTGTTTTATTCATGCACTTTAAGCTTCGTACTGCGGATGATTTGCATCCAAATCTGCCATCAGGGATCAATAAAATCTGTCCGTCTGTCTGCCTGTCTATCTATCACGTGCTTTTGCAGACTCCAGCTATACCATAATGTGCCACTGCTGTGTGTTTTGTAAACAGGAAGAGCTCCTGCTGACCAAATAAGATTATTCAGAGGACACGTTGTTGTTGGGTTGTTGTTTTTTTTTTTTGCTTACAGCTCAAACTGTGAACATAATCAGCCAGCTTCCTCTTCCCCCTCTTCACAACCACTCTCAAACACATCAAGGTCAAGTGGCTGAAGACACTGTCATTACAGCACTGATAAAAAAAGAGAGATCCAGTTCACAAGTGTTATTTAAGAAAAAGATTGAGAGAGCATTAATGCAAGCTGTATTTATGCATTATGGATACAAATGTGGTGTTTAAAACTGGCACATGATAAAATCCCACATGACACTCTCAAAAAAAAGGTTCCAAAACGGGAGGTTTTGCAGCAATGACATTAAAAATCATTTTCAATTCTTTAAAGAGTTCTTAAAGGAACAATTTTTATCTTAACATTTAAATTCCAAATTTTATCAATCATTTTTTACAATAAAGAAACCTTTTTGATGTAAATAAATGTTAAACCATTGAACTATGTAACGAATATGGCCGATATTTTTTTGCTTTTATTCAACAAATGCATCAGAAAACACAGCGTCCGCTTCTCCCATCCAGAAAAAATTGGATGGTCAGTTGTTATCCGATCCTAAGTTATTTACGACATGAAGGAATGCTCAGAACTGGACACACAGAGAACTTCTATGAGCTCTTTGCTTAGGACTGATGTTTTTAAATGTAAACTTTTATTTTCTCTTTATGTGTAATCAGGTGTTTTGCAACAAGTCTCTTACTCCTGTATAAATTTTATGGTTTTAATACTTCTGCACTCAATGTTTAACCGACGCGGGCGCACTGGGGCGCTGTTTTTCCACATGTCAGTGTTTCAAAACATATACTCAGGAGATGTGTAGCTTTTGACATGTTACTTTTCTGTATTGCTTCAGGACTACTTTCATATATATTTTTTATGAAATAATAAAATGTTTAATGCGGTGCATTGTTTTTTTTATTTTACTTAAGCATCGATAACTTTTTTTCATTTTGAGCATTATAAACTCTAGATGTTGGATAATAAAGCCCAGAGTGTCTTCTTTCTAAAGCTACATGAACTGTGAATGTAGACCAAATTATTCAGCAACTGTTAATGTTTTAGTTTGGGAAGTTCAGTTTTGAGAAAATGCCTCTGATAGTGAGGGAAAGAAGGACACCGATATAGCCCTAAGAAAAGTTTTTTACAGAAATCTCAATCATCTTAATCAAATTTAAAATATAAACTCATGAAACACTTGGTTCTTAAGTCATATTTTTTCTAGGAGATTACATTAATTACATTACATTCTTTCTAATGATACCTAGTTTGTGTTTGTAGCTTACTGGAGTCAGAAACTGTTACTATTTAAAGTTAGGTAGGTGTAAATCCCCAAAAGTGAGTGCTGGGTAACTCTACCACAGCTAAACAAGCTCATAGATAGTTCATGTTTGATGTCCCTGCAAAGCTAATTTGGTGTACTGAACGATTGTTTACATTTCATGTTAAAACGTGTGCAACATCTTAACATTTTAAGAAACTTGAACATTTCTGCATCAGTTTACAACCAGAATGGTTATGCAAATAACCAAGCTTTGAAACCAAAAGTTAACTTCTCATTGGTCAACTTGGCTCAGGAGGGTGTGTACAAAACCATCCTTATAAAAGCTTGTGCCGAAAGCCACCGCCCCGACTCTAAAAGAGAGACTAGTAGGAAAAGACTTGAACCCAAAACAAGAACCCCAAGTGAACTCCAGAGGATTCCAGGGAGCAGGCTGGGACCCAGACAAAATGGGTAAATCGCACAGCTCAGACATCCCCATCTCCAATACCTTTCTTTCTTTTCCTGTCGAGTGTCTAGTTAAGTTTAGTGCACCGCAAAACCAGTAGTCAAACACGACTAGCCATTTTGCTGCTTCAGAATTTGAAACGACTGACTCCACCCCATTCCAAGCCCCACAAGACCTGAAGACCAGCTAACCACGTGCTCAACAGCGGGAGTTCCTCACATCATAAAATGAACGCAAGTAACACTTCCAGACTACCACTTAACTGGTGTAAACTAAATGCAACCCTAAAGAGACCATAGAAGGGTTAAATTGATTATTTTGCGGTTGGGTTTTTCCATCATTACACTCTATCAAACTCTTATTTTTCTTCCTTTACTCTTCTCTACACTTGTATGAATGTGTGTTTGTGTTAGGTATTAGTTTCTGTTAGTCAATAAAGTTTCATTTTGTATAAAGAAAGGTGCTTGTACATGTTTATGAATCTAATGTCTTAAACTTTGATCTTGTTACCCTGCTTAAACATAAATGGGTTTTTATTTTTGTTAGCAATAGCAGTAATTTAAGTCAACTGTCCATTTGAACGATTCCTGAACGATTTGTTTGTTCGGATTTAAAGAGTCAATTCTTTTAAAGCCCTGTTCTTCAACTCCCTTTATGCTAATTCGCTACAATTAAAAAACTATTTTACATAATAATAATAATAATAACAACAACAACAAAAGCAACAACCTTTTGTGCAATGTAAAAGTTCAATTGATGGGACACTGAAGGGATAGTTCACCCAAACAATTTTATTTACTCACTATATTCTGTCAGGGTTTTCAGGAGGGATGAGGGAGCGAGAACTTAAGTGCAACAGAAGATGGTTTATTAATTATTAAATAAAACAAAAGGAGAACAAAAACAACCCTAAGAGGGAAAACATTAACAATAAACAAATAAACAAACAAACAAACTTGACTGGGCAATGCTGGGAAGGATCAGGGCTGGACACGACTCAACAGGATATGACATATGAAGAATTGGCACAGAACAGCAGACAAGAGGAGACTATAAAGAGAAAGAATTAACAAATAAACAGGTGAACATAATACATTAATAATGGGTTAACAAGGAGGGTGGGACTAGACAATAGACAGAAGCATTTGAGGCAAAGAAACAACACAAGCCATGTGCTCACATAAAACAGAACTAGAAAGTGCGTTCAATGAAAGAACTCATAAACCGCATGTTCACATGAAACACAACACTAAAGCACATAGCGCATGTAAACATGAACCACATGCTAACACAACACCAACAGATTGCAAGACATGAGCACATGATAAATGAAAACACTTACCATGCTCTCACATGCGGCATGCATGTTTTCGATCCCAGCGCCAACCAAAAACCGAAACCAATTAGACTGGAGCACTGAGAACGAAAACACCATGCCCCAAACAACAAACACACCAGGACAAAAATGCGCATGCCACTCAAGAAAACTCGAGCCGAGCACAACATACTAGACAAGACAGGACTCCAGGCTCTGCCACCCAAACAGGAATTAACAGGACCAGAATCCTGACAATAACCACCCTCAAGTGGTTACAAACCTTTATGAGTTTCTTTATTTTGTTGAACACCAGAGAATATATTTTAAAGAAAACTGAAAACCTGTAACCATTGACTTCCATAGTAGGAAAAACTATGCTAAAAACTGCTGTGAAAGTCAATGGTTACAGGTTTATAGCTTTCTTCAAAATATCTCCTTTTGTGTTCAGCAGAAGAAAGAAAGTCAAACTGGTTTGGAACAAGTAAATGACTTCAGTTGGGTTATTTTAAGTTTTGAGTGAAGAGTCTACTTTTTTATTTTTAATGAAGAGTATCGTGGTATTGTTTTCTGTGATTTTTTTTTGTGTTAAACTTTATGTGCTGCCATCTTGACTAGGTCTCACTGGAAGCAGAGACAGTACTGTCTCAATGTGATCTCCTGGCTAAATAAAGTAAATAAAATCACAAATAAAAAAAAATTTCACAAACTATGTACATGTACAGTTGGGGTGTCCAAACTCAGTCCTGGAGGTCCGGTGTCCTGCAGATTTTAAGTCCAACTTGTCTCAACACACCTTCACAGATGTTTCTAGAAAGCCCAGTAAGAGCTTGATTAGCAAGTCCAGGTGTGTCTGATTAGGGTTGAAACTAAACTTTGCAGGATACTGGCCCTCCAGGACAGAGTTTGGGCACCCAGATGTACAGTTAATTAGCTATTTATTGTGATAAAATTTTAATAGTAATAATAGTTTAAAAAGAAAATTAATTTAATTCACAATCCATCAAACTAATCTTGTCACCATTTTTCATATGAACTGAATACATGCTGTTTGTTAATAGGAGACCGTTTGACTGGGAAATGTTATTTGAACAGGCTCTCGATTTCTTAACAAGCTCACAGGGCTCATCATCTGACAGGTTGCCACCTTAGAATTATAAGGTTCTATTTGCGTTCTGAATGATTTTGAGATATTAATCTTCAAAGTTTTTGCATTCCATAGCAAACAGTGTGTTTAACATTTGTTTTTTTTTAAATACAAAGTCTTAAAATGTAAACAACTTATAAAAAAAAACATCCCATAATGTAAATAAGTTGTCATTTAATAAGAATATGTCAATAACTCAATTTCTGACAAAAATGTCAGATAGAACCTTATAAATCTAAGGTGACGAGGTGTTTTGGCCAGACAGCAGCATCGCGGAGGAAGCTGCGTTTCGTTGTTTGTTGTATTTCTATTTTTTCCCCAAATGTTCTCACAAAAATTTCTGTGATTGAGAACTGCAGGAAGAAAATAATAAACGGTCTATTTAAATTATAAAATTTAAAACAGAGGAGAAGCCGTTTTGACTGTACCAGGGAAATCCCTCACGCTCGCGGTGCTAAAACATTTGGCGACGATATGCAAAGAAATGATCTGCTCTCAATGCTGCAGGTGTGAGAGACAGCTGTGCGGCACTGTGCCACCTTTGAGTGCTCTGAGATGGGGGGGAGAGACAGACAGCATCACCTCCAGCTCGTTGCAAAGAGTAACATCAGGAACGGTACAGCACGGACACATGAGAGTCTCTAAAAATCTCCAGTAACACCTAAAAACATTCACTAGTCGCTTTTTAAAAAAAAAATGGCGCTAATGGGGTCTGAAACTTCGCTAAGTTGGCAACACTGGCTGGCAGCATGCGCATGTGCAGTACAGAAGGAACGTTTTATTGTTCATGGGGACCCTCGGTTTTGAAAAGAAGTAACAACGTTAAAATCTTAACAGCTATAGACAGATTTTAAAACATATAATGGAAAATGTCATTGGTTTGGGCCCCCTAATTCCCCTGCCTACCTCACTTATTGGTTAAGTCCGCCACTGATCACATACGTTGTGATTTATGTAAATAAAGTTGTACTTTGTAAATATTAAAATGTATAATAATGTTTAAAATGTTATTAAATGTTAATGCTGACTTTTTTGACACACTATAACTTTGCCAGCAACACTGCAGCTTATTCATCTTCTTTGTGGGGGATATATATCCACAATAATCTAATTTCTCCGCTCTGAAACACAATTGAATTTCCGCCATTGATACTTGGGGTAATTAAATTAATATCATAAATGTGCAATTAGTCAACTAATGGCTTAAATGAGCAACTATTAATCAACTACAATACATCTTTAGTTGGGGGCAACCCTTACCAATTAGCCATTTAAACAGTATGCCATATATTATAAAGGGGAAACAAATCTAGTCTTCAGCACCATATTTCTTTTCTTAAAGGAAGAAAACAATCCACTTTAACTGAGCAATATTTGCATTAAAAAGGGGGTCACATCTGCCTAGAGATGCCCACAAAAACAAAGAAGCAATATAAATAGCGCACGTTAAATTAAGCGTAATTTGCAGTAAATGACCTTATCTATGGTTAGTCCTCTTTGAAATTGTCGGCTACAATATTCTGCTGTTCAGTTGTGTGCTATTGGTGTCAATCTCAAAACTAACTCTGCATATCCAAGCGGCCAATTAGTGTGTGAAGCAGGCA
The DNA here is from genome assembly GCA_903798195.1 of Danio kyathit. Taxonomy (NCBI): domain Eukaryota; kingdom Metazoa; phylum Chordata; class Actinopteri; order Cypriniformes; family Danionidae; genus Danio; species Danio kyathit. Next base: position 40,811,398 of record LR812539.1, read on the forward strand.
GACAGGCATGCACACGGAGAATCCTCGGTGTGTGTGTCTGTGTGAGTGTGTGTGGAGGAGCAAGAGCAAAGAAAAGTCAATGAATTCAAACGACACTTGCAGAGAGCAAGTATCTTCTTTTGGGCTCCTGGTAGTGGACGCTATAGCAAACATCTTAGATAAAGCGGAGAAGAAGCCTTGCAGAAAATCAATAATTCATAGGTGACGATCAGATTTCTGCTCTGCCCGTCGTCAAGGTGAGAGAGCAATGCTGAGCTTCGTTCTGTGCCAGCTTTCTGCAGCGGCCTGGAAAACGACAGCGGGCTTGTCAGGGAGAAATGCCTGCTATCGACGCCTGCCTGCGTAATGATGTGCTCGTGCAAACGTGCCGGTGCGTCCCGCTCGGTATTGCTGACTGACAGGATACCTCTCTCGCTGTGACACTAAGAGCTTCACTGGCTGAAGTTCCAGACCAGAACCTCGCCGAGATCCAGTCACAAATATTTCAGGAGGATCCAGACCAGCAGGCCATTACTGGGACCTCAGCCTCGGTCTGTCAAAGTGTTTCCGTTTGACTTTGTGTCTCTGAGAGTGGACTTTCTCACCACCAGGATTGGGGAGTAAAGGTATCCACCTAATTTAAAGGGATAGTTCACCTAAATTATTTACTCACCCTTTCCTCTTTCCAGACCTTTATGTGCTTGTTTTTTTCTGTTGAACACTGTAGAAGATATTTTGAAAAATGCTGAAAGCCTGTAACTATTGACCGACATAGTTTAGATGCAAAAACCTCTAAGTGCCGTCTGAAATTTTCTTATAAAATGAGCATTTTTCTCAGCCTCCAATATTTTTGTTCAGTTATTTCACTGTAAAGGCAATGCAAAAAACCTATTTATTGACATCAGAGGTGTAAAGAGTACCTGAAAACCATACTTGAGTAAAAGTACAGATACCTTACTGTAAAAATTACTCCATTACAAGTTACAAGTCACCAATTCCAATAAGACTTGAGTAAAAGTATTAAAGTATTCGATTTTAAAAGAACTTAAGTATTTTACTCATACTGAATGTAGGCTCAAAGAACACTAAGAAAGGTTTAATTTTCCTAATATATAAATTAAATTAAACACCTTAATGTTTCAAAATAGCAGAACAAAATATAAAAAAAATAGAACAAAGAGTCACAGTCAAACTTAAATGTTCAAAACAGGCATAAACAATTTATCAAAAAAAAAAAAAGCAGTAAAACGTAGTAAAAAAAAATCAGAGCTGACTTTGATGTGATTCATCTCTCAGTATCAGAGGGGGGCAATATTTTTTATTTTGAGTAGCTTTTCAATTGATTAAGATGTTTTTTCTGTATTAAAATTAAACAAAGAGGAGCACTGTTATTTTTTAACTTAGTAAACTACATATAAATTCAAGCTTCGGCTTCATCACTGGCTGCAGCCATGTCGCCAATTAAACACCTGCTATTAGGTAAGCTGCTAAATTACGTTCACATGATTTAGCTTATAAATAGCATACAGTACCTTCAGCACCCTGCAGATGGCGATATCACCTCATCCGCCCAACAAATTAGCTGTGGTAGATAAAGATGCCGACTTGTCGTGCACAATGTAATGAGTAACGGTAAGCATATGTTCAAATGTAGTGGAGTAAAAAGTACATATATTCAATCAAAAATGTAGTCAAGTAAAGAGTAAAAGTTGCTTATATTTTTGATACTCAGTACAAGTACAAAGTAGCCAAAAAAATACTTAAGTAAAGTAACGAAGTCCATTTACTCAAGTACTTTACACCACTGATTGACATAAAGGTGGATTTACTGAACATACACACAGGAGCTTAGGAAAAATGCTCATTTTAGAGGAAAATTTCAGATGGCATTTAGAGGTTTTTGCATCTGAACTCTTCATTTGTTTGTCCTACTATTGAAGTCAATGGTCACAGGTGTTAAGCATTCTTCAAACTTCTTTTGTGTTTAACTGAAGAAAGAAACTTGTGAAGATTTATAATCACTCGAGCGAGAGTAAACTGTGATTAAACTGTCCCTTTAAAGGAAAAGAGTTTTAAAAGGAAACTCACTTTTAGCTTAGCTTAGCATAAATCATTGAATCGGATTAGACCATTAGCATCTTACTCTCACTTTTTTTGACTCATCTCGTCAAAAAAAAAAAAGTTTAGGTAATTTTCCTATTTAAAGACTCTTCTGTAGTTAGAATGAAGATGATGAACACATGTATACCCCCTCAATCTTTATTTATTGTCTTTATATCATTCACTTCCAGGTCTTCTGACTTTCTAACTGGATTTCATTGATAACTGAAAACAAATTCACACTTATTACTAACTAATTCACAAAACATTTTAAATGTTCTTTAACTATACGTTTTCTCTTAAAACAAAATAAAGCCGCTGAGCAATGGTCTCAAACTCAATTCCTTGAGGGCCACAGCTCTGCATAGTTTAGCTCCAACCACCTCCAACTCACACTTGCTTAATGTCTCTAGTGGTCTTGAACACCTTGATTAGTTGGATCAGCTGTGTTTGACTAGAGTTGGAGCAAAACTGTACAGAGCTGTGGCCCTCCAGGAATCCAGTTTAAGACATGATATAGAGCAAACTCTTAAGCTAATAATGAGGGCAGGGTTGACCTCCATAATTATGCACATGTAAAATATTTTTGATTATTTTTTTAAAGATTTTAAAATGCCTGCTAAATTATTAATTTCATTGTAAAAATGTAATGTTTTGTCTTAGAAACTAATTAAGCATTTTTTTTAATGCTTTTAAAATATTTTAAGTAAAATATGTATATTTAGAAAATATATTTGGTGAAATTGCCACATTTTATTTACAGTATATATTTAAATATATTTGTTTATTTCGAGAAAATATTTTTGGGCCTGTTTTGTGTAATTGAAAAAAAAAGTAAAACAGATCTCTCACTATATGGGAAAACATCAGGAATTATGGTGATAACTTGTTTAAGGCTCATTGTTTTAAAATGATTTTCAAATGTTTTTTTTAAGGTACAGTAGATTGCTAACAACAGCCATTTTAAGATATGCAGTGCTTTCATTCATTCATTCATTCATTCATTCATTCATTCATTCATTTTCTTTTCGGCTTAGTCCATTTATTAATCTGGGGTCACCACAGTGGAATGAACCGCCAATGATGCTCTTCCAGCTGCAACCCATCACTGGGAAACACCCATACACACTCATTCACACACATACACTACAGACAAATTCACCTATAGCGCATGTCTTTGGACTTGTGGGGGAAACCGGAGGTACTGTACATGCAAACTCCACACAGAAATGCCAACTGACCCAGCCGAGACTTGCACCAGTGGCCTTCTTGCTGTGAGGCGATCATGCTACCCAGTGCGCCACCGTGACGCCCTGCTTTGAATGTTATGGACATTAAATAAAGATGCTCCTCCAATGATACAAGTTTTCTTACAAACTAAATCAATGTATATTTAAAAATGGCCAAAGGTGTATTTATAAAGCACATATTTGTGTAAAAACTATTTTGGGCCTTTTTGTGTATTTTAAAATAAATAAAGATATGTAAAACATTCTTCTCGCTATATGGGAAAACCACAGGAATTATAGTGATAATTTGTTAATGGCTTATTGTTTTCAAATGTTTTTGAAATATTTTCTTTCCAAGGCAGATTGCTGGCAACAATATTTTATCTGGCAGCTGATATTTTGTGGTTTGTGTTTTAGAATTCCTCTTTGCTACTTCTAATGTTTCACTATGCTTTGTGAAATACATTTTAGAGAAAAAAACTAAGAATTCTGAATGACTGTCCTTTATTTCTTTACAATTATATCCCACAATGGCGAGTTAGGTGCTACAATATTTTTATACTTAAGATGTTTTGAATATGACCCCTGATGTTCAACAAGTTCAATGTTTTATGGATATAATTTTTCTTTTAGATAATCAGATATTCACAAAACATTTATCTTACCATTTAAAAAGTTTCAGCTAAGAGCTTTCTTATAAAATCTATTCAAAAAGCTGCTGAAAGGAACTTTTACCAAGAAAAAAAGAGAAAAAAAGATTATAAAGAGTAAGAGTGATATCAGCATGCTTAAATATGCATGCAGAAACTGGCTTATGGGGATCTTTGTCACAGATATACTCTATTACATAATATTGCAGAGCCCAATATTATGTTGTCACATTCAAATAACGATTTTGAAATGTATAGGCTACAAGTGTCACTAATAAATGCTCAACTAATTGTTAGCCTTTGCGTGAGCGTCTTGTAAACCATTAGCAGATATTCATATAAACAGCCTTTTAATTAACAGAGTAATCAAGGCTGATAGTAAGACATGCAAACATAAAAGAAAACCAAACTGGTTCTAATATGCTTTTGTCTCAAGATCATGGCCATTGCTAGGCCAATTTTAGAGGGGCTTTAATGCCTAAAAATTAGCAATTAGCTCTGTGAACTGACTAATCTGCACTAATCTGTGATCGCCTCAGTCCCATTTAAAAATGTATCTGAAAACAGTGACAGAATTCAGCTCTTCCCTGTATTTCAGTTCATTTTTCATTTAATCTACAGTCTGCAGCAGTGAAGAATTAGAAAAAGAGAACAAGGTGTGTGTTTTTATCGATAGATTGTTGTAATATCTGCATATTTGCAAGGTGTTTTACTTTTTGTGTGATAGATACATTTACATTTACATTTATGTCAGGGGTTTCCCATCTACTGTATACATTTTGCTGTTCACCCCGCATCACACCACAGCTTCCATCACAGTTTCCTCCAGTGAAAATTATTTTTAATAAACAGAAACAAACTTAAAAAAAATACATCTTTGAGAATACGAAGATATTTGTAATTAAATGTAAAAAAGCAAAGAGTGAAAATGTATGACTGTATAGTCAATAGATGTGTGTGTGTGTGTATGAGAAAGAGAGAGGTCAGATTTTTAGGTCTTCTAGGTCTCTAATTAGTCAAACATTTTTAAATCGCATACAAATTTTAAATTGATTATTTTATTATTATTATCCTTTTACTTTTTATTATCATTTAACATTTTCACTTTAACTGAAAATCTGAAAAATTGAAAATCGCAGAATGGTCCATGCTCAACAGATTGCCGCCAATAGACATTTCAAGAGCTCACACTTAGATATTGCTTGATAATATTAACAGGTTTGGCATGCTGTCCCGGGAGAGATCCCTGAGCTCTGAGATAATTGAGCCCAGGGTTCCCGCCTGGTCAATGAGCATGTAAGGGGGTACAAGATCAGGTAGTTCTCGAGAGCTCGCCCTGGTAAAGGAGGAGAAGGGGGAGACGGGGTGTTTCTTCGGAAAATGAAGATAAGGAAGTAGTTTTAGACAGGCTACTTATAGTGAGTTTGGATTAATCTGATCGGCTTAAAAATGATTACAGATGAGAGACCAGCTGCGATCAATCATATCACGTGCTCCTCTAGAAATTAGTGTGTGAAACTTCACTTTAGGATACACTAAAAAAAACGCAGAGTTCCACACAATTCCTTCATGTTGTCCCAACACAAATCCATTAAGTTAACTTCATTGTTTTAAGTGGATTGAACAATAAAAAAAATTGAGTGCGTATGACGAACAACCATATCACCATAACCATAACCACAGTCAAAAAAAATAAAATAAAATAACCATGTGACATTAATTGTATGTGTGAACTTTGTATACAGAAACAGTTTGGAGATATTTTCACACGACCAAAAGTCTGCATTTTCAACATTAAAGTAAAGTCACATGAAAAAATCATGTATGTCCACTAAGAAGAATGGAGATGCCGCTTGCTGTCATGTCCGCTTCGGACATAAAAAGGCAAATCCTTGGCAAGAAGAAAAGGACAGCTGACATGAACAAATGGAAGGATAGAGTAAGGAAGGCTTTGAGGGATGCTGGGAAACCATATTTGAATCGAAGAGGAGAACAAAAACCAGGGAAAAATCCACTGAAAGCAGCGAGTAGAAGAACCGTATATGTGATGTGATCTCACTCTCTTTCTCTGAACGCTCTGAGGAGCACTAAACAGCACAAAAACAGTTAACCTATCAAAATCAACCACATGCCATATATAATAAAGCTTGTATCATTGCATATTTCTCCCCAGTCCTGGGTAAACTATGGCAAGCAGAGATTATTTGTTTATATATTTATTTATATCGTAAGATGGCAGAGCGTGAGAACAGTTTGAAGTAGCATATATTGTACACAGGTGCACTGCTCCAGCTTTAAAACAACAACAACAACAACAACAACAACAATATTTAGCTATGATTTATGTCTGCATTGTATGTATTTATTGTTGTATTTATTTATTGTTTATTGTTAATAATTATTGTTAATTATTATTGTCAATAATTGTTGTTGCCTATACTGTAAGAAGGTCTATGTACTGTACATTGTTCATACTGTATTTTCTGTTTTTTTTTGATAATAATAATAATAATAATAAACTTCAAAGAAATGCTTAATATTAACCTGAAGTTTCTGTTACTGTATTAAAACTAAGATAAAGGAATCAGATCTTTCGTGGTTCAAAGTGATATGATGAATTGGAGTTATACTGTTATTCCACACTAACTGGACATATGCTGTTCTTCCACATTTGAGAAGTATAAATCACAATAACTTTAGATTTTTAATGATGACACTGAAAAATAAAAAAATATATAATACAATGTTCCTAATTCAAATCTTATTACTCAAAATTTGAAAATCTGGACTTATTTGTACTTATTATGGACTTTGTTTCAAGACTTCAATTAGTTTAGTTTAGTTTAAACTTTATTGTTCAATCTGCTTGGCACAGAAAGGAAATGTATCTTTAACACTGGATTAAGGACAACAACTGCATACATACAACAATCACACAATAGCAACACTCATCAAGACAACAAAAACCAAATTAGCCCCATACATATTACTGCAAATCCTTCTTGACAACCACCGCATACACTTCAAACAGTGATCCGATTTAAGACAACAACTGCAATTGGGATAAATCACTTTTTGTAAGCATTTCTTTGGGCTCTATGAGTTTTAAATCTGCCTCCTGATGGTAACATTTCAAAAGCTGAGTTAAGGGTATGAGTATTATCTTTAAAAATGGCAATTGCTGTTTTTTTTCCATAAAGGAGTCAAATAGAATCTGCAGTAAATGTTGTTTGTGACCAATTATCTAATTTGCCTGATTGATCATTTGTGATAATTTTTTCTTCTGTTTAAGTGTTGTGTTACCAACATACGAAACAATATTATATGCAAGAACACTCTCTATTAATGATCTATATGCCATGTTTAATTAAGTTGTCTAAAAACGGTACAAACTTTGTTTCAAATCATTTTAAAGAGCCCCTATTATGGGTTTTTGAAAATGACCTTCCATTTACAGTAGTGTGCAACACAGCTGTAAGTGAAGTGAAATATCCAGCTAAGGCTTAAATCTGAAAGTGTGCCGTGTTAAAAACTATTGATTCATGTATAAAAGAGTTGACTCATAGTGGTTAAAATGAATCGCCGTGGTAACGAGTTTTTAGCCAAAGGCCTGCCCATTTGTGGAGCGTGCAAAATTGAAACTCCCCAGCCCCGCCCACAAACACTGTGTAAAAAAAAAGACAAACACTACAGCAGATCTCGGTTGAATCATGTCGCAAAGGCGCTGTGCGAGTGTGAGGGGAAAGTTTCTGTTATTTTCCCTACCCAAAGATGAGGCTGTGAACAGTCTATACCTCAGCATTATAGCCCCAGCCTTGTGCTGTTTCCATCATTTTTTTGACGAATGCTTCAGCAATCTACACTCTTACAACAGGGGATTCGTCGGCAATTTGATTGATGTATGGGACTTTGTCAGAGCTTGACAGTACACAGTTCATATATCAGTTTCTTTCTCCATTTCAAAAGTGTAAGTAAGTGTGATTAAAATGGTTGCCTCCTTGTTTTATTTAGCTTGCAAATTATGTATTTAATTGTGTTTTGTTACTTGTAACAGCTTGTACTGTATTTTGTTAACTCTTTATATTCTCATATCGCATCTAATGCCACGTTTAAAACGTGCCGCTTTGTTTACGGATTTAAATGAGTTTGTGAGCTTGCAATCCACTACCGTTTGTCGTTACTGTAGCCCCCGTCAACTGTTCCTACACACATGCAGCGGTCAAGTTTAAAATACTTCAGCTTTTGCCACTGTGTGGATTAATACTGAATGTGTTTCACTGTTTTCACTTATGGTTAAGAATAGAGCAATATGCTGCTGTTTAACTGCATTGCTTTAATGCACTCCTGCATTGGGCTCACACATACACTCTGCACTCTGACTACTTCAGAATTGTGGAAAAGCCGTGGTGGGCATTTCTCTGTCTCACGCTGAACGCAGTCGACCAATCGCAATAGACTGGGTCATAGGATCAATCAGTGCAGATTAGCATCGCGCTAAGGAGGGGTTTGGGAACAAATGAATTGCTGAACGAATCATATAGGAGTCGTTGGGATAATTAGCTAAAAATAAATGCATATTATAAGACAATAAAAGTGTTTTTTGACCTTGCTTGCATATTAGCCTGTTGTTGGAGACCCCTAAACCAAAATATGACCTTTTATAATGCATAATAGGAGCTCTTTAAATAGACAGTTAATTCAAAAATTACAATTCTGTCACCTATTTTAAAAATGTAAAAACAATAATTTTCTCCTTAAATAGTTCAAGGGATAGTTCAACTTAAAATGAAATGCGATGTTCATTTACCCACCCTCATGCCATCTAAAATGTAGATGAAGATAATTAGGTAAAAAAAAATACATATTATAAAGACAATGAAAGTGTTTTTTGACCTTACATGCATATCAGACTGTTGTTGGAAACCCCTAAAACCAAAATATGACATTTTTTAATGCACAATAGGGGCTCTTTATATAAGTTTGAACAAGCGGAAAGTAATTTTTTTGTGTGTGTGTGGTTTATGATTTAGTATTTTGCTAACTAAGAATACTCTACTCCTAAAATTTCACAGATTCAGGAGCTTATTTTTGTGCTAAAACCTACCTTATTAACTTAAATAATTGTAATTTTCAGGGCTCTCTCCTAAATCAGCAAGTCATGTGCTACTTTTAGCCTTAAGTTGTTTTACAAATACGGGCCCAGATTTTTGATGCTATGTGACAGCCAGCACGAAGCTCCTCAGAGACCCTGAGGAGAACTGGACTCAATCTTGCATCCACGGTTCTTCAAACGCGAGCAACGGACCACAGCCGGATGGCAGAGCGGCAAGGACAATCCACCCAGAGCAGGCCACGACCAACCGGGTGTAACGAACAGAACTGCTGGCTCTCTTGGCCTATGGCTGGCGAGTGACAGGGAGCTCAGGTATAAGATCTGGAAAGCAGTCATCAATCACTTCAAAGCAGAGGCTGCTGCTACTCCTCCGCACTGCGCTGAACTTTAAACACACAACAACAAAGAGACGGGCTTTCAATCAATCATAATGACATGCTCCTCCATGGCCCTGTTCAACCAGCAAACCTACTCGCAGTCAACTACACATCGCTCTTCATTTAGTGCTTAACGCCCAAGCCCTCTACTAAAGCATTAATGCATCTCCCCCTCTCCCAGACGCCGACAACAATCAAACTTCTGATAAAGAGTGTTTCGGAGAAAGTCGGAGAGAGCAAAATAAGACTGCATTTGCATGCTGGAAAGGAAACTTCAGTGCTTTTTAAGAGGTTCTGCTGTATGTAATTTGGCTGCCAACACTGAATGCAAGACTGCTGCATGCTGTGACAATCTCAGCCAATCAGAACCGAAATACACCTGGAATTAAGATGCATTTTTGGCCATCGCAAGTGGATGATGGTGAATAAGGGTATGATTGCAGTCTAAAACATTTAGCTTGGCCACTTTCGACAACTCCCAGACGGACTTGAAAATACATTGAATTTTTGCTTGCATAATGTACACAGCCACAAAATAAGTATAAAAGAGCAACCTTTACTTGAGCTATTGTTTTCATTGTATTACATAACATGTATTTACAGTGTATTTTTCTAAGAATGTAGTGGGTTATATACTATAATTAGATTTGTTAAAGGGATAGTTCACCAAAACTGAATCTGTATATGACTGAATCTGTCATATACTTATCCTTCACTTGTTACAGGTTTGAGTTTAATTAATTAATTTTTTCTGTTAAACACAAAGAAAATATTTTGAATAATTTAGGAAATTTTTCTTTTATAGTAGTGGTGTAGTGATACATGTATTCATCCCAAACCGTGACCCTTAAAACAGAGGTACTATAGTGTACCGTTACACACCTACTCTCGTATATGTTTATCCTACTATGGAGCTCAATGATTATCAGTTTGTAACTTTGTGATTTTGGAAGAATACCCCCTTCCACCCCATCTCCTCCTTTTCCTCCCTTTACCAGGGGGAGCTCTCAAGACCAACCTGATCTGGGACTCACTTATGGCCCGTTTTCACACTTTTATGACTGTTTCCACTGTCAAAAGATACCTAAAAGTGAACCTTACCGTATCACTTTTTGGGTACCCTTTGGAAAGGGTACCCAGCACAACAAAAGCGTACCAAAAGGCGGAGCAAAATGCGCAACTGAACGCTATTGGTTTACAGAGATACGTCACTCGCTCGTGCAAAAAGCCAGGAGAATGAAAACAAAGGAACCGCCATTTTTAAATACACAGCCGAGACATTACATCCTAATCATATATACATATAATAACGAGCTATGGTCGACCCAAGCTCAAACAAACCTCAAACTAAAACAAACCTTGTCGTCAGTTTGATGAACAGCCACAAAGCCAAGAAGAAGAGCAGAATCTACCCTGTGCCCTGTAGTTTTTTACAAGGCCGTCTAAAGCGCGATCGATTTTGCTTTCTCATGTGCGTTTGCCACAAGTCTATATTTAAATAATGAACTTCTTGAGCTGATAATAATGACGTACACGTGATTATTAAAGTGTTTCTGACATCTGATCCTTTCAGAAATGGACAAACACAAGAATGACGTGTGAAAAAACAAAGGAGAAGCCAAAAAAACAAAAGAGCAAATGATTCTTTCAGCAACCTAAAACATGAACAAACTGCCATGTTTAACTATTATCATCACCTTTTGGACTTATGAACTCAGAATGACGGAATTACTTTCTAACAAGAGGGTACATGCGCTGGTGAAGATTAAAGATACTGATGAGAGGTTTGAACTGACTGTGGGCTACATGTTGCGTGTTGTTTTTGAATGCAAATAAGGACTAAATGTGTGCTGTGTGTAGTTTTTCTGTAATTAGTAACATATCAGAGACTGTAAGGGTCTGTATGTGTTCATATATGTTGCATTTATTTATTTATTTTATATAATTGCAGACGTTACAGTAGGCTATTTCGCATCATTAATCTGTAGTTATAATCAAGTCATGTTTACAGAAAGAATAGTAATGAACATTTATACACAAGTATTTATGTGTATAAAACATGTTTTGTGAGAAGTGCTTCTCATACGGTATGTGAACAACCCGTACAGCTTTACTTTGACATTCCCTCGAGCAAGAATGACATTGATTGAAACTTTCTGCCATACACCACGCCCACCAAAAGAGTACCGTTGATACCCTTTTAACAGTGGAAATGCAAGCCTGATAAATGTGACTCGTACCAACCCATACCGTACCGTACTGTACCACTCAGTTGAAACGGGTATTTTCATTTTGGGTTGAACTATCCTTTTAACACTAGAACCACCATGGGGTCAATTTTACCCATCACTGTTATTCAATTGTACATAACAGACCTTTTATAAAACTCAAAAAATTCAAGCCTCCCAGTCATTGACTTTTACTAAAATTGCCTTATTTACAATTCCCAGATATTAAAAATTGTTTAGATAAAAATAGATTAAAAAGTGGGACATTTATACCTATAAGCGCCAGCGTGGGTCAAATTTACCCACTATAAAAAATGCTTGTATTTATGCACTGCTTATGTTTGAAATTACTCACCAATGACTTTTAATTTCAATTTCACTCACTGAAATAGTGTTTATAATAAATGAATAAAGTCACAATGACTAAAAGAAGGTGATTGGTAGAGCTATTAAAAACACAAAATGCAATGAATGATGGGGAGTCTGGAGAAATAAGTTATGCATCAGAGCATGATGGCTCAAATTTAGATATTTTAACCTACTCATAACCTACTCTTAAAATAACCTTGTTATCTTGTTGAGTCTAGACACTTTTTGTTAACAGTGGCGAAAAACAGTGATATATTATGTTCATTTTTTTAGCAATTTCTAAACAAAATTTGTGCTAAGTAAAGTTTACCCACACTGGCGATTTTAGGTATATATCGACCTCCGGCATTTCTAGTGTAAGGTTCAGGTTCAGGGAAGATTCAGATATAGTACCTTGTTAACTAGCTTATGTAGTAAAAATGAAAAGTACAAAGTATGTATGTGCAAACTGATAGATTTATCTGCAGTGGAAATGGCACATTTCTGCAATAACCCTTAGGTCTGCCTTACACGTCAAGATCTGCAGGGCTGTCTACTGTATCCAAGTGGTGGAAGCAACAGCACTCTCTCTATAGCCTATGTATTTTCTTTTCATATTTTGTATAAAAAATAAATAAATAAAGGTTCCAATGAAAAATACATTATGTGAGGGTAAAAATTGAGAGGAAAGATCAATCAATCAATCAATCAATCAATCAATCAATCAATCAATCAATCAATCAATCAATCAATCAATCAATCAATCAATCAATCAATCAATCAATCAATCAAATGTATGGAGCTTTTAGCAGTCACATACAGTACTCATAGTATGAAGGTTTTAAATATGAATATATATTTCTAGTGCACTATTTATTGAGTTAAACTGTAATTTTGCACACACCTGAGATTACAATACACCAATAACATTATCATAGCAGTTAAAGTTAAAACAATCATTTATTCAATATGTACTACTTATTGCATGAAGAGAGCAAGAATTTTGTGAAGTTTGCCCTTTTAAACCTAAATGTTTTTTCATTAAATGTATAAAGCTGGCTCAGTCAAAACATCAATAACAACTCTGAAATAAGAGCTTGCAGTTTATCTGTCAATCAGGGGTGTGTTTCTGAAAACCATCGTTAGCCAACTAAGGTCGCAAGTTCCATCGTTACAATCATAGTTCGTTGATTTGCCGTTTCCCAAATCCATAGTTCCAACAAACATGTGCAAACTGTGGCGCAAACTTGTATGCTTGCAACTACACCTCTGAAGCTGTAGTTAGAAATATAGTTTCTGGCTGTGTTTTATTCCCAGTTATCCCCCTATGCCCTATTCGTTTAGAACATTATAACATTTAAACTTGGAATCATTAAAAAAAAAATTAAGCATTAAAGCATTTTAGGTGTAATTTGCTTTCAAAGCATTTTTACAGTTACAGTTACAGTTACAGTTTTAGCAATCTTCATGTTTACAATTGCGCTCCCTTTGCAGTGCACTTTGAAAACATTGATGTCATTTTGAACACAGCCGTGGCTCATGACGAAAGCTATAGGCGACTTATTATTTAAAAGCGCGATTTATGTTACGTCTCCAAAGCTTGTGAAAGCAAAAAACATAGCGTACGTTAATTGTTTAAGTTTATAGGTTATTTATTAAGAAATGTTTCTGTACTGTATATGACATGGGCCTGTTGGTTAGAACATTTCTGCAGTGGTTTGCATGTGTCAAATTGTAAAAGTAGGCTTTCAAAAAAAAAAAGTTAATAATAAAAATAAACAATATCTTAATAATAATAATAATAATAATCATCATCATCATCATTAATATTATTATTAAAGTAGGATTTTTTTCATTTCCTAATAAATAATAAATATTAAATTAAATTTCTTAATAAATAGCCTCAATATTTATTTATTTATATGATTTATTTATGATATTAGAATACATGTTAGCTTTTGTAAGTGATTTTATGTTTTAGAATAGAATATGGAATATTCTCAATAATATTTGTAATGGAAACATTGGCTCTATATGTGTCGTTTACATTTATTTCAAATAATATGGAAAGCGAGTGCATCTTTTTACCAAAACTAATATTGAATTTTTTTTTTAATGCATGTGCGTGTAAAACAATATAATTTGCACAAAGAAATTATGGAGTTCTTCTCTAAAGAAGTTGTTGCCAGCCCGTTTAGAGCATCATTATGGGCGTTTTACGTTACAACTAGCGTAGTTTAAACGATGGATCTGCGACAGAGAAACTACGGGTTTTGGAAAACACTCATCACTACATCGTTCTTTTCCCAAACGATGCATCGTACTATCATAGTTCAGCCACGAGTTATGTCATTGTTTGGGAAACGCACTCCAGTTCTGCATGAAACAAAAAAAATGTAGGCTAACCTCATCAAATAGCAATCTGAAATTCTGTAAAGTTAAAAGTTGGACCAAGAATAAACATTTTATTAAAGCAATGAAATATTTTTTCAACTCAAGTTTAAACCTAAAATATACATAAATAATATATTAAAAGCATTCATGAGGCATGGGTTGTTAATAAATGGCCTTTTGTCCAATGAGATTTTTTGCAACTGTTATCATATCTTGATAAACATGTTTTAAGCCTGAAAACACACACACGCACGCACGCATGCACGCACGCACCCGCACACACACACACACACACACACACACACACAAACTACAAAACAAAGCATGAATGGCAGTAAATTACTGAAACAATGAAGAAGAAAAATAACTGTGAATTCCAATGCAGTTTTGTGTTTGTTATATAATGAAATAATAAAAGAATCAACAACCCTATTCTCTGCCATGAAAGCTTCTAAATCCCGTTTTCTGAAGCGCCTCACTAAAAAGCACAAACCTAATAATGACTCACGGCCTGAACTGTACCATTTTAACACGCAAATACATTTTCACAAGACTCTAAAAGGCACATTTACTGCATACGGCGTCTCGCAGCTGTTGAGTTTAAATGTGAATGCAAAACAGCACGAGTGATGAGGAATAAAACAACATTTTGCTCAAAGACCAAGTAAAATTAGATGGAAAGGAAAAAGAAAACACGTCAACTTGGTTAAAAAGCCTTCCGAAGGGCTTAGCGAGACTTTGAGACGAATGTCGAGGCTTAATTACACCTGCCGAAGCAGTTGTTTCTGTCTCCTGCTGCCTTTTACCTGTGATCCCTGTGATTTCTGAGAGCATTTTGCAAGTCACATGAAACAGCATTAGAAAATAAGTCATAACAAGTACAAAGAGAAATAAATAAGAGGGAAAACTGACAAAGATAAGGATAGAGGCTAAGACTGCACTCCATATGGAAGCTGTGCCAGCACTATCTTCAATGGTACACATTGGCAATGGGGTGTGAATGGTCAGATGTTCCTCAGTGCACTTGTTGAGATGCTTTTGACTGTGGATCTCTGTGTTTGCTCTCTGGGCTGATTGAACAGCAGATTTGGGCCACTGCAGGGTCACTGTATGCTCTGTGCCACACTGAGAGGGCGAGAGCAGGTCACTTACGGATCATCACACGGATTCTGAAGAAAAGTTTAATTCATGTCTGTCCTTATAGTATAAAGCTATTGTGTGGCTTCAGAAGATGTGGAACACAGGGAATATAATCTGTAATATGAACCTTTTTTTCCTTTTAATGGTTTCCAGTGTCCAGTGCCAGATCACTTTGAATATATCGAAAAAGTCCAAAAATGTGCACAAATTTTGTTTTAATATTTGCAAAATCAGTATTAAAGCATTCAGCGTGGACACACAATTGGCAAAATCATTAGCCCCTTTGTAAAATTTGATTAGATTTTTTGTTTGTTCATACAGAGCAATGACATTGTCATGGTCTTTCCAAGAATGTTTCCTAGAAGGTTTTTTTTTTATTTTTTATTTTAACTAGACATTTTAGGTCTGGCATTTCTGTGTGGAGTTTGCATGTTCTCCCCGTGTTGGCGTGGGTTTCCTCCACACGTCCAAAGACATGCGCTATAGGTGAACTGAGTGAGTTAAATTGTCCATAGTTTATGTGTGTGAATGAGAGTGTGTGGGGGTTTCCTAGTGATGGGAAGGGCATCCGCTGCGTAAAAAAATACTGTTCATTTCGCTGTGGCGACCCCTGATTAATAAAGGCATTAGGAGGAAAAGAAAATGAATGAATGAATTAATTTTTAGGTCAATATTATTAGCCCTTAAAGATTTTTTTTTTTTTTTTGATTGACTACAGAACAAACAACCTAATTAAACTATTTAAGAATACTGAATACTATACAGTAAATAAAAATAAAAAATACAAAGAATAAAATAAATAAATAAATAAAAAAGAATAATAATAATAATAAAATAAAAAAATGAATAATAAAAAAGAATACTATTTGTTCATCAACAGGTTCTGTATTTCAGAACAAATTTTTTTTCTGTTTATTTCCAGTTGTAATTGTATTATGGGATATCGACGTCTGCTCTATCAAATTTTGATAATGAAAATTCAACTGTAATGAAATAAAAATTACATAGAAAGTTAAGTCTGCAAAATAACAGAAAAAAAGTACTGGCAGTATTATGACACCAAGCCAAACAATATATCTCATCAAACTATTAAAAATGTCAATTAAAGTCAAAAGTTTTGGAGGAAAGATTAAGGTCCCACAATGCAATTAAAAAACATAAATAAATAAATGAATAAATAAATAAATAAATAAATAAATAAATAAATAAATAAATAAATAAATAAATAAATAAATAACAATAATAAAAAACAGGGATCACAAAATGTGGAAAATGTTAATTAACGAATATTTTTTTACAGTGTAGTATCTTGCAACTATAATAACTAGTAAAATATTGCGTACTGTCACCAAGACACTTTTCTTTGTCAGAAATGTATTATTTATTATTTTTATTTACAAAAAAAGTGTTCGATTTTTTTCTCCTTGGAAAACATATAAAAAAAAATAAAATGTCATCTTCAATATTTCCCCTTTAATAGTTTTGCCTTCAAATGTGTATAATGATATTATACAAAATAATATTACACACTCACTCACTCACTCAGTATCCTTTGGCTTAGTCCCTATATATATATATATATATATATATATATATATATATATATATATATATATATATATATATATATATATATATATATATATATATATATATATATATACTATAATAAAATTATATAGTAATATATAAACGTATGTATAACAAGTGTAATATTGGCTAATTATAAACCAGTCTAATATTGGCTAATTATAGTTTAATATTGGCTAACCTTTATCTTTAACACATTCGAATACTCCTCAAAAATCTTTTTTTTTTTTTTTTTTTTTTTTTTCTCAAAAATCAGCAGATGAAATGCTAACCAAGCCTGCAAAGTCCATATGGGCCTGTGGATCGGGACCCAAAGGCAAACAGACGAGTTAAACAAGCTTGTTTGGAATCTTTCGTCTTTCAGTGTTTGTGGATGTGAGGACTTGATGACAGATGTTAAGAGAAGGAAACAGTAAACACTGTCTAAATGATCCTCATATGATCATCCGCTCAAAATGTGCTCGGGGGGAAAGAAGGTTGATTATGTAACTGCAGCTCTTCTGCATCATGAGTAATCCTGAGTATATTTTTTTTTCTGTCTCGGCCGTGCTGCCAAGCTAAACGCTGCTGGAACACTCCATCAACTCAATCACACCGGCGGGGGGCAAACTTGTACATTACACTGTACAAACCCTGCCATCTTCTTATACTGTGACCTCACTGTCTAAAGTTTTCAGCGACAATCAGTTTGACTGTGCTCGGAACATAAATCTTTAGCCAATTTAATTTTTTAAATGTAGTTACCGTACAGTACATTGAAATTAAAACACTAGTGTAAAGTTCTACCAGGAAAACGCTAATGTTATTATGTAATTAGGACTAACCAATCACAGCTAGACATTTAATATATAAAGACTGAGCTCTTCCTTTTTGCTGCCCATAAGTGTATAGGTAGTCACCCTTGATCTTCAGTCAGGAAATGCTGATCTACCTAAAATCCTAAATCAAGGACAGGGACCACGCCAAGGAATCTACTGTATGCTAAGTCCTTCTCTATATTGACATAATATTATTATTATTTGTACTGGTCTTAGGTTCAAATAAATACTGTTAAAACGGTTTAAATGTCTACTGCCTTTTGAGTTTCTCTGGTAGAACCAAGCGGCAACATTGTGAAGCAAAAATGCAGGAGAACATGCAACCTCCACACAGAAATGCTAACTAGCTGAGACTCAAACCAGCAACCTTCTTGCTGTGAGGCGACAGTGTTAACCACTGAGCCTCCGTGCCACCCCAAAATGTGCTATTTTAATAACAATAATACATCTCATTTATAATGCGCTTTTCTAAAACCCAAAGCGCTACCACCACTATGTAGAGTATATCCACCTTGAAATGGAAGGCTATGACATTCTCATATAAATCTATATGGAGGCATCTTTTTTGACCAATGAGGTTTTCTCGTGGATGGGGCAACCCCACATACCTTCGCAGAAATAGAGCCAAGTGGTGGACAAAATACCCTGTGCTTATCTCACTTCCCCTAATGCCGCTGAAGGAATGTGTCCGATGTGGCCTTCATCTCTCCAGCAAACACTTATCTCTCCGCAGACGCCGGGGCTGGAAGAGCACTGCCCCACTGGCTCTTATCAGGACACTGCAATGGGGTGGTCGCTTGTGTAAGGAAAAGTGGGGAGCCCATGAAGCCATCTCTCAGGTGGAGAAAGAGGTGATAAACCCTCACACATGCTGATACAGCAGACACACGCACGTTTTTGTGCAGATTAGCATTAATGCTGTAGCAATGAGAGCTTCATTCTATCCACATTTTTTCCCGCATGTGAATTTCTGCATTTCAATTTATGGGTTGCACTTCCAGTTTGCTGAACTTCCATGCAATAGAAATATAGCAGATCACTCCAAATTTAACCCTGTGCTACAAATACAGCTGAAGAGCAATTTATTAGCCCTCCTGCGAAATTTAAATTATATTTCCCAATATATTATATTTTCTAATTATATTACTATTTCCCAAGCAATGTTGAACAAAGAGATGATTTTTTTTGCCAACACATTTGTAAGCATAATAGCTTTAATAACTAACTTATAATAACTAACTTCTTAGGTCTTTGCCATGATGACAGTACATAATATTTTACAAATTAGTTTTTGGCAGGTGAATTTAAGTCAAGATTAGCTTAATCACACAGGTATACCTGTTGTATACGAGGAATTATGTTACTATGGCATTTCACATAGTTTCATATACAGTTGAAGTCAGAATTTTTAGCCCCCCTTTGAATAATTTTTTTTTTTATATTTTCCAAATGATGTTTAACAGAGCAAGAAAATTTTCACAGTATGTCTGATAATATTTTTGTCTTCTGGAGAAAGCCTTATTTGTTTTATTTCGACTAGAATAAAAGCAGTTTTTAATTTTTTAAAAAACATTTTAAGGACAAAATCATTAGCCGCTTTAAGTTAACTTTTTTCGACAGTCTACAGATCAAACCATTGTTATGCAATAACTTGCCTAATTACCCTAACCTGCCTAGTTAACCTAATTAACCTAGTTAAGCATTTAAACGTCACTTTAAGCTGTATAGTAGTGTCTTGAAAAATATCTAGTCAAATATTATTTACTGTCATCATGGCAAAGATTAAATAAATCAGTTATTAGAGATGAGTTATTAAAACTATTATGTTTAGAAATGTGTTGACAAAATCTTCTCTCTGTTAAACTGAAATTGGGGAAAAAAATAAATAGGCGGGCTAATAATTCAGGGGGGCTAATAATACTGACTTCAACTGTATATATATATATATGATGTTATAAATATGATCTTCGATGCATATGGTCTACTCACTTTTCACTTAATTTTGGATTGCCCCTGTCAGTTTAAGTGCCATCATCATTTATATAGTGTTGCCAATTATTACTACGAAAAAAAGTAATCCAAGCAAATTGCAAGGAGGTGTGAAATTGATAACCCCAAACTTCACCTTTCTACTTCATTAAAACCCTATTTATTTTATTATTAATCTCAATATTCATATTAAAGAACATGCCTCTTGACACTAAGGTGTTTCCCAAGTCTCGTATCCCATGTGTCTAGGTGCGTTCGACTTCATGCAGCGCTGCGCAGATCGATCGAAATCTGTCTTAAAGCGGTGCATGCTGGTTAGAAATTTTGGCCGGATAGATGCTGCACTGACAACATGTGACTGTCACATGTGGCATCAAAGTACCGCAACAGTGCTCCGAGATCAAACAACTGATTCAGCCTGTGCAGCATCTGAAGAGCATCTGCAGGACCTGCGATGACGACACTGATGTTACACGATCGGAGTTCATCGCATCACAACAACCACGTGTGTTTCGCGTTTATTATTGGACAAATCCGGTCTCACAAATTTCAAAACAAACAATTAACTGTTTAAGATACCCTCTCTATCTTGTACACATCATGCTTCTAAAAAGACTACAAATATTTTACTGCAGTATCATCTTTTGTTAAATAATTTGTTCATAATGTCTAGATTGTTTGCATAGTTTTATTCTGCCTTTTTATACAGACTACTGTATTCAGCTCCATAAACAATTTAAATGATATATTTTAGTAAATAACCCAAATATTAACTCAAATCCGTCTTACAGATTTGTAATAAAATAATTATCATCTTTGATCCTGACACCCCTATGAAGATTTCTTAACAAATTAAAGTAAAAATATATTTTATTAAATATATGATTATAAAATATTTTATTTCCTGTCAAGCCGCTTATGCAGACATGTTAAAAGTGACATTGATGTACCTGCTCTTTTTGGGAAATTTCTACTAAGTGTAGCTTATTTATTTTGGTCCATTTGTTTAATCTTTTTGGATTAAAGTGCTTTTTAAAATCATTGTTTAAGACTTAATCAAAACACCTTGTTTTGGGTTTTACACTAATATATATTGGAAAGTTTTATATCTTTAAACGTAAATTAATGTAAACCCGTTTTTAGCATATTCAAACAAGCACTGGAACAGTATTGACATACCATTCAACATCTAGTAGCCCAAAGACTGATGTTTAAACTTCAAGAATTTGTGCTTATTGTTTTGTTTAATAGGCCTATTCGTTGATATTTATTTGCTTATTATGTGCTCTCTCGTTTTCACCTTATTTCTCATGCGTTTGTTATATAGGCTACTTTTAATTCATAATTCCCTTACTGTTTAAAAATTAACTATAGTTTGTAGAGACTGTATTCTGTTTTATGTGTACTGTAAATCTTTTGTTGTTATTGCAATAAATAAACAAATAAATAAATAATCCCGCCATGTGATCGGTCATCATGAGAGCAGCAACTTTGAGCCCCGAAGTGTCCGGCTTGACGGCTCCGTTTTCAAATCCGCCCCCACCTGCGCTCGGCTAATCTCGGTGATTGCCGGCTTTAAGCCGAAGTCACACTAGAGTTTGAGCTTGCGAAATTCTGTCATACGGCGCTGCGAAAAGGGGCGGGATTAAACAAGATGAATAGGCATTTAAAAAGCGAGCGATTGCTCCATGTTTTAAATTTCAGTTCAGAGAGGTCATGTTTTGATCCTGCATTGGTCTCACGCAGTCAAGTGATGCGATTTCGCAGGTCAGAGTTCACCTAGCTTGAACTTTGCACCGCAGCAACCTGCGAAACTCCGACGCATGACCCTGCGTTTCCGGTCTGACGCATTCGCGTGAGTATGAATGGAAGTCTATGGGGAGGAAAGTCCAGTGTGACCGCGGCTTTAGCCGTGCTTCATGTCGAACGCACCTTCTGTCTTATGTCATGTGATTCCTTTGTTCTGTTTTCCCACTGTTTGTTAATGTTTATTAGTTCCACCTGTGTCTCACCCCTGTTTGTTATCAGTTCAATCATGTCTTGTATTAATACCCTTGAAGCTGTGGTCACACTGCACTTTTCTCCCCATAGACTTCCATTCATACGCACGTGAATGCGTCAGACCAAAAACCAGGTTGTGAGTCAAGTTTCGCAGTTTGCTGCATTGGAAAGTTCAAGCTTGGTGAACTCTGATGTGCGAAATCGCATCACATGATTGCGTGAGACCAATCGAAGATCGAAACATGACCTCTCTGGACAGGAATTTAAAGCATGGACCAATCGCTTGCTTTTTTTAATGTCTAATCACCTGTTTAATCCCGCCCATTTTCGCAGCGCCGTACAGCAGAATTTGGCACGCACAAACTCAAGTGTAACCGCAGCATAAGTTGTGTTAGTTCATTATCAGGCATTGTATTGTCTACACCCGTGTCATTCCTGAGTTTCCATATTCATGTTCCTAGATGTATGTATATGTGTGTTTGTATGTATGTCATAATGGCTTTGTATGCCATTACATTGATAAGTCCCTGTTGAAGAAAAATTATTTATATTTAATACACTACAAGTGTCGGGGTGGCAGATGGGGTGGCAATGCTTTTTCTCAAGATAGCAATTGCCTAGTACAGATTTCACAGCAAAAAAAAAAAAAATGTTTCCCTAAAGATTTTAACTTGTTTCTAGTCCAAATTATCTAAAAATTCTTAAATCAAAATTAAGTGTGTTTTCCCTTAAAACAAGCTAAATAATCGGCCAGTGGGTTAAGTGAAATAACCTTATTTCAAATTGTAAACAAACCTTTTTTTTCTTACCTCACTGGCAGATCATTTAGTTTGTTTTTTAAAGGTGCAGTATATACATGTGACACCCAGTGGTTGAACTAGGTATTGCACTGCTGGATCAAAATACATTTTCACTCGGCTCCTCCTCTGACGAGTCCATGTAAGCATAGGTTGCCTGATTGACATGAGTGTGCCTGACTATTGAGCCTAAAGGCTGATTTGAACTAGTTTCTAACTGAAAGCAATGGCACGTAATATGAGGTACTAAAATAATAAAAGGAATTTGTGTCCTAACCATGAACTATGATCACCTCAGGTAAGTTTGAATGAGTTGAGTTTGAATCCCAAGGTGAGTTTGAATGCCATTTTATGTGACATTTATTGCCATTCTACTGAAAGCAGCAGCAGTTCACCTCAGATCTTGAAACTACAATAAACTTTTTGAAATTGAACTTTAGAACTGTGACTCAGTGCAAGCCAAGTTAACAAATATCAATCATTCAGCATGACACAATGTTAAAGAGGTTTAATAGGTATTAATTAGATGTTAAACCTTACCATTTTGCTGGAGTGCAGTGAGTGCACACATATTATGTGCTACTGAATGGCTGTTTTTAAATTTCTGTCGTGTTTCGTCTGGTGAAAACAGCCAAATTACTTATCACAATTTCACGCAAATCTTGTCATGTAGTGTGTTGTTAGAACACGTGGTTACAATGTAACCTGCTCACCGAATGTTTACGTTTATATTTATATTATTTGCTAATTAATAACCACCTTATGTGAAACTCTGTGAATCTGCGTCTCATTTTGTCTGATACTGTTCACCGGAGATTGCATTTTTGGTCGCGGACACATGCTATGTGAGCCTTCCGGACTGAATAAATCACATGCGCTGTTTTCCATCAAGGCAACCCGGGGCTCTGAAATATAATTGGCTAAAGTGCCATAGGGCGGGTTAAAATAACAAAAACAAAGACAGACGTTCCAGCACGCAATCCACATTTTCAAAGCAGAATATCTGACTTTAGTATTGTTTTTCAGATAAACAAGATGTTCACTGCATGTTTCCTAAATATCTGCAAACATACTATGGTATTTTTATGCTTCAGAAGAGTTAAAAACTTACATACAGCACCTTCAAGAAAAAACTCACATCATTTTGATTTAGTATTTCATAAAACAAACCATTTTTACTAGAAAATGCTTCTTGATTTAAGAATTGTTAAGATACGTAGACTAGAAACAAGACTAAAACTCTAAGCAAGAAAAGCATTTTTGCAGTGTTAATGGAATTTACTCCAATGCAGTACAGTAATTCACACAATACATCATGTGGTGTAGGAAGTGCAACATGTTACTGGATTACCATTTTTGTTTGATCATTCCAATCAACCAATCAGATTTGAGGGACAAGTTTAAGCTTACAATCAGGGTGGGGGCTTCTACCTGGTTATTATTCACTTTTAATTTCCCTCTGCTTTAAGGAATAGCTGACAGTTAGGGTTAAGATTAAAGGTACGGATTAGGGTTGGATTTAATTTTCAGACAGGAATGATGTTCCAGGATCAACAAAATATGTTGACCAAGAAACGGGTTTATTTTAGCAAAATCAGGACATGCTGCAAGAAAAGGTGGATGGGATGAACTTCAATTTCTATATTTCGGCAGTTAATCTCTCACAAGCTTCTCCATTTCCATAATAATTGCCGTCAAATTGCGGCAGGCTTTATTTGGCCTCACACAATGCCAGGGCCTCGCAGGGGGCAAAGCTGACCCGCTCAGGATGGCCTCTCCACAGGCTTCTGTTTGTCTGTGTGTGCATATCTCTTCCCTGGAGAAAAGTCCGTTTAGTCTCTGTTTCTCCATCCTGCCCTCTCTCAGCCCTATAAACAGGCCAGCGGACAGAATCATTATGCTACAATTTTCCAATTTATTCAGTGCCTTCAACTTCTCATTAGTTTGTGCCTCCTCCATAAAGAGGGCGCATTATCAGAAGCTGTCAGCAAAGAGCTCATAGGAGCATCATCATGCGTTTGGACTCGTCTGACCACAGGACATCGCTGTGTAGAGACTTCCTCTGCCGCTCCGCTCGCAGTCAAACTCATTATCTGTTTACTCAAGCGAAGTGAGTCGGATTCAGTAGGCCACATAGTGATTTTCATCAGAACTGATAGGTCATTCTGTTATTAGAATGTAAGATAATATTATAATGTTTAGTGTGTAAAAATAAGTATAATATTGGTTAAAATAAAATAAAATAAAATAAAATAAAAAAAATAAAATAAAATAAAATAAAATAAAATAAAATAAAATTAAATTAAATTAAATTAAATTAAATTAAATTAAATTAAATTAAATTAAATTAAACTCATTTATTCAATTTCTTTTCGGCTTAGTCTCTTTATTAATCTGGGGTTGCCACAGCGAAATGAACAGCCAACTTATGCAGCACAGGTTTTACGCAGCGGATGCCCTTTCAGCCGCATCCCAACACTGGGAAACACCCAAACACTCTTGCACACACTCGTATACACTATGGTCAATTTAGCTTATTTAATTCACCTGTACCGCATGCCTTTGAACTGTGGGGGAAACCGGAGCACCCGGAGGAAACCCACGCGAACACGGGGAAAACATGCAAAGTCCACACAGATATGCCAACTGACCCAGCCTGGGCTCAAACAAAAAATATTTTTTATAAAAAATACAAATAAAAAAATGGATGGATGGATGGATGGATGGATGGATGGATGGATGGATGGATGGATGGATGGATGGATGGATGGATGGATGGATGGATGGATGGATGGATGGATGGATGGATGGATGGATGGATGGATGGATGGATGGATGGATGGATGGATGGATGGATGGATGGATGGATGGATGGATGGATGGATGGATAGATGTGCTATAGGTAAATTGGGTAAGCTAAATTGTAGGTAGTTTGTATGTCCTGGTCCTCCAGGTTGGGTTGGGTTGAGTGTTGGGCTAACGACCCACCTCGTAAAAATTAGATGTTATGAAACACTGACTAACACTAACACTGAGTCTAAATATCAACTTCAATATAAAGGTCACTGGTTCGAGCCCCAGCTGGGTCAGTTGGCATTTCTGTGTGGAGTTTACATGTTCTCCCCATGTTGGCGTGGGTTTCCTCCCGGTGCTCTGGTTTCCCCCACAAGTCCAAAAACATGTGGTATAAGTGAATTGGGTAAGCTAAATTGTCCGTAGTGTGTGTGTGTGTGTGTGTGTGTGTGTGTGTGTGTGTGTGTGTGTGTGTGTGTGTGTGTGTGTGTGTGTGTGTGTGTGTGTGTGTGTGTGTGGATTTAACGTCCTACAATGATTGAAAGTGAATGAGACCGGAAGTCTCAAGCCAAAGAGATTCAAAAGGCTGCGCTCACTCATATGCAAAGAATAAGGTCAATAACAGCAATGCTTTGTTTTGAAAGAAAAAAAAATTGTAAACATCATAAACTAAAGAAACATAATTTAAAAATCTATCCAAACCACTTTAAAATGTGAAATGAAGTCATAACCTGAGTTCCCATTAACCGGCAGACATTGTGTCTCAATAAAGAAAAAAATAGTTACAATTGGGTAATATAAAGGTTCTTTTACATGACTTCGATACACTTCTGAATGCAAGTGGTAGGTATTAATATCCCTCATTTGTGAAACGCTTCAGATACAGCATCTGCGAAATGATTAAATGTAAATGCGTTGGTCGGCCTTGAACTCCACACAAACAGCAGAGCAGAGAGCGTTACGGAAGGCTGATTTCAGACAGCTACAGGAAACAAGACCGCAGGAAGTTTAAAGAGTAAACAATGCAAATATTAAAAAAATATTAAAGAGTGTTGGAGTGGAGATCAAAACAGAAAAAAGACCAACTTTTCACATTGGTTCAGGATCACTGTAAATAAATAACTAAATAAAATATCAGTGACTACATTTACATGGACATCAGTAATCAAATTATTTGCCTTAATATACAGGGAGTGCAGAATTTTTAGGCAAATTAGTATTTTGACCACATCATCCTCTTTATGCATGTTGTCTTACTCCAAGCTGTATAGGCTCGAAACCCTACTACCAATTAAGCATATTAGGTGATGTGCATCTCTGTAATGAGAAGGGGTGTGGTCTAATGACATCAACACCCTATATCAGGTGTGCATAATTATTAGGCAACTTCCTTTCCTTTGGCAAAATGGGTCAAAAGAAGAACTTGACAGGCTCCGAAAAGGCTCGGGATGCAGCACTCTCAAAATTGCCAAGCTTCTGAAGCGTGATCATCGAACAATCAAGCGTTTCATTCAAAATAGTCAACAGGGTCGCAAGAAGCGTGTGGAAAAACCAAGGCTGCCCATGAACTGAGAAAAGTCAAGCGTGCAGCTGCCAAGATGCCATTTGCCACCAGTTTTGCCATATTTCAGAGCTGCAACAACACTGGAGTGCCCAAAAGCACAAGGTGTGCAATACTCAGAGACATGGCCAAGGTAAGAAAGGCTGAAAAACAACCACCACTGAACAAGACACACAAGCTAAAACGTCAAGACTGGGCCAAGAAATATCTCAAGGCTGATTTTTCTAAGGTTTTATGGACTGATGAAATGAGAGTGAGTCTTGATGGGCCTGTGGCTAGATCGGTAAAGGGCAGAGAGCTCCAGTCTGACTCAGACGCCAGGAAGGTGGAGAACTGGTTTGGCCTGGTATCATCAAAGATGAGCTTGTGGGGCCTTTTCGGGTTGAGGATGTAGTCAAGCTCAACTCCCAGTCCTACTGCCAGTTTCTGGAAGACACCTTCATGCAGTGGTACAGGAAGAAGTCTGCATACTTCAAGAAAAAGATGATTTTCATGCAGGACAATGCTCCATCACACGCGTCCAAGTACTCCACAGCGTGGCTGGCAAGAAAGGGTGTAAAAGAAGAAAAACTAATGACCAATGACATGGTTCACCTAATCTGAACCCCATAGAGAACCTGTGGTCCATAATCAAATGTGAGATTTACAAGGAGGGAAAACAGTACACCTCTCTGAACAGTGTCTGGGAGGCTGTGGTTGCTGCTGCACGCAATGTTGATGGTGAACAGATCAAAACACTGACAGAATCCATGGATGGCAGGCTTTTGAGTGTCCTTGCAAAGAAAGGTGGCTATATTGGTCACTGATTAGTTTTTGTTTTGTTTTTGAATGTCAGAAATGTATATTTGTGAATGTTGAGATGTTATATTGGTTTTACTGGTAAAAATAAATAATTGAAATGGGTATATATTTGTTTTTTGTTAAGTTGCCTAACAATTATGCACAGTAATAGTCACCTGCAAACACAGATATCCTCCTAAAATAGCTAAAACTAAAAACAAACTAAAAACTACTTCCAAAAATATTCAGCTTTGATATTAATGAGTTTTTTGGGTTCATTGGGAACATGGTTGTTGTTCAATAATAAAATTAATCCTCAAAAATACAACTTGCCTAATAATTCTGCACTCCCTGTAATTAAGACAATAATGAGATTAAGACGTTTACAAGAGTTGCTTTTTGAATGTTTCTTTCATGATCCCGTTTTACATGTTATATCACCTAACTCTATAAACGTCATTGCGTCACCACGCTATCCGCATTTCCTACGGAGTTTCATGTAATTTCGGGTGTTTCATTTTTAATTTGTCAACTTTAACTGCAGTTTGGCACTTGTACTTTCATTCGGGAACATTTCATGCATACCCCCCGTGACAAACGAGATATTGGATGCAACTACGAACTGCTGGAGGAGTGTTGTTTTAATGCAAGTTCATACCGCAAGCTGAAAGGAAGAAAAAAAAAAAACCTCCACATTTCACGATGCAGGTGTCTGTGGTCTGCACTGACTCGGTAGGTGCAAAGAGTGTCAAACAGCCATGTGTGTGGGTAAGTGTGGACTATCCTGTCGCAAATTGTGGCAAAAAGTCCCACATGACGGTAATAGTTCGATTAAGGTGTTTACATGTCTGAACTGCTCTTCAATAATGCGACTAAAATTGGCATACTCCACATGTCTTAATTTGATTTCTGTTTAGTTCGATTATGACCTTAATCTGATTCAATTAATCAAAAATCGCTGTTTACATGGTAGACTCTTAATCAGAGTATTGTCTTAATCGTATTAAAATCGAATTATTGGTGTCCATGTAAACATACTCAATAATATTTTATTTTATATAATATCATAATAAAAAAATGGCCATAAACTGTAAAAATCCTACAGTAACCAAAATGAAACAAAAAGTGCTCAGGATTAGCGTAATTAATTTGTTGGTGCTCTTTGGGTAAGAGATTCATCAGAATAAACAGCACAAGTAAGTCCAAGGCACTCGAATAGGCACCTGTTACCCTGATGAAGGCAAGTGTTTGCCGAAACAAGTAGGCGCAGTTGTGAGGAATAGCCAGGCTTTTTAACATTTGCTTTTTCACATTTTTCGAGTGATTTGGACTTACTTTTGCTGCTACAGTAACCAGTTAACACTAAGTTTCCTTAATATAAATGGTGAATAACCATAAATTAATTTTCCCAGAATTCCCTGCATGACACGTCACTTTTTATGCTTTTTTGTTGCCCATACACAACTCCTCAACTTTCTGATTTTAATTGTAGTGCAATGTGTTACCATGATGGTGTTTAGTAGTTGTGTGAATAATATATCTATATATCTTCTATATATTAGCATTTGGCTCTGCTTGTTGGTTGTGATGAGCATTGGTTCATCATATGACTTTCTCATCCCTTCATGTTTATGGTTGTGTTTTGTCTGTGTAACAAAGGTATGATGTGTAGATGTTTGTGACATGTTCACAAATGTCCAAAATACTGTAAGTTAAATTAAAAGAAAACTCAGTTGCATTAATGACAATTGGAATGACTGAACTGTGTGTAAAAGTTTGGTGAGCATCAGTAAATGTGACTACCATATGATTTTACAGATAAAGTCATTTATAATATAACAAATTAATATTAATTTTAAAAGTAACTTGACATTGAGTTATCAATTGTGTCAAAGAGCATAGAATCATTTTTTTAAAAATGCAAACGCAGCAGCATCTATAGTCTCTGATTGGCTGATTATCCTGTCAATATGTTGGCCTATCACTGGAGACAAAGTGCAATTGATCCTTGAGCTCACATCTCTGAATGACTGTCTTGAATGTCAGTTATTGGCATTATTTTCCATCAATTCAGTTGTCTTCTATTTATTTTCCACTACAACCATCCACATATTTCCTTTGTATTACTTTAACATTCTAACTGCTTCTTTGATTGAACAGAACAAATGAAATGCGTGCCAGGGATGTAGGCGTGAAGAGTGAAACTCTATGCTTTCTGTAGCGCTGAGCTCTGGGAATTGAAATAGTGGATAAATTTTCCCTCAGAAAGCAGACTCTTTAGGAAGGAAAGGCAGGATTGTTCTCCGTTTGCCGGCTGACGCTGATAAATGACCAAACACACCTGTAGAGCTGTGGATCGATCAGGAGAATGTCTAAATTGATATGGTTCTACACAAGGACCTACCGTAAATGATCACAAATCGGGTCAATTTTGGCAAGCCGCTTTAACATGTAATCCAAAAAATATATATACTTTCCAAAATAAATACTTTATTTGGGTAAAAATGGACCAACTTAAAGATTGTTTTTTTTTTACTTACATTTTTATCCCAATTGTTGTTGGACCATATGTTTGCCCATTTTTTGGTTAAAACAATGCAGCCTTTTGTCGAGTGTAGCATCTATAGTTGACCAATTGATTAGTTATTAAGTATTCTATAGATACTAAAACACATTTATTGCCCCAAGAACAAGCAGGAACTGAAGACCCTTGCAGTAGAGGCCTGGCAGAGCATCACCAGGAATGAAACCCAGCATCTGGCGATGTCTATGTGTTCCAGACTTCAGGCTGTAATTGACTACAAAGGATTTGCAACCAAGTAATAAAAAGTGAAAGTTTGATTTATGATTATTATTCGGTCCAATTACTTTTGGACCCTTAACAAGTGGGAGGCACATATGCAAACTGTTGTAATTCCTACACCGCTCATCTGATTTTGGATGAAATTAAAGCACATCTTGTTCGTTTCATTTCAAATCGACTGTGTAGGTGTATAGATCCAAAAGTGTTAGAATTGTGTCGATGTCCAAATTTGCATGGACCTAATTGTATATTATATATGTAAGATTATTAGATTACTACTAGATTACTGAAAAATGCACTAGTGTCTAATACAGTGGCTTGAACAAGTGTTTGCCATTTTAATGGATTCCTGTTTTTTTGCACGTTTGTCACACTTTAATATTTGAGATCATCCAAAAAAAATGGAATATTATTCAAAGATAACACAAGAATTGTTAAGATTTAGACACATTGGAGAGTTTTCAAGTGTGAACTGCCTTTTTGAGGTCATGCCACAGCATCATAATTAGATTCAGGTCAGGACTTTGACTAGGCCACTCCAAAGTCTTCATTTTGATTGTATCAGTACCTAAACAATAAGTAGTACATAATATATAACTTCCAGTATCAAAAAGAACTAGTCACAATTTAATTACATACTGTACTTGACAGGTCTCAATGGTAAAATATATATACACGTGTTACTCGTTAGCATTCGAATAGTTAATAGCCACTATTGAAAGAAGTACTAGCATCTTATAAATAAGTTTATATCGAAAATGTGCTAGAATTTTTTAAAAAGGTACTAGTAGCTAAATATAAGCACTTTATGGAAAAATACTGGTAGCTAAAAGTGAGAACTTGTACCAAAAAAACAGAGTTAGATTCAATGTTAAAACAGTGTGTTTAGTGGAATAACGTTGTTTCCTTTCAAGTGATGTCAAGTGAACTGATATACAGTAAATCAAGACAGAAAAAAAGGACTAGTGATTGTGAATGGTATTGTTCAGTTGTTTTGAGAGGAATAGCATGAAAGATGCAAACTGTCACTGAACATAAGAAGCAAATTTTGCATAGCAACGAATATTCATTAATTACCTTCAATTCTGACCTTTAGCTGTCAGATCTGCTGTAAGCACAACAGATTTTGTGAAGGTGAAAAGATGAAGCTTTAATTGAGTCACTAAAAGCCAGTTCACTCACAGTCCAGCATTTAAAATAATTTCATTCAATAATTTTTAATGTAACAATTACACAATGAGTTCATTTCTATTCAGATGTGACTAAAAGTGATCATTTTAAATCGTGTGACAGCAATTTTGCAATTGGCCTATCTAGTTTCCTCAAATTGACCCATTTAGTCCATTTTCTATTAAACCTAGACAGGTTGTTAACATAAAAGGTGGTCATTCATTGATGATTCTTTTCGTCTAGATATTTCATCATTCCACCTTCAGATTCACACCATGTTTAACCTTCTGGAGTCTATGGTGTGTCATGACATTTGGCTTCATTTCAAATAGTAAGAACATTTTAATGGCTCTGATGTTAGGTTCATATCTTTTTTAATCCACTCAAAAAAAAAAAAAAAATAGCCAACCAAGGTACCTGTCAGGATCACCAGCGATCCAGGCTTGCAGATCACTGGTAAACACGTACCTTCACCATGACTACATTTCAGTCACTTTATGAACTACAATTCCCGTCATGCAACTCACACACACCTGTTCCGGTTCTCAGATGATTACACACAGCTGGAAACTAATCAAGGACTCATTACACAGACTATTTATACACCACACTTGCACACACACACACACATAGCTGATTCAGTGATACTGTTTAGTGAGCATTACGATGCGTTTCCTTTGCCTTGTCTTGCTGTGTTTGACCTGTGCTTTGTTTATTTTGTTTGCCATCTGTACTGACTATTCACCTGTTTACTGACCACTCTTTGGATTACTCTGCATGCACTTGTTTGTTTCTGTTCTGACCCTTGCTTGCTAGACAATTCTCTTAATAAAACTGCATTTGGATCCTCTACTCTGTTGTCCAGCGTCCTCACATGACAGTACCAGCACACAAACATACTCAGTAAAAAACAAAAAAATACCACATATAATTATTATAATGTGGATATTTGAATCAAAATATATGAATTTAGTCATAGTCATAGAATTTAGTATAGTGAATTTAGTTCACTAAAATAATAAACAGTTTGTCAACATTTACTAACACTCCACTTGTTTCAAACCAGTTAAGGTTCTTCTGTTTGACACACAAAACAAAAAATATTTTTTTTTTTCCCCCACACTCTGAAACTGAGTGGCTACAGGTTTTTAACATTCTTCAAAATATCTTATCTTGTGTTGAAAAAAAAATTAAAATCAGAACAATTGAGGGTGAAGTCAATAGTGAGTAAATTTTAATTTGGGGTGAACTATCCCTTTATAGTAAGCTGTAGTAGTAGTAGTAGTAGTAGTAGTAGTAGTAGTAGTAGAAGCAGTACTAGCAGTAGAAGCAGCAGTAGTAGTAGTAATAGTAGTAGAAGCAGCAGCAGTAGCCGTAGTAGAAAAAGTAGTAGTAGTAGCAGTAGTAGTAGAAACAACAACAACAGTAGTAGTAGTAGTAGTAGTAGCAGCAGTAGTAGTAGTAGAAGCAGCAGCAGTAGTAGTAGTAGTAGCAGTAGTAGAAAAAGTAGTAGTAGTAGTAGTAGTAGCAGTAGTAGTAGAAACAACAGTAGTAGTAGTAGTAGTAGAAGCAGTAGTAGAAGTAGAAGCAGTAGTAGTAGCAGTAGAAGCAGTAGTAGAAGTAGTAGTAGTAGAAGCAGTAATAGTAGTAGTAGTAGTAGAAGCAGCAGCAGCAGAAGTAGTAGCAGTAGTAAAAGCAGTAGTAGTAGAAGCAGCAGTATTAGTAGTAGACGCAGTAGTAGTAGACGCAGTAGTAGTAGTAGCAGTAGTAATAGTAGTAGTAGAAGCAGTAGTAAGAGGTAGTAATAGTAGAAGCAGTAGTAAGAGGTAGTAGTAGTAGTAGTAAAGCAGTACAAAGCAGTAGTGGTAGAAGCAGCAGTAGTAGTAGTAGTAGTAGTAGTAGTAGTAGTAGTAGAAGCAGCAGCAGTAGTAGTAGAAGCAGCAGCAGCAGCAGTAGTAGTAGAAGTAGTGGAAGCAGCAGCAGTAGTAGTAAAAGCAGTAGTAGAAGCAGCAGCAGTAGTAGTAGCAGCAGTGGTAGTAGTATTAGTAGTAGAAGCAGCAGCAGCAGCAGCAGCAGCAGTAGTAATAGAAGCAGCAGCAGCAGTAGTAGTAGTAGTAGTAGTAATAGCAGTAGTAGTAGTAAAAGCAGTAGTAGTAGAAGCAGCAGCAGTAGTAGTAGTACTGGTAGTAGTAGTAGTAGTAGTAGTAGTAGTAGTAGTAGTAATAGTAAATGCAATAGTGGTAGAAGCAGCAGCAGTAGTAGTAGTAGTAGTAGAAGCAGCAGCAGCAATAGTAGTAGAAGCAGCATCAGTAGTAGTAGAAGTAGTAGTAAAAGCAGTAGTAGTAGTAGTAGTAGTATAAAGTTGTAAGCCCACTCTCTATTTAATACTCAGAAATACATTACAACTCTGATGTTGGTCACAACCTTTGGTGCACACAGACTTTAGATGTGAAGTTCTATAAACTGTGTTTTCCCAATAACAGCCATCTCTTGAGCCACTGTAGTTTTCCCTCCACCGGCTGCACTTCAAGCAAATAAAAAGTCAGTGACTCGAGTTCTCAGAATAAACTCAATAAGCCTCTCTCTACAAGCAGCGCTACTGACAGCTGACTTCATATGTGGTATAGTGCGAGTGGGCTAAAAGAAATGCCTAGACGTGTTTTGCACTTCATTTATGACACGCTGAGGTGTCATCATTCACGCATGATGTTGCAGTGTTTTCTCCCCTCTCTCTTTATGCGTGGAAGTGATGATGGCGAATGCGCAAATATCAAAATAGAGTATTTAGATGTTATGTAACTGACTCCAGATTTAAAATTCCCAAATGAATATCTTCTCTGATGTCAAGTCAGACGCATGAAGCTCCAGAAGGATCCAAAAGACCCTTTAATGTACTGCCAGGGCAATAACACTGAGGCAAAATGAACTCTGAACAGGTCCTACAGGCCGGTTTCTTATCGTTTCATATGACCTTCAGGCTTTAATACACTGAGCTCAAGAGCAAGACACAAAGAGGGGCAGTGAGCGACAAATAAAATATTTCATATAGGAAACAATATTGAGAAGATACGATCAAAGAGAATCATTCGGTGCATTAGTCTGTGTTCAGTAAAATAAACACTTTCACTGAACCCAATCACAACATTAATATATACAGTTGAAGTCAGATTTATTAGCCCCCCTGTTTATTTTTTTCCCCAATTTCTGTTTAACAGAGAGCAGATTTTCTCAACACATTTCTAAACATAATAGTTTTAATAACTTATCTCTAATAACTGTTTTATTTTATCTTTGCCATGATGACAGTAAATCATATTTGACTAGATACTTTTCAAGACACTTCTATACAGCTTAAAGTGACATTTAAAGGCCTAACTAGGTTAATTAGGTTAACTAGGCAGGTTAGGGTAACTAGGCA
Source organism: Danio kyathit (assembly GCA_903798195.1). Classification (NCBI taxonomy): domain Eukaryota; kingdom Metazoa; phylum Chordata; class Actinopteri; order Cypriniformes; family Danionidae; genus Danio; species Danio kyathit. The sequence continues at coordinate 40,846,676 of LR812539.1, forward strand.
AGTTATTGTATAATGATGGCTTGTTCTGTAGACTATCAAAAAAAAAATTGCTTAAAGGGGCTAATAATTTTTGTCCTGGTGTTTAAAAATTTAAAAACTGCTTTTATTCTAGTCGAAATAAAACAAAAAGACTTTCTCCAGAAGAAAAAAAATATTATCAGACATACTGTGAAAATTTCCTTGCTCTGTTAAACATAATTTGTCATGTTTTTTTCATACAGAAATACATAGTGGAGCAGTATTGAGATGTGTGAAATTAAGTTGAAACTGAAAAATAAGCTATGCAAATATTTGGGCACCCTCTCTTTTGTGTGGATTTCAAAACCTGTAGTCACTTAGGGCGCACTCACACTATGTACAGTTGCCTTGAACCGGGCCAAAGCACGCTTGTCCCCACCTCCCGTTTCCCTCGACGACCCGCACTCACATTATATTCGGGCCTGGGCATGCTTACGTCATCAATGATGCGCTGTTCAGTGTAAGAAGCGCTCTCGCTCAGCACAGTGGAGGTTTCTTTATATCGTTATATCGTTTTAGTCGTTTGGGATGCAGTGACACACAGTCAAATATTACGCAGAACAGATCAGCCACTTTTGACGCTCATAAACAATCATAAATTGCTGCAGGAATTAGGAGGTTTGGGAAGGTGCAGCTGTCGTGCAGTGAGGGGTTTGCGTCTTTAATAAACTACGACAGTTTGCATTCATTGAACAGTACGAATGATTAATTAATCCATATCAAACAGTCCTTTAAAAGTCACGTCTCGCTTTCAGTTTTGGGCTCAGGCGCGTTTTGCACTCACAAACAAGCGTACCACGCCAAAGCCCAAGTGAACCGCGCTCTGGCACATCTCTTCCAACCAGGCCAAGGCTGGCCAAGTGAACTGTGCCTGAGCCCGATTCAGAGCACTCACACTTCTCAAACGATCCAGGAAAGGTAGCATAGATAGCATAGTGTGAGTACGCCCTTAGTGCTGATTGATCACAACACAAAATTGATTTGAGTGACACAATGAACCTTAACAATCCCAACACAGGTGCAACCAATCAAGAAAAAAGGATATTTAAGATAGCTGATGGCTAGTTGTGCTTCTCCTTATTGTGAACCTGAAAGTAGGAACATGGGAACCTCAAAAGAACTTCCTAATGACCTAAAAACTTGGATAATTCATCAACATGAATTAGGAGAAGGATGCAAAAAGCTATCACAAAGGTTTAAAATCTCTATCTCCACAGTCAGAAATATAGTTAAGAAAATGGAAGGCCACAGGAACAGTTCTTGTGAAAGAAAGATGTGCTAGACCAAGAAAAATATCTGAAAGGCAAAGGCTAAGCATGGTGAGAATGGTCCCAGACAAACAACAGACCACCTCCAAAGAGCTCCAGGAACATCTTGCTTCTGATAATGTCACTGTACATCGTTCCATAGTCCAGCACACTCTTCACAAAGAACAGCTCAATAAAAGGTGATGCAGAAGGAGCCTTTTCTGCATTCTGCCATGAAGAAGAGTCGTTTGATGTGTGATAAAGGGCTCATCTGGACAAGCTTGAATCATTTTGGAAAAATATACTGTGGACAGATGTCACAACCATAGGCGCTTTGCATGCCGTACAAAAACCACAGCATTCCAGGAGTAGAACCTGCTCTCTACTGTAAAATATGGTGGAGGGTCCATCAAGCTGTGGGCATGTGTGGCAGAGTTAAAGGTCACATGGATTCCACCCATTATCAGCAGATTCTGAAGAACAATGTTCAGGAATCAGTCAAGAGGCTGAAGTTACGGCGGGTCAGATGTTTCAGCAGGACAATGACCCAAAGCACAGGTCCAGATCTACCAAGGAATTTATGCTAAGACACGATACAATGTTCTAGAGTGGCCATCCCATTCTCCAGACTTGAACATTGTTGAAAATTTATGGATTAATTTAAAAAGGGCCGTTCATGCTCCCATCAAACCTGACTGAACTAGGAACATTTTGCAAGGAAGAATGGTCTGAATACCTTCAAAATGAATTCAGGGACTTATCCATGAATATAAGAAGTGTCTACAGGCTTCTGTACAAAAGATAGATGTCATTAATCTGTTGGGGTGCCCAACATTTTGCACCTGTCTGTTTTTGTTAAGTCTTAAATTGCATGGCATCTGTTGATTAAATAAATGTTATGTCAGAACAGAAATGTTGCTTTTTCCCTAGGGTATAAAATACATCCAAATGAATTTTCTGATTTAAATGGGCCAGCAGGCTAGTGCTTGCAATTCTGAAAATCATCAGAGGTGGCCAAACTTTTGCAGACTGTTTGTATTTATATGTATATATGTATTTTAAATGTATATGTATGTGTATTAAATAATACAATTATGTATTTAATAATTTATTTATATATTTCAACATTTCACTGTTTTTAAGTATTTTTAATTTTAAAGTAATACAGGTAGTAAAAACTTAAAAAAAAGTTATAAATGTTTGTATTTACATAATATAATATAATGTATATGTGTATGTGTGTAATATATATATATATATATATATATATATATATATATATATATATATATATAATATACATGTTTTATAATATAAAACATACATATAATTTAAACAAATATAAATTTTTATTATTTATTTTCATATTTATTGTATTATTTTTAATATTTATATATAAATTTTAGTTTTGCGTATTTTTATGTTTGGTTGTTTATTTATACAAAATACATATCGAGACTACACATACATTATACTATGTAAATACAAACATTTATTTGTTTAATAATTTACTTTTTACTACTTAAATTACTTTCCAATTAAAAATGACCTAAAATTAAATAGTAAAATAAATGTTAAAATATATAAATAAATCATTAAATACATAATTTGCTTATTAAAAATACATATATACATTGAAAATACATATATACATATAAATACACATTAAAAATTACATATAAGTAATTTTACTATGCATAATATATTTAAAAAATGTACACCTTTTTTAAATGTATACATGCATGTGAGTATTTATATGCAATAAAAATATACAGTACACATGTAAGTTTTTATGTAATAACATTTTACTAAGGTAAAAAAAATGGTTTGAGGACTAGCTCACAGATTGTACAGCCTTGCAGCTTTCCCATCATTTCCCATATTTCTCAGCACAAACATTTATCATGTCTTCGTATGCTGCAAGTGTCATCATTCCAGACAGAGTCTTTCCTTTCAGTAAATGATGGCTGTCGGTAGCAGACAAGGGCATTCTGTAAGTTAACTTAATATAGTTTCAGGGAAATTGCTGGTTTCACAATGTAGGTAGTAGGTAGATGGGTTTACTATGAAAATACTGTCCACACTGCCCCTTTTTTATGGTCCATCTGAGACGAATGTGTTTCTTCAGATCTTAAGAAGACTCTGCTTGTGTGTCTATACTATCTCACCATAGAAGGGGTGAAAATGAGACTATCGCTTCATAATTGAGTGCTAACCGCAGACGCGGTTATGAACGGATATTATTCCTGACCTCATTCACACTCATTTTGAAGCTCATTATACTGATATTGAGAACAAATGGGAAGTTTGTTCAAATGTGAGAAAACCAAGGACAAATTTCAAATGGGGAAGGAGAAATTTATTAACAGGAAAGTCACGGGCGTGCGCAAGTGCTTTGAAAATCGTATTCAAGGTTGGTTTTAAAAGTGTATGTCAGCCTCCATTTAAAAATGAGTAATAACAACACTAACAGCCACACAAACCAAATGTGCTGCAGATAGCTTGGGCATTATAATACACTTACTGGTCATTTTATTAAATATATTCTTCTGGAAGTAGCAGGTAGGACTTTGGCCTTCAGAACACCTTTAACTCTTCATAATAATATGCAGCTGCAGCAGATTTAATCCTCAGTTTTCTAAAGTTTTTTAATGCATTTTGTTGAATTTAAGTTATATTGCATCTACAGTACGTGCCAACTAATTCTCAACAGATTATATAACAAATTTTACTCCTCCCAAAAAAAAAAATAAACATGTGAGAGTGTTATAGTTTATATGACATAGCCAGTTATTACAGTGCAATGCAAATGCAATGCACAGATGCCACAGATTGGAATGTTTGCTTTGTTTGTCTTTTTTTGTTGTTTGTTTGTTTGTTTTATTCTGTTTTTGACCATTCATTAACTGTTAAATGACCAAATTAAAATAAGTTAAATTAATGAACAGTATTCACCTTATTCTCCGCGTACGAGCATGCGCAGCCATTTGAATCATTTTGGCTCGAGACTTCCGGTCTCATTCACTTCCATTCATTTTCAGATGTTAAAAACAGCTTGTTTTGCTGCTTGATGTTGCAAACTGATATTTTACTATTATATTATTCTACTTTGTCTGTATAATCATGCAAACACTTGTTTGTAGAGCAAGTAATATGACCGTTTTTTGCCGTTTATTATTCCTAGTCATTTCTCCCATAGGCGACTGAATCGGAAGTTCTAAAACAATCGCAAAAACGAGCGCACTTCCGCATTGAAGAATAAGGTCAATAGGGAGGCTGTCATTGGTCAAAAATGAACCAATGTGAATATAAAACCAACTTCACCTCAGTAAAGCAGGCTAGGCAGAATAGTGCTATTTACTGATGTTTTGTTGTTAAACTAAATAATAATCGACATTATCAATGCTGTAAAAGGACCCTAATGATACTGAAAATAGTCACATTAATCTTTCACAGGAAGATTTCAGTGGCTGAAAAACACTTCTGTGCATATAACCCATTCATAACACAGCACAATCTACATCAGCTTTGGGGGACTAAAATAGTTTCAAAACATAACATTACCTGTCTAAAAGAAACACTTCAGCCATAGTGTCATCATTCCCCCAGCTTGCAAAAGAAATTCCAATATTGATTCAGGATTTTTAAAAGTTTCATTTCAGCATTTGATTTTACCGCGTTTGATTTTACTGTCTCGTGTGCACATGAACGCGCGGCACACATGCAGGCATGCACGCGCTAATGACGGATATGATGCGCAGAAGCCCAAATCTACATTTGTTGACAGACAGTTTGGGCTACTTATTGGAATTATGGGAGATGTCGGCCCAACAATATTTCATTGGCTGAATTTTTTTTAGTTTTATGCCTTACCCAGAATATAAAAATACATATAAACACATTTAGATCATTTACTTTAATTCTTATTATTGGAATGTGAAGAGACTTTCAACCAGCATAACACAAAATGTTTCTAAAAACAATCACCTACTGCACCTTTAACAACAGATATGCCCCTGGCACTTGTAGCTCTGCGTGCATGGAGAGGGAAAGATAATAGAAGAATATAGCCATTTTTTTTTTTTCACAAAGGCACTGTGTTTTGTTTTGGGGAGAGTATTACAGTATACACACATAGGCCTGGGATGCTAAACAGTTTCCAGTTTACTGCGATTTGGAAAAGTCAAGGTTTTAAAACTACAAAAAATTTCTGTTATATTGTTCACATATACAAGTTTTTGTGTTATTTTTTACATGTTTTTTACAACAATATTATTTAGGTTTTTTTTTTTTAGGTTTAGGACAACAGTATCTGCAGAAGAGGACCCTCCACATCAAAAGCTGCTGATCAGCCCATGATTCTTGGAACATTTAAAAAACAAATAGCTTACAAACCAACATTCCAGCCTGCTGTAGACCTGAACATTCATTCATTCATTCATTTTCTTTTCGGCTTAGTCCCTTTGCTAATCTGGGGTCGCCACAGCGAAATGAAATAGATGTTTCATTTAGCCGGTAATCGTGATGACCGTAATTGTGGAACCCGCCTTGTGCAACAATGTTTTACTGGAACACAAGCTACGCACAAAGTCTATAGCCTTAATTTTAAAAATCATGTGTATGCCATTTATGTAAAATGAAATAATAATAATAGTAATAATAATAATAATAATAATTTAACAAGCATCAGATACACCACATTTTAAGTTAATGTAACTTTGTTAAACTTGCATATAGCATAGGATTTATGTGGCCAAATGTAAACGGAACCGTTTTCACAAATCAGATAGCTACCAATCAGAGAAAATGCATGAAGTGATGAGGTTTAAACAGCCCCTGTATTTTTACATTCAGTCCTGGAGGTCATGATTCTAGAATATAGATCAAGTTTTCCATGATCATGGGAATTATGAGTTGTGTAAGTAAGAGAGATTTAAATAAGGGTGCAAAAAATGCAATTATGTATATTTCTCTCATTCAAACAATGTACACACAGAGAAATACACACACACACACACACACACACACACACACACACACACACACACACACACACACACACATACACACACACACACACACACACACAAGTTTGTTTTTGTGAAAAGTGGGCACATTACATAGGCTTCCATTCATTTTATACAGATCAAACCGTATATTATATTGCCCTCCCCCCACCCTACTCCTAAACCCAACCATCACAGGAGACAGTGTACAGCTTTACTCGCTGAAAAAACTCATCCTGTGTGATTTATAAGCTTTTTGAGAAGTGAGGACGTCACCAATGTCCTCATATTTCACCTCCTTTTTGTAATACCTGTGTCATACCTATGTCATTATACAGATTTGTGTCCTGATATGTCACAGAAACACAAACACACACACACACACACACACACACACACACACACACACACACACACACACACACACACACACACACACACACACACACACAAGGGTTTAATTGGGTTATTCTATTTGTAAAATTGGCCTTTCAGGGCTTTTTTTGAATGGCATCTGAAAAAAATCTCACAATAAAAAATGACTTTTCAAAGACGGTTACTCATGTTATTGAGAGAAATGGACTGGAGAGACTGGCTCTATGCCATGTGAGGCTAATTGGCCTTGGGTTTGTTTAAGGCATTGTGATTAATGAAGTTTCTAATGAGAGCTTTATGATGAAGGCAGCAATCTGTCAGCCGGTGACTGCAGCTCTCAACAGGGATAGAAATGAACAGTTAAGAGGTGATTTGAAAAGGGAATTCTCTTGACACAAAAACACCATTTTTTTAAACAAAAGCTTTCTTGCAAACCTGCCGCCATCCAATTTGCAGTATGCCCACTAATAGCTTAAAAGTCTGACTTCATTAAAAGAAGTCCGCGACTGATTTTTCAAAATTGCAGATGTGGGGTCTGGATAAAACATATATAGTATAAGTCAAAACTATTAGCACCCTCCTGTGAAATTTCATTCATTTTCCTTTGGCTTAGTCCTTTTATTTATCAGGGGTCGCCACCGCAGAATGAACCGCCAACTTATCCAGCATATGTTTTACGCAGAAGATGCCCTTCCAGCCGCAACCCAGCACTGGGAAACGCCCATACATTCTGGCATTCACACACATATACTGCGGCCAATTTACCTTATTCAATTCACCTCTAACGCATGTTTTTGTACAGTGGGGAAAACCTGAGCACTAACCCTAACTCACGTGAACACAGGGAGAACATGCGAACTCCACACAGAAATGCCAACTGGTCCAGCCGGGACTCAAACCAGCGACCTTCTTGCTGTGAGGTGACAGCGATAACCACTGAGCCACTATGCCACCCTCGTAAAATTTCAATACTTTAAACATATTTCCGGGCAACGCAGTGGCGCAGTAGGTAGTGCTGTTGCCTCACAGCAAGAACGTCGCTGGGTCGCAGGTTCAAACCTCGGCTGGGATGGGTCAGTTGGCGTTTCTGTGTGGAGTTTGCATGTTCTCCCTGCGTTTGCGTGGGTTTCCTCCGGGTGCTCCGGTTTTCCCCACAGTCCAAAGACATGCAGTACAGGTGAATTGGGTAGGCTAAATCGTCCGTAGTGTATGAGTGTGAATGAGAGTGTGGAAGTTCCCAGAGATGGGTTGCGGCTGGAAGGGCATCCGCTGCGTAAAATCGTGCTGGATAAGTTGGCGGTTCATTCCGCTGTGGCGACCCCGCAAGGGACAAAGCCGACAAGAAAATGAATGAATGAATAAACATATTTCCCAAGTGTTGCTTAATGAAGAGAAGTTTTTTTTTCAACACAATAGCTTTACTAAATAATTTCTAATAAGTAATTTCCTTTGTCTTTGCGTGACAATGCATGAAATGTTTTACTTATTTTGCAAGATAGAGTAATAGTAATCAGCTTAAAGGGCACCTATTTTACCCCCTTTTTCAAGCTTTATTATAAATCTTTTTGTGTCTCCAGAATGTGTCTGTAAAGTTTCATCTCAAAATACCCATCAGATTATTTATTAGACCTTTTAAAATATGAGAAATTTAAGCTGCTATGGCATTGTAGCTGTTTTTGTTGCCTGTGCCTTTAAAGCTGGTTCTCCCCGCCCACCGTTCTCACATGCGTGAGTAGGATTTCACATAGATAAACAGCACAGTGACAGACAAGAATGATGCAGATCTCCCTTACTGCCATAGGAACTTTATCATTGATTATTTGTTATATTTGTTGTGGAGTTAATTCCTTTCTGCAGCGATGAGTCACACAAAATGTCGTTATAAAGTTCACACACATTTAGCTTTGCACTGTTTTTGAACGCCAAATGTGACAGGATACATTTTAACATCCACTGCTGTATGGATATTCGTTATGTTCATGTACAAAATAAACCTGATTTAACGTCCACAAACCAGGTTTGAAGCGTCTTCTTTTATAAATGTACTGACACTATGCGGCTGTGCTGATAAATTACGTAGCGATTTTACTGTCTTTATTACAAACATGCACTGTTTTAAAAATGTTTAAACTTGTACAACTCATTCTTGATCACATTTGATGATGATTGAGGATCACAGCGAGCTGAAAAGATCTTTTAATCCCAGTTGCTTTGTGCACGTCGTGTTTCTTGTTGATTTGATTATATGCATTACTATGGAGACATGTTAATACGCATCTGTTAATCAATTTGGTGGGCTGCGAAACCGCACTCGTCACATTGCGATGGGCCTCAAAATGGGATTTGGATCCTATTTTAACGTCAGGATTTTTTTTTAAAAAAGAGACTTTTATTGTGTTTCTATCACTCATATATGACTGGACACACTATACCTACACACAGCTCTGTCTAAACAGCTTACAAAAGATGATTTACATCATAGGTGCCATTTAAAGTACTTAGTCCTGAGCCCATGTGGTGATTTCGCTTATAGATAAATGAGAATTTTTGATGCAGTGCCGCCTGAGGGATTAGCGATCACTGTTGTTCAGCTTAGGCTTGCTTTAATGATAGATTTCTGGCAACCACAGTTGCCAGTTTTTTACCGTAAATTTTACAGTTCTCTTAATTATACCATAAACTGAAGAACATCTCTATCGTATTTTTAACGGTAGATTTCTGTCAACCACAGCTTACAGTTTTCCCCCCGTAAATTTTACAGTTATTGCTACTGTAAACTGAAAAACATTCTACCGTATTTTTTACGATGAATTTCTGGCAACCACAGCTGCCAGTTTTTTACCGTAAATTTTACGGGATTTTTTTACAGTGCAGTTTAAAGGCTTAACTAGGTTAATTAGGTTAACTAGGCAAGTTAAGATAATTAGGCAAATCATTGTATCTAATAATGCTTAGTAATGGAATAATGGTTCGTTCTGTAGAAAATTGGAAAAAAAAAATATTTCCTAGTAATATTGACCATCCAAACTAGAAGAAATAAGACTTTCTCCAGAAGACAAAAAAAAAAACATTATAGGAAATAATGTAAAAATTTTCTTGCTGTGTTAACCTTCACTTGAGGAGGAGGGCATCAATTCTCAGGAGGGCTGATAAATTTGGCTTTAACTCTATATATACACACACAAAACGAAACAACACAGCAAACACACATGGACACAGTGAGCATATGACAACTTACTGAAATAGTAATCACCAAACAGATCTTCATCCTCATCATCAAAGTATGCTTGTAATGGAAAATGAAATCAAAGTAAAAGGATAGCAAATTATAAAAACATCAAATGCAGCGCACACAAAAACACACACATAACATAAACTACAAGACCTTGAAAACAAATCAAAGAAATAACAAGATACAGAAATCCCAGTTGTTTTGCTTTTACCTCTGAACAATCTGATGCCGTGAGATCAAGGCTCATAAAAACCCTCCTCGAGTCTTGTGTGTGTGATTTCTGAAGGAATCTTAAGAGTATACACATCGAGGTAACATTTGAAGAGCAGAGCTTTGGATTTAATTCAGTTCACAGTGCTTCTGTGCAAACAAAGCATCTGTTGACTGCGCCAGAGACATAATTTATGCGACAACAACAAAAAAAGGTAATTTATGTGTAGACTAAAGCATGTAACCGCAGAAATTGTAATTACAGTGTGCCTATGCATGAGGTAACCTGACGAATGCAACATGCAAACAGAACAGATCAACAGTGCATTGCATCACCGCCGCATATTATTATTTACTCAACCTGTTATTGCGTGACCTGCTGCTCATTTATTTATTTTGTCTGTAGTGGCTTTTGATGGAGCTAATTTAATGTTTAGGTAATTCCACTTTAATAAACATCAAATGTTGACCCTGAATAATCAGCATAAATTAGTAAATGGTATTTCAATCATGATAACCCTCCGAATAGGTAATGCATGGTAATGGATATGTTAATGGCCGACTAGATCTGCTATGCATGCTCATGCTGCTGAAAATGCTACTGCCAACAAATGCTGCAATGAACACATCATATTTGCTGCTGCTGCATGAATAAGCATGCATGAACCCATTAGAAGATAAAGACAGGTGGAACTGGGGGAGGTGGAGGGTTTTGGAAAACTAGACTACAGTGACATATGAACCAGGCTATTTAAATGGCAATGGTTGTAGAATCAGCAGTAAATGGTCAGTAAACTATGTGATTGCTAGTAGATCACATGAAAGGACATCAAATGGCAAATCATAATAGTTCCTTAAATAAGTAATGGTGTAGGCTCTTGTTGTACTTGAGTATCTCACACCACAAGCCAATATGACTGTAATATTACACTGTAACACTGAGCATTTTGTAACTCTTGCAATTATTTATTTTATAAGCAATAATGTTGGTCCATAAACAAAAGTGGCTAAATCAGGAGATTTTTTTCCCATTATTTGTAAATCGTAATGATTTTTTGAGATATGGTTGAGATATATGTAAACACAAACTTCTGAAAATACAGCATTAGTAATTAAATTATTATATTTACAATAATTTGGTAAAACATATGTTTTTAAGAATGTAATGTAGAAAAATGAAAAAAAAAACACATAACAAATGTATTTGATCTGTAATCTGTGTGTCAAAAGAGAGAATCTGTCAAAATATTGTTTGAAATAAAAAAAAATTGTATTGTCGTTTGTGAGAAAATAAAAAACAAATATTTTTTTATGAATTTGTATTTTTTTTACCCTGTATTTTAAAATTTGAGCTAGCATATTCAACCTCACTAGAAGTTAGAAATGAAAGCATACCATTAAACAATTAAAACACTTTTTTTTTTGGTTAACAACTACAGGAGGGCAAAAGTAAGTAAATAAATATCTTTATTTTTTACACCCAAAATATTGATATGCAACAAGCATACACTTGACTAAGCTTTTTTTTTTTTTTAACAAATCAATATTCAGATTATTTTTTTACAATGAAATACTATAGAAATACTAAAATATTACTATTTTTACTTGCATTGTCAATATGTAAAATATGTAATTAATGTAATTATTTAAATACCAATCAACTTTTGCTGAAAGAGACAGACAGTTATCGCCCTTGCTGCTGGTAATCGGTCTGTCTCTTTAAGCAAAATTTACATTTCTAACTTCTAGAGAATTTGAATATGCCAGCTCAAGTTGAAAAATACAGGGTATAAATACAAATTAAAAAAAAAAAAAAATATATATATATATATATATATATATATATATATATATATATATATATATATATATATATATATATATATATATATATATATATAAATTTTTTTTTTTTGGTTTTTTTTTTTTTATTATTTATTTTTTTTTTTCTCACTTATTTTTATTAGACACCTTTGTTATTTTTCTTTTGTTTTTTGGAGAGGGCTCTGGAGGCAGACTTGGTGCAGTTGCAATCTGACCTGCATGTAATGCTTTTTTAATGCCCACAACTAACCCCACCCCTAACCCTACCCCTCACAGTGATGTCCTAGCTCCATTAAGTGCATTGTGTCTTACATAGCATCTCTGAGATATGCAATCTCAGCTTGCATCATCATGGCTGCATCCAGATACTGTGCACTTATAATAGTGATTTTGCCACATTTGCATTGTATTTAATGTGTTTTGAATGCAAATGCCACTTTATTTAAAGAAAAATAAATAGTGTTGACTTGTGATGCATGTTATGGATGTTTATTAAAAACAAGTTATGTAATATAAATTGTTGCGGACCTTTGACCTTTTGGAAAATTCAGATTTGGACCCTTTAATATAGACATTAAGAACCCCTGGCCTAATGGTAGTGTGCATAAATATAGCACAACATTGTGGTCTTTGATAAGTCATACCATGCAAGTTAAGGCTTTGAGAAAGGTCCCAAAGTCTGAATTCAAACTTAGGGTACTGTTGCTCTATATTTACTGCATGTGCACTGCCAATAGGCTATTGGTGCTGACAATCGGTCTGTTTCTTTAAGCAGACGTTGGTTGGTATTTTAATAATAACATGATTAGCACATTGTAAATATAGTGCAACAGTACCCTGAGTTGGAGTTCAGACTTAGGGACCTTTCTCAAAGCCTCCACTCCTCTCTCCAGCAAATAATAATTGATTTGCATTGTAATACTTATCAAGGACCACAATTTCTGCTAAAAACATATTTATTTTATGTTATGTTTTAAACATATCTACAACTTACATGGCCAGGAGGATGAGTAAATGTACAGTGAATAATCATTTGGAGTAACCTACCCCTTCTCAAGCCATGTATTCTCTTATTTTCGCACAGGTAAAATATCAGCTGTGCTAAGTAAAATAATAGCATTGCTCAAACTAAGAATCATTCTTTCATTTCCATATTTTAGATAAAAAAATAAACAAATGTTGTTCCTGTAACATTTCAGGCTTCGAAAAAATGCACACAGGCATTAGTATCATCAGCTTTTGCTCTGGTTGTTGGGGCTGTTCAGAGAGCTGGAACTAAGAAACTTCCCTCTACAAAGTGAACGCTCTGGGGTGACAAAAGCGAGAGCAGATTAAACCACACTAACATGCTCCGTACAATGACTCAGATAGGAGCGACACCTCCAAATGCTGTCCCTTTATTACCACTTCTCACACCGTCGGTTCGTCTTGTGCAAAGGACAAGGGCAGACCCCATTAAGTGGCAAATTGCCGTCTCACGGCTTAATCAGGCGGCATCAGCATTCTGTAGGGAACATATGAAAAGCCATTATGGTCAAATCAATTCTCAATTACCTCTTTGCCGCTGCCATCGACACGTTAAATAAACGTTCAGCGCTGTCACAGCTATTTCTCCTTGTGAGGCGACGACGGAATAGCTGTGCACACGTTATTTGAGAGCCATGCGAATGCTAATGGATTGTAAACAATCATGAACTAACAGCATGATGTGAAAGTGGGACAGATAAGCATCGGAAGGAACAAGCAGCATTAGGAGATTCATTAGAAACGGTCACACTCCGACCACAATAACAGCTCGCCGGGCATTTGTCATGGTGTGTACAATGCAGAAACACAGATAATGACACGGAGACACTAACATACGGACACATACAACGTTCTTTTAGCCATCAGAATTGTTAGCAAAAAGTAGGACATTCAAGAAGTGCAAACAAATGAATGAAAATAAGAAAAAAACTATTAAAAGAATAATTAAATATAGATAAAACAATAAAACTTTCAGTAAATACTGTCTGTACTTTGACATATTTGAAAATAAATTAAGTTTTTCTACTTTTAACATCTAGCACCCTTATACAGTATAACTAGGTAACTTAGTAAACTGTATTTACACATACTGTAAAATAAAGAGCAGCTCTGATATTAGTTACTTACTAAATAAAGTACACAGTGAGGAAAATAAGTATTGAACACGTCATGTTTTTTCCTGGGAATAGTATTTCAAAGTAGCTGTTGACATGAAATTGAACGAGATTTTGGTAAAAAATTAAGTCACATGCATTTCCCAGGAGTTTTTCACAGACTTCAACTGAGTGTAAAAATCATGATGGTTCTGTGGGTCTCGTCTAACAAATCTGAACTTTTGTATTTTCTATTGGATTTAAGTCAGGTGATTGGCTGGGCCATTCTCCAGCTTGATTTTCTTTCTCTGAAAGGATTTAAGAGTTTCCTTGGCTGTGTTTTGGATCATTGTCTTGCTGAAATGTCCACTCTGGTTTCATCTTCATCATCCTGGTAATGTAGATGTTGGACTGAAGCAGCTGATATTAATTTACACTGACGGAGGGCAGAGGGTTGCTGAAGAACTTCTGATAGATTTCAGCTGCTGTCTGGGCTTTTACTGCCTTTCTACACCTTCCTTTCTTCGTGTGTTCAACACTATTTTTCTGTATTATTTTTATTTTATCTCACACAACTTAATTTGTGAACTAATTAGTTTTGTTTTCTTTTCATATACAGTATGGATTTCTTAGGTTGTTACCAACATCTGGTGAAAATTTCAAGTCAACGGCACCTTTAGAAATATTTTTCTGAGAAAAATAGTGACGTGTTGAATACTTTTTTCACTGCTGTACTTATATTGTTAAACAAATTTCAACACATTCTTTAAATACATGTGCATTTGGCAATAGTTGAGTGTCAATTTGACAGACATTGTGTGATGTGCTGTTTTGAGAAATTTAAGCATACAACTTAAAACAATAGCTACTGTATTGTATTTAAAAAAAAAAGAACATTTACAATTTTGCAAATTGCATGTCTTAGCATTCATATACTGTAAAAAAATATATGATCAATTAGTTGACAACATATGACAACATATGTTTTTAGTTTATAGTAATTTATTTAACTATGTTAATCATGTTCTAGCCTAATTTTATAAGTTACATGAGATGTTTTTAGTCAGTTTAACATAAAATAAGTTCAATGGACTTTCAAGGTTAATTTGATTTAGCTTAAAAAGGCAACCAAGATTTTTTTTTGTGTGTGTGCTTGAACACAATTTAGATGTCTTTACTTTTCTTACTCTTCATAAAACAACAACAAAACTCTTAGCACTCCAAAGTTTTGAAGGATAGTGTATGCTAATCAGGAAAATTGAAGGGAAAGCAAATGCTAATCAAAACCAATGTGACAGATGGCAGATCAATTTCAAAGATCAGCCAAGGTCTGGACAGCCCAAACTCAGCAAACCTGTCCACCTCACACTGAAAGACTTACAATCATGACGTCCAAGAGAATCAAGTCACCTGAGATATACAAAAAAGCTCCGGTTTATTCACTTTACTAATTTACCCAGCACACAACATCATAAGACGTTAATATTAGGTTAGATTTAGGTCAGGACGTCAGGTGACGAAAATTCAATGGTTAGCAGGTGTCTAAGGACAATGTTATTTTGACGTCCAATCACAACAACAAATTATGTTAATATTTGGTTGATTTAAGGTTGTGTTGGAAAGTGACCAAAATCCAACGTTTAATAGATGTCATAGTGGTAATATCCACACAACGTCAAGGTGTAACATGATTAGACATTGATATTTGGTTGATTTTAGGTTGACTTTAGGTTGCACGTTGGGCAATGACATCAGCCTGACGTTGGGGTACAACGTCAATATGACGTTATGTTGACGTCCTGTGCCTGCAGGGTAAACTGTGCTCCGATCCAGATCATCATCAATGGCTATAAACTTAATGCAACAGCACTAACAAAATACTGAAACCCAAAGTCAAAATTGTAGAATAAGAGTAATAATTAGAGTAAAAACATTTAGAATCGTTCACAAAACAAACAAAATACATAAACACAAAAAGAGGCACATACACACATGGACCCACACACACTCAGCACTGACCTCCCCAAAGAAACACTCTTTCCATTGGGTTGCACCTGTTGTCATGGAAACCAAAGCTCTTCCATAAGTCTTTAAACCCTGTAGTTGTCCACATACCTGTTACTAGACATATTTGGAGTGGGGTGTTCATTAAAGCACTAGCTATCTTCAGTACTCGCTCCTTTTTTTTCCATTTAAGAAATGAGGTTGGACATCCAAATGCTGTTATTTCTGTCACCAGCATAAAAATGAAGAGAGAAAAAAACTTGCAGATTACCTAGTTTTCATAATTGTAGATAATCTTCGTGCTCTCTATTCAGACACTTTAATTAGCATGTCTTCTGGAAATTAGCAGATGTTCCTCTTTGCCTAATGAATGCAGCACTTTTTTTGTATGTCTTTGCAACAGTGGAGAGATCTGTAAAAGCAGTTCCCCTTCGGGAGGGGAACTTCAATGCTATGTGGAAACTTGCCCTATGGGGATTTCATTCAGAAAGCCAATCATCTGAAAGAGTATGTAAACGGGCCAATGAAATGCCAATGAGTTGGCAGCTTCAGCTTGCACACCTGATGCTCGTTGCAATTAATTTGGCTATAAGAGCACAGTGCGAGCAAAGCCAAAGCATCATTTTCACTTCAGAGACTCCAACAGCCTTCTGAGAGAGTCGATGAGGGTTCCTCCAGCTGAGTTTCAGACAGAGAGTGAGCGAGAGTGATCTCCCAGTCCAGAGTGTGTGACACGCAGCGGCAGATGGTTGAGCTGGGGTTCTCCCTTGCCTGTCGTCCTTGGGTCCGGTCCTCCAGAGCGGTATGTATTGTTGCGAATTTCCTAAAAGAGCAACAGATGTCCACCGCTGCATCGAAGGTTGGGCTGTCATAATCTGATGAAAGACACCCCCCCTCTCTGCTCCCTCCCCTCAGGAGCGAGCGCGGCGGCGGCCGATCTTGAAACAGACATGATAACCGTGCTTTCCCGGGCTGTTTTGGTCTCGGGTCTGGAGATGGTTTATCCCCCAGCCCCGCGGCCGGACTGACTAGATGGGTGTATGTGGAGGATTAAAAGGCAATACCTTCTAGCCTCCCATCCTTTTCTTCCCGGAAGTGCACAGTGGGCTCACGAAGTCTTGAGGGCACCTTTCTCTGCCTGATTTGCGTGCGCCTCCGCCTCACCACGCTTGAAAGTTCACTTTCTTGACTCCCCCATATACCAGTCTGGCCTGTTCGGCAACACCGTTTTTGGATTCACCCAGGAATTCACATCGGTGCAGTCGGATACGAAGGACCATCCATCGCCGGCGATGTAAGACTCATGTCTCCATACTTCATATATAAGATTCATGTCTCCATACTCCATGCCACCGTCAGTTTCTGCGGTCTGCGTTAAGGTCGAGCCTGGCAGTACAAGTCCTCCTCTTCGGGTTCTCTCGGTCTCCGCGAGTCTTCACCAACCTTGCGGAGGTGCCCTAGCGCCCATTCGGCTCGCGGGCATTTGCATACTCAATTATCTCGGTGACTGGCTGATTTTAGCCCTTTCTTGGAGCAATTGATTATGCACAGAGACAAGGTGTTCCAGCACCTCCACCTATTGGGGTTTCAGGTCAATCGAGAAAAGAGCAAATTCGCCCCCGTGCAGAGGATCTCTTTTCTCGGGTTGGAGCTGGACTCGGTCACCATGACAGCGCGCCTCTCCGGAGAGTGCGCTCCGCTAATGCTGAACTGTCTGAGAGAGTTCGACAGCAAAATAGTGGTCCCACTGAAATCTTTCAGAGGCTCCAGGGGCATATGGCATCCGCAGCTGCTGTCACGCTGCTCGGATTGCTCCATATGAGACCACTTCAGCACTGGCTTCACGATCGAGTCCCCACGAACGATCCCTCGTTCCTACAGGCCTGAGTGCCAGGTGTCCAGAAATATTGTCATTTTGACAGATGCTTCCAGCACGGGCTGGGGGGCCGTGTGTTGCGGGCATATTGCCGTGGGCCTGTGAAAAGGAACCCAGTTGCATTGGCATATCAATCGCCTAGAGCTGTTGGCAGTGTTCCTCGCTCTTCACCGTTTTTTTACCGGTGCTGCAGCGACAACACGTGCTGGTAGGACGGACAGTACGGCGGCGTAAATCAACCGCATGGGGGTATCCGCTCTCACCGCATGTCTCAGCTCGCTCGCCGTCTGCTCCCCCGGAGTCATGCGCGGCGCAATCGCTGCATTCCATTTTCCCCCACTGAGCTCAACCGTGCAGCCCATTCGCTATCACGGCAGTTTTTGCTGGGAAAATGGAGACTCCATCCCCGACTGGCCAGCTGTTATGGGCTGCGCCTTTCTCTCTCTAACTCAGAGATTCGTGCGCTCTCGCTTGAGTTCCCCACTTGGCGAACTCGTTGCTAATACGCATTTCTCCAGTGAGCCTCCTCGCACAGATACTGTGTAAAGTCAGGGAGGTCGAGGAACAGCTCTCGTATTGCGCCTATCTGGCCCAATCGGACCTGCTTTCTACTCTCCTAGTGATGGCCCCTCCCTGGCACATCCCCTGGAAACAGGAGACAGGCACCGTTTGGCACCCGCGCCCAGATCTATGCTTCACGTACGGTTCATAGATGGAGTGCGGAGGACTTAGGTGACCTACCGATTAGGTGGTTAACACTGTCACTCAGGCTGAGCACCCTCTACGAGGCATGCCCACGCCCTGAAGTGGAGTCTATTTGCTGTGTGGTTACCTTTTTCCCCGAGAAGAAAACCCCGAACATGCCAGATCAGAGTGATGCTATCCTCCTTCAGTTGACTGGAGCTAAGGCTGTCCCCTTAGCTCTGAGGGGTTGGCGTTACGATCATCCCCGCTCTAAGGATGCGGCGATGGCGGCGCGCTGGGAAGTATCGTCTCATCATCCAATTCCCAGAGGCACAAGACTGGATATGAATTATTCCTGTTTCCCTCTCATACCCATTTGGAGATCTCTCTTAGGAGAAGTCTGCTCGATCACTCGACTTAGTATCTTAAGATTCTGTCCAGGTAGACAGCTCTACTGGTCGCGTTCGAATCGGCCAAATGGGTGGGTATCTGGAGGCATTTTCGGTCAACGAAATGTGCCAGCGTGTTCGGCCGGCCCACTCTCACGTTTACCTGAGACCCCCGCCCACCTGGGTGCTCTAGGTTCCTACAGCGTTTTTCAGCTACGTAGTGAACCTGCAAGCGCTGCCCACGGAGGAGGCAGACCCAGCCTATTTATTGCTGTGTCCTTCGCGCTTTGCGTATTATACGGACCGTACTCAGCTCTTTATCTGTTACGGTGATTGGCAGAAGGGAAGTGCCGTATCTAAACAGACGTTGGAACATACCCACTGAACAGTGAATGCCATCTCCCTCGCTCATCTGAGCCAGGGCGAGCCGTGTCACCCAGGACTGAGAGCGCGCTCCTCGAAGCGTGCATCCTTTTGGGCGTTAGCACGCGCCGCCTCTCTAACAGACACAGTAGAGCTGCGGGCTGGGCGACACCTATTGCGAGGTTTATTAATCTTGAGGGGAGCAGATTTCCCCACGCGGTGAATGAGAAATTCGGTTAGGTGTTGTAAAATGCTTGCTGCGCCATTCTCTCTAACACGGAGATACGTGCGCTTTTTCGCTCTGTCAGTAAAGTTCCCCGCTTGGCGAACCCTGCAGATATTCCTGCGAGGCCTCCAGCATCTGACTCAGCGGAGAAGTCAAGCACTGGCCCGTTACGTTGTTGGTATGCCCGCTGGTCAGCCTGCGTTCTGGGTATAGGTGCCCGCTATGTGTGATCCCCACTAGGCGATCCCATATGCTTGTACTGCCACGGTGCAGTCCCCCCTCACAGGCGGACCCGTGTCTTCCCTCACTGCTAACCATCTTATATTCATATGCGTACTCCCCCTTCTCAGGGCTAGTCCATATGCTCTCTGGCCACCAGTCTCCCCACTTGGGTAGCAGGTGGCCTCCGCAACGCCTTCCCTATCCCTATCCCTATATAGGTACAAATTACCTTTATTTAAAAAAAATATAAAGCAAACATAAAGTGATTTGGAACAACAGTTTTGCGAGAGAACGCAAAACATCTTTGCAAGGGAACGCAAAAGAATTGCGAGGTAATGCAAAACATCTTTACAAGGGAACGCAAAAGTATTGCGAGGTAATGCAAAACATCTTTGCAAGGGAACGCAAAAGAATTGCGAGGTAATGCAAAACATCTTTGCAAGGGAACGCAAATGTATTGCGAGGTAATGCAAAACATCTTCGCGAGGTATTAGAACACACTCTCCATGCTCGATAAACAAGATCTAGCCCTGGATGCCAGATCCTCTCAGAAAATAACTGTTTCTCTGGGTATCCAGACAACAAGCCAGTGGAGCCGCCCAGTACCCAAACTACAAGTATTCTCAGATCCTTAATTACCCTACCGGTCAAATGTTTGGGGTCAGTAGGATTTTTAAAAGTTTTAAAATAAGCTTATTCTGCTCACCAAGGCTGCATTTATTTCATCAAAAATACAGTAATTTTGTGAAATGTTATTGCACTATAAAATAACTGTTCAAAAGTAGTTTATCATTTAATTTAACCATTTATTCCAGTGATTTTAAAGTAGAATTTTCAGCTTCATTACTCCAGTCTTCACATCCTTCAGAAATCACTCTAATATTGATGATAATAATTATTATTACTATTATTAATATTATTGTTATTAATGGTAATAATAATAAAAGCAATAATGACTGGAGTAATAATTTCAATTGAAAATATATACTGTATAATAAGTAATAAATAAATATTTCATAAATAAGTATTTAAAAATGAAAATTTGAAATTAAATGACCCCAAAGTTTTGACTGGTAGTGTAGATTCTTCAGACGGAACATAAAAATATTGCGAAGGATCTCAAAACTCTGTGAGTTAATGCAAAAACTTTTAAAAATAAAGTTTCATCCCACCCAGTTTTTTTTTTCTCCCACTCATTTTTCCCCACCATCACATCACTTCCGAGTCTCCGTATCTGCAAAAAATGCTTTTCTTTTTTAGATTTTTTCTCTTGTTTCTAGTCTGAATATCTAAATATTCTTAAATCAAGAAGCCTTTTCTAGACAAGCAAAACGTATTGTCTTGATTTAAGGAATAATATGACAAAATTAAGTATGTTTCACCCTAAAAAAAGCATAATAATCTGCCAATGGGGTAAGCAAAATAATCTTATTTTAAATCAAAAACAAGATAATTTTTCTTACCCCATTGCCAGATTATTATGCTTGTTTTAAGGAAAAACTCACAAAATTTTCACACGTTATTTCTCAAAACTATACATTATTAATACAGAAAATGCTTCTTGATTTAAGAGTCTGTAGATATTTGGACTAGAAACAAGACAAAACCTCTGGGTAAGAAAAGCATTTTTGCAGTGTACTGCAATCTTGAGCCTCCTTCTTAAAGCAGCTGCATCCCATGCAAAAAATTGCCAGTTCAATACCAGATCGGAGCAAGTCGATGGTGTAGAACCGGCAGGTTTCAATTACACATATCCCCCAAAAGGACAAAAACACTGTATAACTTTGCCAGGCCAGTATTTGTTTGTATATTGTTACTAAGCACTTCCTGTAGGGAAGAGATGTTGTTACTAAACACTTCCTGTAGGGAAGTGATGCCGGACTTGCCGGTGGCTCTGCAGCATTCAAAAGTCTCATGGGTTTGTAATGATATGACATATCTCAAAAATATTTTTCATCAGCCAATCAGAATCAAGCATTCAACATCTTCATGATATAAAAACACACAAGACTTTGTAGAAATAGCACAATACAAAGGAAAACCAAAACACCATTTCCCCCTCCCCTTTGTGATTCAATAATACATGCTTCACAGCTTTAATCCACATTCGCATATTACGCAATCATCTTTAGCCAAACTTTGTTTTCACATTTCGCAGTTGATTTTGCAAAAACTTCTCCTAACGTGCGCGATGACTCCTGAGATCTGAAGTTTGTGTCCTTAGACTAGTTAATGGCTTCAGAACGAGCTATGTGACAGTGCGCCACGAGAACTTAAAAGAGTGCGAACAGCGCCACGAGCAAACTGTGGCATTTTAATGAGCGTTCCTTCTCTAATCATTTAGCTGTAATCTGTCGGGGACGTGAACCCGTCGTCTGTAAAAGTAACCAAGGCTCAGCGAACAACACAAGACGGGCAGATCTGAGCAAAGAGACTTGGGCAAAGGGAGCTCAGGCGTTTCTTCGACGCTGGCGAGCGAACGCATTGACCCGTGAATGCCAACAAAAGCGAGTGGTAATGAGTGTAAGTGTTGCCTGAAGGCGCCGTCTTTATCATATCATCACGCCACGCTCTTCATGCACACGGTGGCTGAACGCGGCGCCTCAGGACTAGTCACCCAGCTTTCTCTTGATCAAATTCAGCTCTCGCCGTCCCTATTAATTAGATCCCATGGTGGAAAACCATTAGTGGTCGGCGGCTTGCTGCGTTTGCGTTTATTTCAATGTACACAATCACACACAAATGGAGATTCATCTTTTCTCTTAAAGTGCCCCTATTATGCTGTTTTAAATATACCTTCCATGCCGTGTGTAATAGAGCTGTTTGTGAATGGAAAAGGTCTGCAAATTTTAAGGATCATAATGCATGATAAATAAACTTAATGTAAAAAAAGAAAACTGAACCGATGAAATGAGTCGATTTGTGTAGATCTGTACCCCATTTGCATAATGCCAGCTTGTCCTAGTCATTAGATGTCGGTTACGACATCTACACTGACCCTCAAAAGCTGCAGCTGGCTTGTGTTGTCAACATCATGTTTAGAAGAAGCATTATCTGTCCTCCTGTTTTAATCACAGAAGCTTCTGTTTGGATCTCCTACTTGCCTAATTTGTTGTTTATGATAAGAGTTTATGAGTATGAAGTGTTATGAAAAGCTTAAATTAAATTTCACTCACGTACATACAGTGCTCCGCATAATTGAGTACACTCCATTTTGAAAACGAATATTTTTAATAATTTCTCAGTAAATATAGGTAATATATTTTGGTGCATTTGAATAAAACAGATTTATTAAATGGATATCATTCATTTTCCTTCAGCTTAGTCTCTATTTCAGAGGTTGCCACAGCGGAATGAACCGCCAACTCATCCAGCATATGTTTTACACAGCGAATGCCCTTCCAGCCGCAACCCAGAATTGGGAAACACCCATACACACTCATTTACACACACTCATACACTACGGACAATTTAGTTTATTCAATTCACCTATAGTGAATAGTCTTTGAATTGTGGGGGAAACCGGAGCACCCGGAGGAAACCCACTCAACTCTACACAGAAATGCTGTGTTGCCCAGCCGGCATTCGAACGCGCAATCTTTATTCTGTGAGGTGACAGTGTGAACCATTAAATGGATATATTTATTAAAATAATATTTTAGTCACCGAACATCTTTAGAAATAGAAAGATAATACATTTAAATTCATTAGAAATATTGGGAGAATAATTACAAACTACAAAATTTCAACAAACTTTTATACATTTTTTGTTTCTCTTGAATTTTGCTCTTTTTAAATTTTTTATTTATTATTTTTCCCTAACATATAAATTTAGATGTACTGATTTTGGACCGTTATCATAAGTTATTTTGTTAGATTATTGGAGAGAAGATTTCAACACATTTCTGTGCACATTTCGTTTTAATAACTCATTTCTAATAACTGATTTATTTTATCTTTGCCATGATGACAGTAAATAGTATTTGACTAGATATTTTTCATTATATATATATATAATGATTGTGCGTACATACTGTATAAAGCTGTTTGCGATTGTATAAACAAACTACTGGCTTTTATTAAGGACCAAACAGAATCTGCGGAAACATTTTGCTATTTCTGCTCATAATTTCGTAAAAATCTCAATATTTATATGGAATGATTTTGGGGGTTTATTTAATAGAAATTTAAAACATTAAGTTAAAGAATTATAACTTTTTAAGTTATATTTAAAGTTTACAATGCAAATCCAATCCACTTATTTAGGTAAAAAAGCAAGTATCTCATATATGTATGTATATATATATATATATATATATATATATATATATATATATATATATATATATATATATATATATATATATATATACTAAAATAGAGAAAATATTACTTTACAAACTGTATTGTAAATACATTATATTAACATTTGCATATAAGTTAATAATACTGAAAACAATATAAAAACCCAATAATATATAATATAAAATATAGTATTATATAATAATATATATTTTTACACACATTTACATAAGTAAATAAATATACTTTAATATCTATATATCAATCTATAAAATATGTATATAATAAAAATCTATATCATATCGTATATCAAAATTAAATATAATATAAAATTATATAATATTATATATAAAATTATTGTGTGTACATACAAACTGTTCGCTTACACTAATAATGATCGCATAGAAATTAAAACTTTTTGCAACTATTACTAAAGATTGCTATAATACACAAGTCTTAATATAAACATAAAGAATGAATCTTCAAACAAATCATGAGAGACTCTTGGATAAATTGGTTGATTTTGAGTGCATATGATAATAAAAGCAATTTTATCACCTTGGATGCATGTAAACCTATTGCAGGAAGCCTCCAAAACATAAAAAGGAACCATTAAAATAGCATAACAGGGGCGTTTTGCGTTCAAGTAACCCACACAGACTTGACGTGGTCTTCGTTCTCGGTAGGCAGAAGTTTAGGCGAAAGGGATTCAATTCCTGCCTGTGGCACTGAAAGGGAAGTTCAGAAGCGAGAAGAAAGAGAAAAACAAAGATCAGTGGGCCGCCACGAGGATGTTTGAAGACTGCAGCTCAGAGCAGCGGTGGAAACAATACAAGCCATTCTTCAGAGAGCGTCACGCTGATCCCAGCATGAGAAACGCCGACGCTGTGGTGAATGTCTGTCACCACCGCCACCAACCGCAGGCCTAATGCACATCACACTCAACTTCTGCACTCTGAATCCAGTGTCCATTACTGAGAAGAAAAGCCCGAGAAGGAGATGCGCAGGAGATGGACGGCAGGTGTTTATAGAAAAGACGTCATTTCAGGGGGTTTTGTGTGCTAATTACAAACACAGCTGGATAGAAAGCAGATGCTCATGTATGGATGCAGCCATCTGAGTGGGTGCGGACTGTATAGGGAAGATTTAATTATTGGTGTAAAAAAAAGTTGAATGCGTGGGAAAAGTTTATATGGGGGTTCTTTATTCTTTTTTGATTTATTTATTTATTTTTGGTGGAGTGAAAGGTTTGTAGTCACTAAGAATGCTTTAGTCAAAAAAAATAAAAAGAATATTCAGCAGCAAATATCAGGATAGCTTGGGAAATGTTAATATGCTGTTTATTTTTATTTTAAGAAAGAAAAAGAAAGACAGAACACCATGTTATTTTAATATTGGTTTGTATTTATAGCTAACATCTAGAAAGGAAAGCCTAATTTCCAGCATCATTATCTTCAGTTTCATTAAAAAAATTTATACAATTTACATGTATTTGTATTGTCAGTGTGTGTGTGTGTGTGTGTGTGTGTGTGTGTGTGTGTGTGTGTATATATATACATACATACAATTTATATATATATATATATATATATATATATATATATATATATATATATATATATATAAATTGTATGTATGTATATATATATACAGTATATACAGTATATACATTTACTGAGAGAAAAAATCTTCTCTCTGTTAAACAGAAATTGGGGGAAAAAATAAACAGGGGGGTTAATATTTCAGGGGGGCTAATAATTCTGACTTCAACTGTATATACACTCACCGGCCACCTTTTAGGTACACCTTACTAGTACTGGGTTGGTCCCCCTTTTGCCTTCAGAACTGCATTAATCCTTAATGGCATAGATTCAACAAGGTACTGGAAATAGAGAGATTTTGGTCCATATTGACATAATAGCATCACACAGTTGCAGCAGATTTGTTGCACAACCATCCCTAGGGTTTGCAGCTGAATAGTCAGGAATTGTTTTATTGTCTAAAGCATTCTTAGTGACCACAAACATTTGATTTACCAAAAATAAAAATAAATCGAATAAAAAAAGAATGATACAAATCTCCTGTTCCACCTCATCCCAAAGGTGCTCTATTGGATTGTGGTGACCGTGGAGGCCATTTGAGTACAGTGAACTCATTGTCATGTTCAAGAAAACAGAGATGATTCACGCTCATGCTCAGTTGGTACTAATAGGCCCCAAGTGTGCCAAGAAAATACCCCCCACACCATTACACCACCACCATCCTGAACTGTTGATACAAGGCAGGATGGATTCATGCTTTCATGTTGTTGATGGCAAATTCTGACACAACCATCCGAATGTTGCAGCAAAAATCAAGATTCATCAGACCAGGCAACGTTTTTCCAATCTTCTATTGTCCAATTTTGATGAGCTTGTGCGAACTGTAGCCTCAGTTTCCTGTTCTTAGCTGACAGGAGTGGCACCTGGTGTGGTCTTCTGCTGTTGTAGCCCATCAGCCTATCCGCCTCAAGTGTTGTGCGTTCAGAGATGCTCTTCTGTACCTCGGTTGTAACGAGTGGTTATTTTTGAGTTACTGTTACCTTTCTATCAGTTCGAACCAGCCTGGCCATTCTCCTCTGACCTCTGGCATCAACAAGGCATTTGCACCCACAGAACTGCCGCTCATTG
>LR812539.1:41505942-41651367 GCA_903798195.1 Danio kyathit
GGCCAAAATGAAAAGCTGCTGTTCATTTACTCACTCTCATGCCAAGATGTAGTTGACTTTCTTGAATTGAATTTTTATTTTTTTTAGCTGAATATGCATAATATGCAAGTCAACGGGAGGTATTTAAGAGCCAAGCTGTGGTCACATTAACTTATCAGCCCATAGACTTATATTAATACGCCTGTGAATGCGGCAGACTGAAAACACAAGCTCGTGTGACAAGTTTCGCATGTGGCTGCTTTGCAAAGTTCAAGCTTGGTGAACTCTGACCTGCGAAATTGCATTACGTGATTGAGTGAGACCAATCAAAACATGACCTCTCTGTACAGACATTTTAAATATGGAGCAATCGCTCACTTTTTAACGTCTAATCAACTTGTTTAATCCCACCCCTTTTCACAGTGCCGTACAACAGAATTCCGCATGCATAAACTCTAGTGTGACTGTGGCTTTTGAGACAATTCATTCATTTTCTTTTCGGCTTAGACCCTTTATTAACCTGGGGTCGCCACAGCGGAATGAACCGCCAACTTATCCAGCATATGTTTTACGCAGAGGATGCCCGTCCAGCTGCAACCCATCACTGGGAAACACCCATTCACACTCATTCACACACATACACTACGGACAGTTTAGCTTACCCAATTCACCTGTACCGCATGTCTTTGGACTGTGGGGGAAACCAGAGCACCCAGAGGAAACCCATGCAAACACGGGGAGAACATGCAAACTCCACACAGAAGCACCAACTGACCCAGCCGAGTTTTGAACCAGCAGCCTTCCTGCTGTAAGGCGATTGTGCTACCCACTGTGCCACCGTGCTGCCCCTTTTGAGACAATTCTTTTTTTAAATCAGTATGTTCAAATAAAATATTTGTACAATATTATTACCCTTTAAGACTAAAAGCAAATTTAGAGTATTCTGTCACATAATAAACTCATCTGAAAAGGCAATTTTTTTTCATTGAAGGACATAAATAATCTGATCTTTGGTAGGTCTTAAAATTTGGGAAACAGAACCTCAGACAACAGCATCATATAGCATTAACAAAAATACGTCAGCCTCTGTACATCAAATGCCTGAACTGATCCTCGGCAGACGTTTTAGCAGTTTGTTGGTCTGGAGGCTTCAGGTGTGTATTACAGTTTTTCTCAGTCGCTTTGGTGCATTTCTCACAACACTATTTACGTTTGCACAACAGTTAATGCATTTCTCAAAACAATTAGTCATCTGTGCACATAATAGTAGCAGTTTCTCATTCTTCCAACAAACTGCAAATGCTTTTGGACACGCATCAACTGTTTTCATACAACTTTCTGCTGTTTTATAACATTATCATTTGCTTTTGTCATGTCAGTCAAAATTAACTAAACTTGTGGATGCTGAATAATCATTCCATATAAAACTAATAGTCCTCATTTCATTACTTGAGTCATTACATACTAAAATGTTGAACTAGTTGTCAAAATCTGTCAAGCTAATTTTATTTTTTTTCTGAAAATGTCTTTTAAATTGAACAATTTGATGAATGATTTACAGACCTGTGTATGTTGTAGGTTCAGTTCCAATATGTACTGCTATATTGCTTACTGTTGTATACTATTCCTTACAATTTTTTTCACATTGTCATTATGGGGTATTGTTTATCATTTTGAGGACATAAACAAATTTAATCCATTTTGGAATAAGACTGTAACACAAAAAAATGTGGAAAAAGTGAAGCACTATACTTTAGATAAGATGATATGATGATGACTTTAGACAGACAGACAGACAGACAGACAGACAGACAGACAGACAGACAGACAGACAGACAGACAGACAGACAGACAGACAGACAGACAGACAGACAGACAGACAGACAGACAGACAGACAGACAGACAGACAGACAGACAGACAGACAGACAAACAGACAGACAGACAGACAGACTTCTAAATTGAACAATTTGATGAATGATTTACAGACCTGTGTATGTTGTAGGTTCAGTTCCAATATGTACTGCAATATTGTTTACAGTTGTGCACAGCTCTACCCAAAGGAAGTTTATGTTTGTTGTAAATAAGGGTGTGTTTATTCTTTTGCGCAATGCTGTGAATAAATTAGAATTGTAAAGAGCAAATGCAGTAAAAATGTGAAACATACATATTCAGTGTCTTGTACTCAGATACTTCACTAAATGCAGTGATGTCTGACTTTACTGTAGTTTTCAAATGGCTGTGTAAATAGTATATAGTGCTGTCTTGAGCATTTTCAGGACGTGTCACCAAAATCTGACTTTTTTGCATTGGAAAAAATGTAGAGAGTAAAGTGTCATAATGAAAACATGACAAAGCCATTTGACTGTCTTGTTCATAAACAATGGTGGCAGGACTTTTCATCTTGATGACACTGACACTTTCATTGACATGAATACTTGCTTTTGAGGAATGAGCTTTCCATTTTGAGCAAGTGACGCGCTTTTGTAGTTTATCCACTAGGTTTTGCAGTTTGTAGAAATGCATTAACTGTTGTGCAAATGTAAATAGTGTTGTGAGAAATGCACCAAAGTGACTGAGAAAAACTGTAATACAACAAAAGTCCCGTATGGAGCTAATAATATGCCAAAACAATGTGAATTTTAGAATATTGAATTTGATGTTCTGAATTTCTTCATCTTAAAAACTTGAAACTGTATTTTTACAAACTGGATATCTGCAGTCTATGAATTTAGAACACAAAAAATCTGAAGTTTGAAATACGTCTATAAAAAAATACGCCTTGAAAAATTCTGTTGTCTTACATTTCAGATGTTCAATATCCAAATTAAGAAATTCAAATGAAGAAATTCAAATTTAAAAAAATTTTAACGGCATATAAAAATTCTGATTTATTAAATTACAATTGTCAAAAATTCTAATTTCTAATCACAATTCAAATTCAGATTGTTTTGGCATATTATTAGCTCCATAGTCATGAAGCTACGTTTTTTTTTCTGTGATTTTTCAATCAACAATAAACAAATACCCACTTTGTATCCATTAGATAAAAATTGGTCAATATTGTAAAAGTGACTGGTGGTAGACCATTTTTAAATATATTTTTAACAATACTCAAATTGTTTGAGCATCTTAATCATATTGATGAACAGTTTATATTAATCTCCTGGGGTAATAATACAAAAAAACAAATCAAATCAAATTTAACAAAATACGTCAAAAATACATCTTTATTTAACTCTTTTATCCATTAAATAAAGATTGCTCACTATTGAAAAAGTGACTTTAGCGAAAATAAAGGAAAAAATATATATATTTGAGGCAATGCTCACTTTAAGCATCATAATCATCATGATGTATATAATCATCTCCTAGGGTAATAATACAAAAAAACATCAAATTTGAGGACAATGATTGGATAAATGGTTCACAACGATTGGCCAAACTGCCACAACAACCCGCCTCCAGTGGCCAATTTATCTGTTTCCTTTTTTGACTCTTAAAAAATGGACTATATCAAGGAAATCATTTCAGCAAAAAAAAATATAAAGAAAAAACAAATTTTCATTTTTTTTTTGTTTGTGAACCACCCCTTTAACAGCCTTCAATCATGTTTTCAGAGCGGTGTCCAGATATCACCCAGTCTCTCACCAGTGTTTGGCTCTCTAACCACAGATGGACAGGCTGCAGGAGCACCAGTGATCATGTGCCGCAGTCCAACAGGTACTGTTTCTGTGACGCTTCCCTCAAAGTCATTATTTCAGTTCAGCATTTACAGCTTACAGTTGGTGTTTGCTTATTTCCCTATTAACAGATTTCAGAAATAAGACCTCTCCCAGATCCAATCTGAAGTTCCGCTTTGACAGATTGAGCCAGTCCGCTGCTGTAAGACTTTTATTATGACATTTATTTTCTTTGTGAAGGTTTTCTATATGCTTGTGTTTCTGAATGGGATAGTTCACCCTAAAATGAATATTTCCTGTTTCTTTGTTTAAGCTCAGACCATTCAAGATGTAGGTGACCTTTATTTCTTCAGCTGAACATTAAAAAGTGTTTCTTTATATATAATAACTTTTAGATAACTATTAAAAGCTAATAGTTACTAGTTAATTAGTTAAAATTATTAGTAAGTAATAAAGTCATGGTAACTCATAGTGTAATCCAATAATTTGCACCTTTTGTAAAGCTACTTTGAAACAATAATTATTGTGAAAAGCGCTACACAAATACACTTGAATTGAATTGTTTTTAGCTGAAACTATGCTCTTTGGCAATTCATTCATATAAGACAAAGAAAAAACACATACAGGCAAAACAAAATGAATATCTGTGACTCCTACAGTACATTGAGGTCTTGAGAAATGAACTGATTCTTTATTAAGAACATTATTACCGTTAATTCACAGCCTCTGCAAGTGACTTAGAATGGGATCTGATTCGTAAATTAATGAATCACTAAGAACCACAGTTTCCTTAATGTTCTCCAGAAGAAGAAAAGGTCACATCTTGGGTGGCTTGAGCATGAGTATATTTAGAGCAAACGTATTTTTTTTTTTTGGTGAACTATGCGTATAACATCAGTTTTAATTATTAATGGTAACTTTGAACTCTTTTTTTTTCATAGGGACATTAGCAAAGGCATTGTCAAAGAAGATCTGAATCATTATGGGTATGTTGCTTTTGTATAATAATTCATAATTAGCACAAATAACCTTAAAGTAAATACAGAAGCTGCATTAACTAGAAATATTTGAATTATTATATATATTGATCCTGGTCACTCAGATATAATGATGTCATCACTAAATTATAAAGATAGCTATTTATTTTCAAGATTCATTTGCGGGCTAATAATGAACATGATAGATTTTTTTGTATATGATAATACACATTTTAGATATTTATATATTTTCTACTATATATAAAATTGGGACATCGACACAATTCTAACATTTTTGGCTCTATGCACCAACACAATGGATTTGAAATGAAATGAAGATGTGCTTTAACTGCAGACTGTCAGCTTTAATTTGAGGGTATTTACATTAAAATCAAGTGAACGCTGTAGGAATTACAACAGTTTACAGAATCAGTTTTATTGCCAAGTGTGCTTTACACACACAAGGAATTTGTTTTGGCAACAGAAGCTTCCAGTGTCCATAAAGTGACAAGTGACAACACAAAATTAAATATGAGATAAGAAAAAGGATATATACATTAAACAGAGATGCAGTTAGTCAAAAAGATCTGAATGTTGAATTGTATGTACAGATTTGTTGTAAATGTACAGGTTATAAGGTGCTGTGTATTAATGCGTATGGAGAAAGTATTGCATTGTATATTGTTATAAGGTGCTGTGTACAAGTGCGTATGAGAAAGTATTGCATGTTTATTGCCCAGTAGGGGAATATTTAACTGTTCATGAGGTAGATGTCAGGAAAGAAACTTTTCCTGTGTCTGGCTGTTTTTGTGCTTGGTGCTCTGTAGCGCCGACCACACGGTAACAGTTCGAACAGGTAGTGTGCTGGGTGCGAGGCGTCCAGAGTGATTTTGTGAGCCCTTTTACTCACTCTGGAAGAGTACAGTTCTTAAAGTGTAGGAAGGGTAGTGTCAGTGATTCTTTCAGCAGTCCGGACTATTCGCTGTAGTCTACGGAGGTCAGTTTTGGCAGCTGAGCTGAAACAGACGGTGATTGAAGTGCAGAGGATGGATTGGATGACAGCTGAGTAGAACTGTTCGAGCAGCTCCTGTGGCAAGTTGAACTTCCTCAGCTGACGAAGGAAGTACAGTCTCTGCTGGGCTTTCTTCACGATAGAGTCTATGTGAATGTCCCACTTTAGATCCTGAGAGATGGTGGTGATCAGGAACCTGAATGACTACTGCAGCCACAGTGCTGTTCATGATGGTGAGTGGGGGGAGTGCAGGGGGGTTTCTCCTAAAGTCCACTATCATCTCCACTGTTTTGAGCGTGTTCAGCTCCAGGTTGTTGTATCTGCACCATAAAGCCAGTCGCTCCACCTCCTGTCTGTATGCAGACTCGTCACCATTCCGGATGAGGCCGATGACAGTAGTGTCATCCGCAAACTTCAAGAGCTTAATGGAGGGATCTTTTGCGGTGCAGTCAATGGTGTACAGTGAGAAGAGCAGTGGGGAGAAAACACATTCCTGGGGGACACCAGTGCTGATGGTGCGGCTGTCGGATGTGATTTTGCCCATTCTGACTAGCTGTTGTCTATCTGTCAGAAAGGTGGTGATCCATTGACAGACAGAGCTAGGGACAGACAGCTGGGTCAGTTTGTACTCTAGCAGTGATGGGACGATGGTGTTAAAGGCAGAACTGAAGTCCACAAACAGTATCCTTGCGTAGTTCCCTGGTTTGTCCAGATGTTGTAGGGTATAATGCAGTCCCATGTTAACTGCATCATCCACATACCGGTTTGCTCTATACTACAATATTTGTACAATATGTTTGATAAACATAAAACAGGACAGACTAACAGAAATAGTGCAAACACCGGAGAGCTCCACACCGAGGCGGCCATCAGTGAAGCAACTCATCATTAGGCTGAAAAAACAAAACAAACCCATCAGAGAGATAGCAAAAACCTTAGGTATGGCCAAAAACTGTTTGGAACATTCTTAAAATGAAATAACGCACCAGTGAGCTCAGCAACACCAAAAAACCTGGAAGATCATGGAAACAACTGTGGTGGACGACCAAGGAATTCTTTCCCTGGTAAAGAAAGCACCATTCACAACAGTTGGCCAGTTCAAGAACCCTCTCCAAGATGTAGGTGTATGTGTGTCAGAGTCCACAATCAAAGAAGACTTCACCAGAGTGAATACAGAGGGTTCACCACAAGATGTAAACCATTGATGAGCCTCAAAAAGAGTAAGGCCAGATTAGAGTTCTAAAACACCTTTCACAGTGCTGGAACAACATCCTCTGGACAGATGAGATCAAGATCAACTTGTACCAGAGTGATGGGAAGAGAAGAGTATAGAGAAGGAAAGGAACTGCTTATGATCCTAAGCAGTGAAGCATGGTGGTAGTAGTGACATGGCGTGGGCATGCATGGCTGTCAGTGGAACTGGTTCGCTTGTATTTATTGATGATGTGACTGTTGACAAGAGCAGCAGGATGAATTCTGAAAAGTTTCAGGCAATATTTTCTGCTTATATTCTGCCAAATACTTCAGAACTCATTGGACAGTGCTTCATAGTGCAGATGGAGAATGACCCAAAGCATACTGCAAAAGCACCCAAAGAGTTTTTGAAGGGAAAGAAGTGGAATATTATGCAATGACCAAGCCAATCACCTGATCCGAATCCGATTGAGCATGCATTTCATATGCTGAAGACAAAACAAAAAACAAAAAAAAAAAATTCCCAGAGAACAAGCAGGAACTGAAGACAATTGCAGTAGAGACCTGGCAGAGCACCACCAGGAATGAAACCCAGCGTCTGGTGATGTCTGTGCGTTCCAGACTTCAGGCTGTAAATGACTGCAAAAGATTTGCAAACAAGTATTAAAAAGTGAAAGTTGGATTTATGAATATTATTCTGTCCAATTACTTTTGGTCCCTTAACAAGTGGGAGCCACATATGCAAACTGTTGTAATTCCTACACCATTTACCATTCATTTCATTTAATTTCAAATCCATTGTGTTGGTGTATAGAGCCAAAAATGTTAGAATTGTGTCGATGTCCCAATATTTATGAACCTAACTGTATATTATTACATATTTATTTTATGTATTTATTGCAGATACAAATTAGTATTGTTGTTGTTGTTATAATAATAATAATAATAATAATAATAATAATAATGCTGATTTTATAACTTCTCTGCAAATATAACTAGAAATAAGTTGATTTTGGTGCTAAAAAATAAAAAAGTCCTATTCCTATCGAATCCCAGTGGTATAACTCAAGGAATATTATTCATTAAATCACCATATCACATTGTTAGAGCAGAATCTGAGAAATGTCAAGAACCCACAGCCCACTTGTTAAGACTAAAAAGAGCTCGAGGCAAAGCAGGACTTGTGATATCAAAGTCACATTAAAATTCCAAGCATTACAATATTTTACTGCTGGATTCAAACAGAGTGTGATGGAAGTGCGACCTCTGAATTTATATGCAACTGGAATGACAAATATCACTCTAAAAGCAATAATCATACATTCTAACATCTGACGAGATATTTCTCCATTTTCCATTTACTAACACCTTAAACTCTCTGTTTAATCAGAAAAGCAGCGGATCGGCACTGAAGATCAGACACTGTCGGCACCAGGAAGCAGTGAAATGAAAAAGAGGAACCTGCCATTCAAAGCTGCTTCAATCTGAACATCAGAGGAGTAAAGCACATACAGAAGCACACAGATATCAGCCCCTTTCACACTTAGTCTATACTGGTACATTCAAAATATACTCTTGAGAGTTTATAGATGATATTAATTCAGTTCTGTCAGTTTTTCTATAAGAGAAACAAAGTCAACAATCACAGGTATCATGCATGTCATGTGCGAGGACCATACCAATAATGCTTTAGAGTGACCAATCATAACAACTATGATTTTTCCTGTTTTAAAATGTCCTAGATGAAGGTCTGACTGTATGATTGCAGAGTTGATCTTATTTTGTACTGAATTACATTAAAAGGGTGAAATGTCAGTACTGTACTTAGAAATGTACACATTTACTAGAAAAGTCAGTCTGGTTTTTTGAAATATTATGCCAGTATTGTTGTGTGAAAGGGGCTTCTGTTTCCTCTAGTTTCTGCAGGTTGTGGCACATTTATCAATTTTGCACATTTTTAAAAGTCTTTCACTGTAAAAATAAAAAAATATATTATGTAAAAAGGAAAAAGAACAATCCCATACAATTTTAAAGAGTTGGTTCATACAAACATTTACATTTAAATTGACTCTTAAGACTCATTCTAGAATTCCGGGTACATTTCAAGCATTTTCCATTCATTTTTTACTGAAACTGGAGTGATATATAAAACAAATGAATCTTTTATAGTAAATTGAATGTAAAACTATTCAAAAAGCTTCAATTTGATGGGGAAAATTAAACCATTAACAGAGTTGACAGTAACAGAGTTTACATTTTCCACCTTTTTATGCTTTAACTCAAGATGCTTACCTCAAACCAGACACCACATGGCGTCTGTCTGCCATATTGATTTTGCTCAAAAAAATCTTTTTGCAAACTCCTCCTAGACCATTTGCCGAAATACCACCACATTTGACTCAAATCATTGTCAGACCATGATGACCAAGTGTTGTGAAATTCATGTCAATAGGTTAAACAGTTTTTGTTTACGGCACAGACAAATGTGCTGGTATAATGTCAAACTGCATCTGAGGCTGTCTGTCTGCAATGCTTAAATACATTGTCACCTAACACTGACCACAACGCATCAAATTTATAACTCTGCTACCTATTGGTCAAAGGTTATAAACCAATAAATCATTCATATGTTAATTGTTTTCATGATTTTCTGGTCACACTTTACAATAAGGTTCATTAGTTAATGTTAATTAATGCATTTACTAACATGAACAAACTATGAACAATACATTTACTACAGTATTTATTCACGTTAGTTAACATTAGTTAATGAAAATACAGTTGTTCATTGTTAGTTTATGTTAACTCACGGTGCATTAACTAATGTTAACAAGCATGGACTTGGATTTTAATAATGCGTTAGTAAATGTTGAACTATGATTAACAAATGCTGTACAAGTGTTGTTCATGATTAGTTCATGTTAGTAAATGCATTAACTAATGAACCTTATTGTAAAGTGTTACCGTTTTTCTAATATTTTAAGTGAAACATCAAATGTATTCAAAATCTCACTTTCACTTGGTCTGATGCTGCTTACCAACCTTGTTGCTTTTGGCCTCTGGACTGCTTTGCTCATTCTGCCTCTGGACTGCTCTGCTCATTCTGCCTCTGGACTGCTTTGCTCATTCTGCCTCTAGACTGCTTTGCTCATTCTGCCTCTGGACTGCTTTGCTCATTCTGCCTCTGGACTGCTTTGCTCATTCTGCCTCTGGACTGCTTTGCTCATTCTGCCTCTGGACTGCTTTGCTCATTCTGCCTCTGGACTGCTTTGCTCATTCTGCCTCTGGACTGCTTTGCTCATTCTGCCTCTGGACTGCTTTGCTCATTCTGCTTCTGGACTGCTTTGCTCATTCTGCTTCTGGACTGCTTTGCTCATTCTGCCTCTGGACTGCTTTGCTCATTCTGCTTTTGGACTGCTTTGCTCATTCTGCCTCTGGACTGCTTTGCTCATTTTTGCTCGTTCTGCCTCTAGACTGCATTGCTCATTCTGCCTCTGGACTGCTTTGCTCATTCTGCCTCTGGACTGCTTTGCTCATTCTGCCTCTGGACTGCTTTGCTCGTTCTGCCTCTGGACTGCTTTGCTCATTTTTTGCTCATTCTGCCTCTGGACTGCTTTGCTCATTCTGCCTCTAGACTGCTTTGCTCATTCTGCCTCTGGACTGCTTTGCTCATTCTGCCTCTAGACTGCTTTGCTCGTTCTGCGTCTGGACTGCTTTGCTCGTTCTGCGTCTGGACTGCTTTGCTCATTCTGCCTCTGGACTGCTTTGCTCATTCTGCCTTTAGACTGCATTGCTCATTCTGCCTCTGGACTGCTTTGCTCATTCTGCTCTGGACTGCTTTGCTCATTCTGCCTCTAGACTGCTTTGCTCATTCTAGTTCTGAACTGCTTGGCCCCTTAATTGCTGCTTGCAGCTATATTTATATGTACTTTCATCATATTTTAAATGAGAAATTCACTGAAATATCATAGTAACAGAGTTGACAAATAATTAACCTACTATTGAATTGTATGTTTAGATGTGTCCTAACATTTTGTACAAATTATTCATTCATTCGTTTTCCTTTGGCTTAGTCTCTTAATTCATCAGGGCGCATCACAGCAGAATGAACCGCCAACTTATCCAGCATAAGTTTTACACAGCAGATGCCCTTTCAGCTGCAATCCAGTACTGGAAAACATCCATACACACTCATACATTACGGCCAGTTTAGTTAATTGAATTCCCCTATAGCGGATGTCTTTGGGGAAACAGAGCACCTCGTAAATAGTTATTATTGAGAACTGTTTCATTAAAGTTTTATTTTGGAGACACAAAATGTACCCGCAATTCTAGAATCACATATATATATAATTAAAGTTGAAGTTGAAAACCATTAGTCATTGACATTCATAAAAAAAATACTTAAATATCTTTAAAAAATATCTTCTTTTGTGCTCATTACAAAAGAAAGAAACTCGTACAAGTTTGGAACAAGTGGATGGAAAGTAAATGATGATAAAATTGTCATTTTTGGGTGAACTATCCCTTTAACATAGCTAGCAGTTCAATAATAGTCAGTCCTCCTCACTTAGTAATAATAATGTATCTGAATGAACAAAATTCCCAACGCCAGAAACATTCCACAAAGGTTTGAGATGCACTGACCAACCGACTCAATATACTTGGAAGAAACTGACTACAGCAGATATTACATTTTTATTCATTTAAAAAAAATCTAAAATGCACAGAAGTAATACAATATATTTGCACAACATTGCCTCCCTCTTTAACTCTCAAACGTGTGCAATCCTTAAATATCAGGCATTGTTTAGAGCTGATCCAGCTACTACTGTGTTCCCTGAAGAGTTATTTATGAAATATATTAGTAGAGAAAAAAGTACAAAACTTTTATTTTTAAATGGGTACTTCCATGAGTGATGCCTGTGTGAATAATGGAGAATCACGGATCACGGATTTTATGTGTATATATTTATTGAGAACATTCATGAAAGGAAACTTTGTTGTTACAAATGGCTCAAAAGTGCAAAGTGTGACACATTCTCCAGTTTGTTTCTGTTATTAAAAGGATTTATTTGTTTTATTGCTTAACAAATTGAGCTGTGCTAATTTATTTCTCTATGATTGTACTGCTACATGTGTAAAGGTTTCTGTATGGCACTGTTGATTTTGTTAAATAAATATATTGTATTTTGCATTGGTGTTGATTATGTTGGAGCTTCTGTACGGTCTCCTGACTTAATTACCTCAGTTCTATCAATACATGTCAAGTGTGTATGGTGGTTCTGGTGTATGGTGGCTCTGAGAATTATTTAGATGTTTAATATAAAATGAATTTTAATTTTAATACTCACCCTCAGGCCGTCCATGATTTAGCTGACTTTTTTTAAGTAGAAGAGTTTTTACCTGAAACTAAATTAATCAGATCCATGGAAAAATCTAAATAAATGGTGAAAACAGATTAACTGATAGTCAGAAAGCAGCCAATACTTGTTTTTTAAACATACTTAGTTTTACTTTAATCAGCTTGTATAAAGTTTTTCTCAGTGGCTTCGGTGCATTTCTCACAACACTATTTACATTTGCACAACAGTTAATGCATTTCTACAAACTGCAAAACATAGTTGACAACCTGCAAATGCGCGTCACTTGCTCAAAATGGAGAGCTCATTTCTCAAAGCAAGTATTGATGTCAATGAAAGTGTCAGTGTCATCAAGATGAAAAGTCCTGCCACCATTGTTTATGAACAAGACAGTCAAATGGCTTTGTCATGTTTTCATTATGACACTTTACTCTGTTAATTTTTTCCAATGCAAAAAAGTCAGATATTGGTGACACGTCCTGAAAATGCTCAAGACAGCACTATATACTATTTGCACAGCCATTTGAAAACTACAGTAAAGTTAGACATCACTGCATTTAGTGAGGTATCTGAGTACAAGACACTGAATATGTATGTTTCACAGTTTTACTGCATTTGCTCTTTACAATTCTAATTTATTCACAGCATTGTGCAAAAGAATAAATACACCCTTATTTACAACAAACATAAGCTTCCTTTGGTTAGAGCTGTGCACAACTGTAAACAATATTACAGTACATATTGGAACTGAACCTACAACATACACAGGTCTGTAAATCATTCATCAAATTGTTCAATTTAGAAGACATTTTCAGAAAAAAAAGATTTACATTCTTTTTATAAAATTTGCTTGACAGATTTTGACAATTAGTTCAACATTTTCGTATGTAATGACTCAAGTAATGAAATGAGGACTATTAGTTTTATATGGAATGACTATTCAGCATCCACAAGTTTAGTTCATTTTGACTTACATGACATAAGCAAATGATAATGTTACAAACAGCAGAGAGTTGTATGAAAGCAATTGATGCATGTCCAAAAGCATTTGCAGTTTGTTGGAAGAATGAGAAACTGCTACTATGATGTGCACAAATGACTAATTGTTTTGAGAAATGCATTAACTGTTGTGTAAATGTAAATAGTGTTGTGAGAAATGCACCAAAGTGACTGAGAAAAACTGTAAATGTACTTTTTCATGGGTTGAAAATGACAGATCATCCCCTTAATTTATTCTTTTCTAAAACTTCTTTACTTTTGATATAATTTGAAAAATGACAATATAAAATTTCAGAAAAAATGTAAATTTATGACCCAATCATTGAATTTGGGGACAACATTAGTAATACAACGTTATTAGGCTACAAAGTTAGGTCAAAAGTAATCTAGAAGTAATCCAAATGTATTCAGAAGACAAAAGATTACTTTACTGACAAGTTTCATGTAATTTGTAATCAGTTACATACCATTTGGAATTAATCGATAGATAGATAGATAGATAGATAGATAGATAGATAGACAGACAGACAGACAGACAGACAGACAGACAGACAGACAGACAGACAGACAGACAGACAGACAGACAGACAGATAGACAGATAGATAGATAGATAGATAGATAGATAGATAGATAGATAGATAGATAGATTCTGGGGGTTAGGGAAAACGATGAAATATTAGATAATAACAATAGCATACTTTAAAAAACAACAAAGTTAGACCAAAAGTAATCCAAATGTAATCAGAATACCCTAGATTACTTTACTGACAAGTTTCATGTAATTTGTAATCAGTTACATACTACCATTTGGAATTAATCTAACTTTACATTGAACAGACAGACAGACAGACAGACAGACAGACAGACAGACTACCGAGAGAGAGATTCCATTTGAATGAGAGGTCATGCTCCACTTGAGCTCTTAAAACTCAACAATTTTTTCAACTCTTGAAGGAACCAACCCAGACAAAACCTACATAAAAGTGAAGTTAAACAGGATACAAACAGATAAACTGAAGACAAATACAAAAAGCATAAGAAAATAACAAACAATCAGTTTTTATGCATATATTTTTTGAAAACAAACAACTAAGGACAGCAGTATTTTGAGTATTTGAAACATCTAGGAGGACAACAAAGCTACACAGAGGACATCATCTACGATCAAGCTCTTCAATCAACATAGGCAAGTCAAAATCAGACAAAACTACATTATAGTGATGATAAATTGAAGATATAAGCAAAAAAGGATAACATAACTGGCCATCGGATTTAAATATAAACAACTAAGAAGTAGCATTATTCTTGGTATTAAGAAACATCCAGTAGGAGAAATCAGCTCAGGACAAGATTCAATCAACAAACTAAAGACAAAACCTCAAATTAAAGACAAATTAATAACATGAGTGAGAGAAGAGTGACAGTTAAAATGGCAGCAGCAGCATCCTCTGTGCCCCTCCCCACAGCCAAACCATCACATACCCACACAGAGTTAAAGAGTGCGAAGGACAGGAAGACATACAAACACCAGCTACTCAGGACACACCCCGAGACCCTAATGGCCGACTTCTGCCAAAAAGGAGACACATCCACCATCACTAATTTGCTCCTGTACACAGAAAATAGCAATGTTTGGCACAAAGCTATCTGTCTCTATTACAAGAACTTTAAAAAGCATGGCATCTGTAATGGAAGACAAATCCAAATTCATGATGAGGAAAGTGACACCACCTTTTTAACTGTAAATATATACCACAACGGCACAATAATGTTTCAGGGAAATGAAGCCTGTCTCATCTCTGTACAAGATCAATTTATTGAGCTCCAATCACTAGTAGAGCAAGAGAGACAACTAGGCAGAGCTGACAGCAGCACTAAAGGCAGGAGCTCCAGGCTGGAGCTGGAGCGGGAGCTGGAAGAGCCCGTCCTGGGGTGCGTTTCCCAAACAACGACGTAACTCGCGGCTGAACTATCATAGTGCGATGCATCGTTTGGCAAAAAAAACGATGTAGTGACGAGTGTTTCCCAAAACCGGTAGTTTCTCTGTCGCAGATCCATCGCTTGAACCACGATATTTATAACGTAAAAGGCCCATAATGATGCTCTAAACAGGGTGGAGTAACTTCTTTAGAGAACAACCCCATCATTTCTTTGTGCAAATTATATTGTTTTACATGCACACGCATTTAAAATAAAATCCAATATTAGTTTTGGTAAAGACATGTACTCGTTTTCCATATTATTTAAAATATAAGTGAATGGCACATATAGGGCCAATGTTTGCTTTACTAATATTATTGAGAAGTTGAACATTACATATTCTAAAACATAAAATCACTTACAAAAGCTAACACTATTCTAATATCATATATAAATCATATAAATAAATAATGAGGCGATTTATTATAAATATATATTTACTTTAATAATAATATTAATAATGATGATGATTATTATTATTATTATTATTATTATTTTTATTATTATTATCATTATTATTATTTAGGATATTGTTATTTTATTTAAAAAAAAATACAATTTGACACATGCAAACCACAGCAGAAAGTTCTAACCAACAGACCCATGTCATATACAGCAGAGAAACTTAATAAATAACCCACTATAAAATAAAAGAATTAACGTATGCTATGTTTTTTTATTTTCACAAGCTTTGGAGACATAACATAATTTCCGCTTTTAACTATACCTATAGTTTTCGCCATGAGGCTGTGTTCAAAATGACATTAATGTTTTCAAAGTGCACTGTGAAGGGAGCACAATTGTAAGCATGAAGATCGCTAAAACTGAACTGTAAAAATACTTTGAAAGCAAATTACACCTAAGAGAGATTACCTTAATGCTTTTTTATTATTAATAATTCCAACTTTGAATGTTAGAATGTTCTAAATGAATAGGGCATAGGGGGGGATAAGTGGGAATAGAACACAGCCAGGAACTATGCTTTTAACTACAGCTCCAGAGGTGTCGTTTCAAGTGCTCAAGTTTGCGACGCAGTTTGCGAATGTTCGTTGGAGCGATGAATTTGGGAAACAGCAAATCAACGAACTATGTTTGTAATGACAGAACTTGCGACCTTAGTTGGCTAACTATGGTTTTGGGAAACGCACCCCTGGACTGTGATGCCCAGCTGGAGCAGTCGGTCACTCAGATACGAAACAGCCTGTCTCTTCAAGAGGTGGGCTGGTGGAGCTCCGAGAACTGGTGGTCTCACAGACAACATCTAACAAACGCCTTTAACAACTAGAAAACAAACTGCAGAAGCTTACACGAGAATACAAGGATAGTGTTGAAGAACTGAGAGGAGAAATAAAAAAGTTACAACAAGACAAAAACACCTTAAACACTGAGCTGATGACTGTAAAAGAAGAACTGATCATCAGAGAG
Organism: Danio kyathit; assembly: GCA_903798195.1. Lineage (NCBI taxonomy): Eukaryota > Metazoa > Chordata > Actinopteri > Cypriniformes > Danionidae > Danio > Danio kyathit. The sequence goes on from LR812539.1 coordinate 41,522,555, forward strand.
AAAGAAATACAAAGCCTGAGAGAACGCACAGAAATCCTCACTAGGCCTACATCGAGCACCACCCAGACACCACCTGACACGAACACACAGAGAGCAGACATACATGAGCCCAAACACCCCAGAGTTCAGGAGAACACATCCAGAAAGACAGAAATAGTTATCTTAATGGACTCAAATGGCAAGTACATCAATGAGAAACGGCTATTCCCCAGTCACAAAACATTGAAACGCTGGTGCCCGAACACAGCTAGTGCCCTTCTTCAGCTGGACAAAGAGGAACTTGGTAATCCCAGTCACATCATCATACACGTGGGGACGAATGAGCTGAAGACACAACAAGAAAGAGTTGCACAGTCTATTACACAAGTGGCAATTAAAGCAACAGAGACTTTCCCATCTTCAAAAATAATCATATCCCACCTTCTACCCAGAACTGATTTCCACCTGCGGAATATACAGAGAGTGAACACAGAGATCTCACGCAGATGTGCTGAAATCCCAAACATTCGCATTGCACATCACCCTACACTGGGCATTCACCATCTTCAAGACCACGTCCATCTGCAAAGAGACAATGTGCATGTGTTTGCTAAAAATCTTAAAGATGTTGCTCTTGGTCGTACCCCAGACAGTCCCTCAAAGAGCAAAAGAGAACATCACCATCCTCAACCTAAAACACACGCTATTCCAGCATCACCACACAGGGACTCTTACCCACATCTGGCTGAGCCCTATCCTGCATCTTGGAGAATCTACCAGCAGCACCCACAGCCTCTGCACCCACGCTCTGTGCCAGCAGACCATCAGCACCCACGACCTGTGCCAGTGCAGCCACACCCTCAACATCCACGCCCTGTGCCAGTGCACCCACACCCTCAACATCCACGCCCTGTGCCATCAGACCATCAGCACCCACGCCCTGTGCCAGTGCACCCACACCCTCAGCATCCATGCCTTGTGCCAGTGCACCCCCACCCTCAGCATCTACGCCCTGTGCCAGTGCGCCCACACCCTCAACATCCACGCCCTGTGCCAGTGCACCCACACCCTGTACTAGTGCACCCACACCCTCAACATCCACACCCTGTGCCAGTGCACCCACACCCTCATCATCCACGCCCTGTGCCAGTGCACCCACACCCTCATCATCCACGCCCTGTGCCAGTGCACCCACACCCTCAGCATCCACGCCCTGTGCCAGTGCACCCACACCCTCAGCATCCACGTCCTGTGCCAGTGCACCCACAGCCTCACCATTCATGCCCTGTGCCAGTGCACCCACACCCTCACCATTCATGCCCTGTGCCAGTAGACCATCAACACCCACGCCCTGTGCCAGTGCACCCACATGATCAGCACCCACACTCTCAGCACCCACGCCCAAGGCCAGCATGCCTACACCCTCAGTACCCATGCCCAAGGCCTCCACACCCTCATCAACAACAGCAGAATCTTGTAGTACCACCACACCACCAGCAGACGAAACAGCTTGTACTCAGAGAAGCCCCAGTGATGGATGAAAACACCAGCAGTCACATACAAGAACAGGGAAAACTGAGCTATGCTGCAGCACTCAAACGGCCAGTGGACACACACAGCACCAGTCTGAGAGAGATCAAACACATGCTCAGTTTAATCTGCACACGGCTGATGGAATAGTTGTGAGTGAAATACTCAAAATTGCTTGGACTCTAAATAATCTTGATAATATAAATGTCTATATATGATATTTAGGTATTTTATGGTTTATATGGATTGGTTCTATTCTAGAGGAATGTTAAAATTGTTTGTTAACCAAATGAAACCGCTGACGATCTCACTGTGGAATATCCAGGGTGTTAACTCATCAAGTCTTGAGTGTAAAGTTAACACCTTGGATTTTCAGAAAAGCATTTCAGATTTAGACATCATAATACTTCAGGAAACATGGCGCAGAACTGATGAGGTCACTCTTTGTCCCCCAGGATACCGTGAAATATCTATTTCATCTAAAAAACTTCGGGATTCGGGGGGCACGATAATCTGGCACAAACTCGAAATCGATAAATACATCAAATTAATTAAAAAAGAAGAATCTCATATCTGGTTCAAAATCGTCAATCAGCTCAGTCAAACGAAAAAGGACATATTCTTATGTGCTCTTTACATTCCTCCATCCGAATCTAAATATTATAATGAAAACATCTTTGAGACCATCCAGACTCAAATAATCCACTTCCAGGCTCAGGGAAGTGTGCTGCTGTGTGGAGATCTCAATGCTAGAACAGGGCCCTTAACTGACTGTACCACAGACAGTGGGAATAAATACATATTTGGACAGAGTTATCAACAAAACAGTGTAAATATTTGTAGAAATAACTCTGATGCTCATGCTCAAATAAATAAGAACGGAAAGCTCCTACTTGAGCTGTGTCGAAGCCTCGGTCTGTATCTGGTCAATGGCAGGGTGAGAGGAGACTCTCTGGGCAGATACACCTACAGCTCATTTCTCAGGAACTCAACAGTTGACTACATGATCACAGATTTAGATCTGTTCTCTTTCAGTGCATTCACTGTTAAACCACTAACACCTCTATCAGATCACAGCCAAATTACACTTTAAATAAAAAGGAACAAGAATACTAATATATTTTCACAATCCAGTAAACTGTATAACATTAAAAATAATTATAGATGGGTACAAGACAGCTCTGAGACATACAGGAACGCAATTGAAGACCCCCAAATAGGTTTACTTTTGGATCAATTTATGGAAAATAGTTATCCTCATAATGGAGATGGTGTTAATCTAGCTGTAGAAAACATAAATCACATATTTGATTATTTGGCAACGATATCTAATATTAAAACTACTAAGAAAACTTTTAAACAAAAACAAGAGAATGAAAAATGGTTTGACTTTGATTGTAAAACAATAAGGAAAAACTTAAGACAACTAGCAAATCAAAAACACAGACCACCAGAGAATACAGATTTACGTCTTCAGTACTGCGAGGAGCTTAAAAAATATAAAAACACAATCTGGAAAAAGAAAGAAGAGTACACCCAAAAACAGCTCAAAACGATTGAAGAATCTGTTGATTCAAACAATTTCTGGGCCAACTGGAACCTCCTTAATAAAAAGAAACGTGAACAGCTAACAATACAAAATGGAGACACCTGGAAAAACCACTCTGAAAATCTGTTTAGTAAAATAAACATGAGTACAGAACAATCGCTTATATATGATAAATTAACTCATACAGAGCAAATATTTGGCAAATACCAAAATCCGTTAGACTATCTAATCACAGAAAAAGAGCTACTAGATAAAATACAAGTCCTACCAACAAAAAAGGCAAGTGGTCCAGACGGTATCCTTAATGAAATGATTAAAAACATAAATCACAAATTCCAACTGGCTATAATGAAACTGTTCAATTTGGTTCTGAGTGTTGGTCATTTTCCTGACACATGGAATAAAGGATTAATAACGCCCATATTCAAAACTGGGGACAAATCAGACCCTAATAATTACAGGGGCATCTGTGTGAGCAGTAATCTGGGGAAGCTGTTCTGCAGCATCATCAACACCAGACTCATAGGCTTCCTTACAGAGCACAATGTCCTCAGCAAAAGTCAGATAAATACGTCCATCAAAACAAAAACAAAATATTTGCTTGCTTTGTAGATTTTCAGAAAGCATTTGATTCAATTTGGCATGAAGGTCTGCTGTCTAAACTTCAAGACTCAGGTATCGGCGGTAAAACATACAACATTATAAAAACAATGTATTCAAACAGTCAGTGCGCAATTAAAATAGGAAATAAGCGAACAGAATTCTTCACTCAGGGGCGGGGTGTGAGACAGGGCTGTCCACTGTCACCAACCCTCTTCAATATTTACATCAATCAATTGGCAATGCTCCTAGAACAAGCAGATACGCCGGGTCTCACACTATACAACTCCAGTGTAAAGTTCCTGCTGTTTGCAGATGATCTGGTGCTGCTGTCTCCAACAGAAGAGGGCCTACAGCAGCAGTTGGATATCCTGCACGCCTTCTGTCAGACCTGGGCCCTGAGCGTTAACCCAAAGAAAACCAAAACCATAATATTCCAGAAAAAACCCAGATGTCAGGGAAATAGACACAGTTTCACCCTTGGTATGACATAAGTTGAACCTGCCACAAGCTACACATACCTTAGGTTGAAAATAAGTGCTAATGGAAAACTAAATTTGGCTGTGAATGAACTGAAAGAGAAAGCGAGAAGGGCCTTTTACGCCATTAAAAAATCAACAAAAATAGAAAATCCAGTTCGAATCTGGCTCAAAATTTTCCAGTCGGTGATTGAACCTATAGTGCTATATGGGAGTGAAGTGTGGGGTCCTCTCCTCAGTCATGAATTTGATAAATGGGATCAGAATCCAATTGAAAGCCTACATGCAGAGTTCTGTAAGAGCATCCTCAGGGTACAGAGGAACACACCCAGCAATGCATGCAGGGCAGAATTAGGCCAGTATCCTCTACTCTTGTGTATTGAGAAACGAGCCGTCAAATTTTGGAAACACATAAAAATGAGTGACCCCAACTCTTTTCATTATAAAGCCCTTAAAACCCAAGAAATGGACATTGAAAAAAGCCCCCTGATTCAGATGGTCCTGAAGCTGCAAACACAAACCAACACAACGAATATGACTAACAGCAGGCAGCATCAGGACACAGACATGCTCATTCACAGAATTAAGCCCAATCAAATAATAAATGCACGAAAAGAAGAATATCTGATTTACTGGAATGAAGCAGCAGCAAAACAAAAGTAAACTTCAATGTTATTTAGACCTAAATAGAGATTATACCACAGCAACATATCTGAGTGCAGTAAAGCACAGTAAATTAAGCACAACAATGACCAGTGATACAGGCTGAGTGCTCACAGTCTGACTGTAGAGACGGGCCGATACAGACAGAACTGGCAACCTAGAGAGAGCCGCATCTGCCCACACTGTGCCCATACAGAGGTGGAGACGGAGGAACACTTCCTCACCCGCTGCACAAACTATCAGCACATCAGAGCAACATTCTACCCCAAACTACAGAGCATTTATCCACAATTCACTGAGTTAGACAATAAAACACAGCTTCAATATTTACTAGGGGAAAAACTGACTGTGTCCTTCTAGCCGCGCAATACATTAACGCCTGTCACAAAGAGAGAGAGCAGACCAATAAAAACATCAGTGATGCACCTGCAAACACACACACACACACACACACACACACACACACACACACACACACACACACACACACACACACCTAGATTATTATAAATGAATCATTGTAAATATACTGATTAATATTGTTTTTATCACTGTTTTATCCTAAAACGTTGGTTGTTAAAGATCTGTTATTATCTGTAAGATCTATTATTATTTTTGTATTGATTTGTATGAATAATTTGATATGTCAAATAATAATATATGTTGATTATTAATACTGTGATATATTGAATAATAATGTGATGTATTTAATAATATGATGTATTGATGATATTTTATTTAATTATTATATATCATCTTTTTTTTTTTTTTTTTTTACTACTAGCTACTGCTATTTACTGTGTTTACTGTTTTGTTATTATTATGCATGTTACTTTTTATGTAAACTGTAGAACTGCTTTGGCAATACATTTGTAACATTTGTCATGCCAATAAAGCAATTATTGAATTGAATTGAATTGAATTGAATTGACAGACAGACAGACAGACAGACAGACAGACAGACAGACAGACAGACAGACAGACAGACAGACAGACAGACAGATAGATAGATAGATAGATAGATAGATAGATAGATAGATAGATAGATAGATAGATAGAGAACATTAATAGTACAACATTAGGCAACAAAGTAGGCCAAAAGTAATCCAAATGTAGTCAGAATACACTAGATTATTTTTGGAGGGGTTAGGGAAAACGATTAAATAATATAATTAATAATAACAAAAGCACACTTTAAAAACAATTAAGTGGCAAATAAGCACACTAATTTTAATTTATATTAATATATCACACAGAATGATTTTAATTTATTTAGAAACAGAGACATTTAATTATTATTTAATTATTCAAGTTATTCCAATAAAAGTGTCCCTAAAGCCTTTCTTTTAACTTTTAACACAAAAAGCTACTTGTAAAGCATGACATCGGGTTAGTTAGTCTAGTTTAGTTTGAGTGAGCGTCATTTAAAAATCTAACGTTACTACTAACGGTAAATGCTCACACACTGTAATCCCGTGATGTGTGTATCGCAGCTGCATCTTACTGTACTTTAATGTATAATATGCTCTAGTGTTGGAGGGCGGTTCTCAATCCACCAGTGTCTGTCGTCTGGGCGGTGTGTGTGTGTGAGCGTGTGTTTGAGAGAGTCGCGCAGTGTAGCCACTCTGTTCCTCCGTTCACCCCTTTGAGATTTAGCTGTTAGCCGCTAGCTCGTTTCGACGATCATGGCGGCGGTGCGCAGCCTGCGGGTGTCCGTCAAGTCCGACAGCGCGTCCGATCGATCAGAGTCCGACTCGGAATCAGACTCGGATCGAGATGCCCGAGAAGCGGAGCCCATGGAGGTGGAGGAAGGAGAGGTGGAACTGGAGTCCATACCTGTTCGCCGAAGTTTAAAAGAGCTGTTGCCGGTGAGTTACCCCGTAGGCCTCTTTCAAACCGCGGCCTCGCGTAGCATTGGAAGCCGGCGGTTGTTGAAGCCAATGCGTTGGGTAGTTAAGAGCAAGGGAGCACAGTCTGGTTTTGAACGGTGCGTTTGTAATTAGTTCTACGACACTGGCATAATGTGTACAGTTGGTCTGTTATTTCGGAGGGTCTTATGAAAGTGTTTATAAATCTCTGGGCCAAGTTTCCTAATACTAAGAGACTTCTCATTTGGCGCACTGTTATTGATGCATTATGGTGATTGTTTATCATGAACACAAAGCTGTATTTTAGGTAACACGTTTCAAGACCGACAACTGAAAATATTTAGCTGTATTTGCTGCTCTCACGGATCTCAATGAGATTATGTATGGTTCCACAGGACACCAGTCGGCGTTATGAAAATAAGGCTGGCACCTTCATCACTGGCATTGATGTCACGTCTAAAGTAAGTGTCAGCTGTCTGTGTGAACTATCAGGATGTGTAGTGATGGATCTGTTGTTCACCATGTTCATTTGTACACAGGAGGCCATTGAGAAGAAGGAGAAGCGAGCAAGAAGATTTCATTTTCGTGCTGAGGAAAATCTGACACAGAAGGATGTGGTTCTGGAGCGGGATTTGTTAAAGAAAAGTGAGAATTTTACACAGCTGTAGATCAACACAGGATTTACACTCGACATGAAGTAAAAACTCTGTTTTCTGGTTGTCTGAATTTGTGCTTTAGCTTTTATTAGCATATGTATAGGATATAGTAAGACATAGAAGTAGGGTCTGTCTGTGGACTGCTAGACGGGTGTAACATGATGGGGCATAAATTGAAGTTATTGAGACCCATGTCAAAACTGTGTTGTCGGCAAGATGGCGCTGTACATCAGTTATTAACATCTACACCTATTCCACACTTAAACCCAACCATCACATTTATTAACGTCTACACCTCCCACAACCCTAAACCCCACCATCATCGTTATTTAAGTCTACACCCTCCCCAAAGCTAAACCCAACCATCATCGTTATTAACGTCTACCCCTTCCCCAAACCTAAACCCAACCATCATCTTTATTAACGTCTACTCCTTCCCCAAACCTAAACCCAACCATCATCTTTATTAACGTCTACTCCTTCCCCAAACCTAAACCCAACCATCATCGTTAACGTCTACCCCTTCCCCAAACCTAAACCCAACTATCATAGTTATTAACATCTACACCTTCCCCAAACCTTAACCCAACCATCATCGTTATTAATTTCTACTCCTTCCCCAAACCTTAACCCAACCATCATCGTTATTAATGTCTACTTTTCCCCCAAACCTAAACCCAACCATCATCGTTATTGACAACTACACCAGGGCTATTAAATTAGTTTGTCATGGGGGCCAGTTCATGAAAAGCATCCCAAACGGGGGGCCGGAGAGATATGACTTGCAAAATAAGTGATGACACAACAGCAATATAAGAGCCCATATGCTGTATTTTTGCTCAAAACACCCATGTTGACTTTTTCTACATTAAAAGGTTAATATGTTGTATTTTGAAACTACATAACATCACTGCATTTTACAATGTGGCTTTTTTTACAAGCATATCCAAATGTATTTCGAGGCACAAAATCAGTGTATTGCTGAAGTAGGCTTCTTCTACATTCAGACACATTCATATGTTATCTTTTATAACAATTTGGGATGCAATGATCATAGATTTTGGTTGTAAGATTTTAGTCTGAAGAATAATCATGGTTTCACAGTTATCACCATTATTATGCATTTATTCAATTCAAAACACCACTAGTTTAGAAAATCACAAGAAAACTGCTTATATTTTAAAGTGTTATTTATTGCTGCTCAGCAACCAAATACAGCACAAAATATTAATAAAAAACAAACAATAGTCCATTTCTCTATTTGGACTTAAAAATAAATGAAAAAGTTTTTGATTTAAACATGGGTGATAATTTTAGAATGAAAATAAATGACAGAACAATGAATAAATAAATAAAAATAAGAATAAATAAAAATAGTGTTTGTCTAATGTTAATTTAAGCTATATATTAGCTAAGAATTTAAATGAACTGTTGTTATTATCTGCGTTCATACATAATCATTTTAATATTTTAAAATAATTTTTTAATAAAATCTAACATATCTTTAGTTTACATTGCACTGAAAGCCACGCACAACTCTCACCACTACAGTCTGAGATAATCTTTACTATGTGCCGTGCCTGCAGGGCGTGAGTGTGTCGGTCCGCTTGCGAACCTGTGCGCGCACCGCTCCCAATATGCGCACGTCTCGATTGGAAATAGTGTACTTGCGCGCGGAAAAGACGCAATATGTCAACGGCTTGCTGCTATAGTTAATTCAATGTGCGTACATATTGGCATAACTTTAAGTTGAAGCAGCTTTTTTCCGTGCAACATGAATGCGGCGTTGAGAAGCCTTTAATGAATAAAAGCGGGGTTAATAGTGAAATCGGCTAATCATTGCATCCCTATTAACGATATCAGTGCATTGTACAAAAGGCCTTTTCTACAAACATAACCAAATGTTTTCGGCTGCCCACGTCACTCACTTAATGTCAGGTGACTCGCGCTCTGCAGCCTTTAACTGCAGCTCTTGCTGTATTGAACAGACGCACGTCACTTCATAACTATAGCGGCCGTTTTTTGACTGAACTAAATTTATTTTTTATGTCTTGGTCACACTATTTGGGGGGCCGGAACAAATTGCCTCGGGGGCCAATAGAATAGCCCTGGTTAGGGCTGGGCGAATTTATTTATTTATTTATTTTTTTTTTCCGATTAATTCGAATTTACGTTTTAAGATGATTTTATTTTTTACAAAATCGAGGAATCTGGCTTTTTTTTTTTTTTTATAAAAATATTGAAGCCGCTTTTCCACTATCATGCCAAACCGTTCTAAACTGTTAGACAACGGTGGTGAATTGTGCTGATTCTGTGTTTTCGTCGCGGCTCTGTTGATGAGCTACCACAGCTGGTTTAGCGGAAGCGCGCCAGGGCGGACTGGCCATTGGGAACACCGGGACATTTTCCCGCTAGAGCAACAACAGCCCCGCTGCCAGGGCAACCGCAGTCAGCCAGCCAGCTTCGCTAATGTTTCCACGCGCGTCGTGCTGTTGTTCGCGTCCCCGCAGCCGTCTGTCTCTCCCTGCGAGATGGGGAGGCTCGACAGGCGGAGGTGTGGGCAACCAACTTAACTTTCTAGATCGCTTTTAGTCACTTTGGCCCACTCACCCATCGCTCCAAACACACGAGGAAATAATTGCACCTAATTCAAAGCCCAGACAGCTGGTTTTGTATATTATACCCGCGCACCACCTGAAGGACGGTTACGGCGTGTTGTAAATGTCGGTCACCGCGGAAAGTCAAATCTTTCTTTAATTTGGACTTTTGCTTGAATTACGGAGTGGCACAGTAGCTGTCCAAGGTACTGTATGAATTAAATCATAACCCATATATGCACCAATAAACAAGTAAAATGAATGAATGAATAAAATAAATATGGATTCTTAAATGTCGGTAGTTTGTACTCCAAAAAATATCAATACGTATCGACAAATGTTTTATAAAAATAAATTGAGCAATTTTCAACATTTCAGCTATAGGCCATTATACAATTGGGTTAAATATAAGATAGACATTTAAATACAGATATATATGTAACAGGTTTCTGTGGGGTTTTTTTTGTTCACGGTAATCTTTAATATATACTGGGTGGTGTAGCTACGCACAAATATTTTCTAAAACGTCAAGCAGGAATTTGTCTATAGCTCGTTAGTTATTTATGAAGACAAAAAATAATTAAAATAACAAAAATAAAACTATAAAATTACAAAGATAAAAAGAGCAGCATTTTGCTAAATATAGTCCTTTATATCCTGATATGCTATGTGTTTCATTCGTTTTTTTATATTTAATTTGATGCATTCGTTATTTAATGTTTGAATACTGAAATCGTTTAAATGGTTATATTTTACCATCAAAATGCAGTATATTTTATATCATTACCAACTTTTGATATAAAATCGCTGTTATTTTATTGATTGTTATGAAATAATTTAAGTGCTATATATTTATTTATTAGTGAAAGTGCCCGCTCACTTTGACAAGGCCTGTCTAAATATATATTTCTGCCATGCCACTAATACAGATAAACTATTGTTGCATTATCATTGTTTATTTTTCTGTTATTTACAGAGATTTGAAATATTTAATTCCCCTCCAATCCTTTTCAATCTTCACATTAGTGATGGGAAGTTCGGATCATTTTACTTACTCGGTTCTTTGAGTCTCGTTCATCGAGATGAACGAATCTTTTTTTCGAGTCATTTCGTTCATTTTGTTCAATTTGCCAAAATATTATTAAAATGTTAGGAATTGCTTGCAAACACATCTACAAGTAGCCCAAGGTTAATCACACTACAAACAAGTCATCAATAGAATGCTATAAGAGGGAGAAAGTAATAATTTATAGTTTACCTGCTGAGCTGAAAGGAGCCATGATTAGCTCACCTTTCGGGTCTTCTGGTTCGTTCATCACGTGACCGATTGTAAAGTTACATGACTCTGACCCGAAGACTCGGGAGAAGAACGGATCAATTCATTTTCCGGCTCTAAATGCATACGATTGGCTTCTGTCTGTCACGTGTTGAACGACTCTGGAGATGAACGGATCAATTCCTTTTCCGGCTCTAAATGCATACGATTGGCTATGGCTACTAGGCTTGATGAACGAATGACTGAAACCCGATAGAGGACTCGAAAAATGAACGAATCTTCTCCCGCTCTACAAAACGTGCGCATGCGCGAAATGAATGAATCACTTTAAGAACGAGTCATTTGTTCTTTTGTCACATAACGTGAAAGAAAGCATAAGAGATGAGTTATTAAATAAATCAAATTGTCTTTGTGAAGCGTTTTGTAACATGATGCTGCAGGCATTAGAAACATAAACACTGTTTAAATGTTGTTTATTGTTTTATTACTATTTTTTTTTTTACCAGAAAAGCTTTATAACAAAAAAGATTACTTTAAAATCACAATAATAAAAACAAAAGAAAAACAAAATAGTGCACATCAAGCTAGGCTTTTTAATAAATAAAAACAACTAAGCTTTAGATAACACGTTTGTGCCATAAAAGCTTTATATCAAATAGGGCAACTATGCCCAATAGAATGTTTTTTATGAAACAGCAATTTAAGTGAAAAATAAATTCAAATAAAAAATACAAAAGCCACAGTCCCTAATGAGCTTAACTAATTAACTAGAATATTAAAACAACAGTGCACAACAAGCTTGGCTTTTTTGAGTAATTAGAATTAAATAAGCTTTGAAACAACACTCTGTGGCTTTACTTGTTGGACTTAGCTTAAAGGTGCAGCATGTAAGTTTGACACCCAGTGGTTGAACTGGGTATTGCACTCCTAGATCAAAATAAACACACGCGTGGGATGCCAGAGATTGAGTACAGGAGCGAGTGATTTAAACCGTGTTCTAAATAAAATCAACGACACGCGATAGAAGGAATTATGTTCCATATTAAAAGGAGTTTTAATTCTAACCAACACCTCGAATTGAGATATTAGAAACGGTTTCTATTTCTCACAGCTCAACATGTGAAACCTATGACAGTGCACCTCAGGTAAGCCTCGTGTGTTTTATTCAGTGCTAAATGCTAACAATGTGAGTTTGAATGGATTCTAAACCTTACCGTTTCGTGAGTGAGTGCTTATTCTGTGCTTCTGAAAGGCTGTATTTACATTTTTGTCGTGTTTCGTCTGGTGCAAAGAGTCAAACTGCTGTTTGCGTGTTGTTAGGACACGAGATTACAATGTAACCTGCTCACCTAATGTTTACGTTCGTAATATTTATATCATTTGCTAATTAATAACCTCATGTGGAACTGAATCTGTCTCATTTCGACGTCTGATACTGTCCATTTCGGTCACGGGCGCATGCTTTCAGAGCCTTTCTGAATGAATGAATGAAATACGCTGTTTTCCAACAAGGCAACCCGGAGTGCTGAATTATAATTGGCTAAACTGGCATTCTGCAGGTTAACTTTACCTAAACAAAGACAGCGTTCCGGCACGGAAAAACCATTTTCAAAGCAGAATATCTGACTTTAGCATTGTTTTTCAGTTAAACAAGTATGTTCACTTGGGATGTTTCTTAAATATCTGCAAACATATTATGGTATTTTTATGCTTTAGAAGAATCAAAAACTTACATACAGCACCTTTAAGGCATGTTAGCATTCAAAAACACAACCCAAACTTTCGATAGGCTGAGTCTGGTTCTTCTTTCAGATGATTTGAAGTGCTTCTTTTGTCATTACTTGTTGGTCGCAGGATAGAAGCTTCTGCTAAATAAGTAAATGTAAATGCAACCTTTTATACAAATATTAGACCAATAAATAAAGTCTGAATAGAAAAACATTATTAAACTAAAAAAGGGGGTACAAATGAACAAATTACAAATCACTTGTAATTGTAGAATTTGATTAATTTATCATATAGCCTAGCTTAGTGTTTGTTTTCTGATAGCAAGGCAGTGAATAGACATTTTAAAAGCATGGGTCCATTTATTTGTAAAATAACAAAAATAAAACCACATATCCACCAGATAAAAACTAACAATAACTTAGTGACAATAGGACAGACCTTTTTTATTTTTAAGAAAATGCTTTTTAGGTACACATTGTTTGATGATTTTATGAACTCTAAAATATGATCCATGATGCAACAAAAATGTAGTTTTACATAAGTATTACTGACTGAGGTTCTCGTTGCAGTGTACAGTGGAGCTGCGGTTTAAGATCAAAAACGCACATAATAATAATAATAATTAATATAATATAATATATAATTATGATGCACCCGTCTCTAAAGAGGATTTGAAACCATTTACTAATTTCTACACACAATTCTGCTGTAGTGTCAAGTCAAGTAAGAAAGACTAATGACTCAAACCCGATAGTGGACTCGAGACATGAACGGATCAAATCTGTTTCCGGCTCTAAACGCATATGATTGGCTTGCCTTTCAGTGATGAACGAACGAATGACTCAAACTCGATAGAGGACTCGAGTCATGAACTGATCAAATCTCTTTCCGGCTCTAAACGCATATGATTGGCTCTGCCTTTCCGTGATGAGCGAATGACTCAAACTCGATAGAGGACTCGAGTCATGAACGGATCAAATCTCTTTCCGGCTCTAAACGCAAATGATTGGCTTCTGCTTTTCCGTGATGAACGACTCAAAAGACTTGAAAAATGAACGATACCTGCACAAATGTGCGCACGCGCGGATGAACGAATCACTCCCTGAGAGGACTCGTAGTTCCCGAGTCATATTGAAGATTCGTTCAAAATGAACGAATCGTTCAAGAACGACCCATCACTACTTTACATTACATGACACAGTTGCTATTGTACTGTTATTTGCAACCATAGGCGGTGACACCGAGTAGGCTAACTGTCATGACTAACGGATGAAGTAGTCAGCGAGTGGAGTTGCATGGTATAGTTGCTAAATGAATGAATGAATATAATAATATATCAAATAAATTTGGAAAAAAGTCATGAAAACATTTGGTGTAAATGTTCTCTGGTAAGTTTTTCCGCCATCTTGCCAACAACATCTCGTTGTGACATCTCGCATGGTTCAATGGAATCCCGATAACTGCAGGTTATGCCTCTAGCTTACTACAAGTTACACTCCTCTATTGCAGTCCGCAGACAGATACTCTTGAGACAAAGCCTACTTAAAAGGAGTCTAGAACCTAGTGTCTTACACACTGTAACAGTTTTGTCCACCACCCTTCTTCCACCATCATTTAATTTTACAGAGAAGCCAAAATACTACAATACATGAGATTTTAATCACGGCAGAGGCTTTTTGAGTTCTTCTGTCCCATTCCTGTGAACCTCAATTTTGAAACAGCAGTGTTTCTCAACCATGTTCCTGGATGACCACCAGCTCTGCACATTTTCCATGTCTCCTTAACCAAACACGCCTGATTCTGATCATCAGCCCATTAGCAGAGACTGAAGGACCTGAAATGGGTGTAACAGACAAAGGATGCAATGTTGGTGGTCCTCCAGGAACGTGGTTGAGAAACACTGACTTACGCTGAGCAATATCGGCAGAACAAACTGTTATTTTCTTTGCAGTCGTTAAAGATTTAAATTAAAATACAATTAAATAAAAAGTTATTAATCTGTGGCAAATCTGCAGGCTGAACAATGGGTTTTGTTCCACACGGGTCATGGATCAACTGCGATCCCTTGCACGCTTTTAGAATATAGTGTAAAAGTATATGGAAAATCTATGGAAAAGAGCATAAACATTTTTTAAAACATCTACTTTTGGCTTCCACGGTCCATGCAAGCCAGTAGGATAGTTTGAAGCAACATAAGGGTGTGTATATGATAAAATAATTCATTCATTCGTTCATTTTCCTTCGGGTTAGTGCCTTATTTATCAGGGGATGCCACAGCAGAATGATCCGCTAACTATTCCGGCATATGCTTTACGCAGCAGATGCCCTTTCAGCAGCAACCCAGTACTAAGAAACACCTATACACACTCACATTCACAGCCATACACTACGCCCAATTTTGTTTACCCAATTCACCTATAGCGCATCTCATTGGACTGTGGTAGAACGTGCAAACTCCACACAGAAATTCCAACTGACCCAGCTGGCACTCAAACCAGCGACCTTCTTGCTGTGAGGCAACAGTGCTGACCACTGTGCCACCTATAAAATAGTTCTCATTTTAATAACCAATTTTATGGAATGGGCCTTGTTTTTGCCAAATTTTGTTTTAAAAAAAATGACATCACACTAGATCATATTTTGATTTCGCTTGATGTATATCAGACCTCATCTCTCCCGCTCTTATAGACTGTGTTTTCGCTCTCTTTAGTGATCTCGAAGGTGCGTCTGGAAGCTCTACACATGAGTGGAGTTGATGACATGAGCACTCAGGATGTTTTTGGCTACTTTAAAGAATATCCGCCTGCACACATTGAGTGGATAGATGACGCTTCCTGTAAGTACACCCTCACAGATATTATTACCACAAAGTGACATAATTATACTTGATGAATGGTTACAATTCTGAATGGGAAATAGGCCCAGTTTTGTTTAAAGCTGGATTGTGGTGTTCATAGTCAAATCCCACTGTTCCCAGGCAACGTGGTGTGGCTCGACGACGTCACTTCCACCAGAGCTCTCATTAACTTGAGTCGGATGCCAGATAAAGAGGAGGTCACAAACACAGACAGCTCGAAACCCTCTGAACTTCCTGTCCAGACGCAGAAAGGTTCTTATTATTTGCTTCATTGTGTCACCTTGGAATAAACACTCCAATTCTGAAACAAAAATTGTGTTTTAAAGGTCCCATAAAATTAAAATAAAGTTTTTTGGATGTTAGTGTTAGTATTGTTACTTTTTAAGATCTCTTCAAGCTAGTGTGCTCCAAAGCAGTGACAAAATTTGCGTTTAGTAGATATAAACCTGATATAAACATGTAAAGCTTGTAGTTTGTCACTTCCACCTATACGAGCAACGATTTTTTTTTCACATCATGGCTTTTTCATGTCATTTGATGACAAACTACAGTTTGTTATCAAATCATAACCAATCAAATGTCCTCTAGTATCTGACAAACCCCACCCCCTTTAAGCTGCTTGTCATTTTCTTTTCATTTGATGCACTTGAACTCAATCGCTCTCACTGGGGCAAAGTGGTGATAAAAACAAAACACTGTTGGCTGTTTTTTAAAAAGGGGGAGGGGCTACACAATGTCCCACACTTTTTTTGTTGTTTTGGTAGAGATTACGTCAAACATCCAATAAAAAAAAGCATTTTTTTAAAGCACTTAATGGGACCTTTAAAGTTGAAACAAAACTGTCATGTCATTTCTGAGCAGCTCGACGAAGCCGTGGGTCTGATGATGATGATGACGACGATGATGATGAGGAAGAGGAAGGTGAGGTAGATGATGACGATGATAATGACGACGACGATGATGATGATGAAGAAGATGAGAAAGCTCGTGACATTGAAGATGAGACTGAAAAGAAACCACAAGAAACCACAGAGGTAAACTGCTCACATCTTTTAGTTTTATCATTAAGAGCGTTTTTTCTATTATTTTTTTTACAAGATTAAAAATGTGTCATGAACTAATATAGTGCAGAAATCTGTATTTCTGTTATATGGAAAAGAGCAGTGTGAACATTCTTTAAAACATCTACTTTTGACTTTCACGGTCCATGCAAGACGGTAGGTTAGTTTGAAGCAACATAAGGGTGTGTATATGATAAAATAATTTATTCATTCATTCATTTGTTAATTTTCCTTCGGGTTCCTTATTTATCATTTGATTTTTATTTATATTTATTTATATTTGATTTTTGCATTCAAATCTGATATTGTGCATTCACTGTTGTGGTTTTGTTAAACCATTCGATTAGTTTAGTGTATGGGAAATATTCAAGTTTACATTAGCGATTTCATTCATTCTCTGTTAATTTACCATTCAAACTATGTGGCATGTTCGGTTATGACAGGATTCAAAACAAATGAACATAGATCAGGGATGTGATTCTTCCGTATAAATATGGATTTCCGTATTTTCCGAGCTCAATGGGGCGACCCCTGTGATTTGCGCAAATCCAATTTTTTTTTTTTTTTTTTTTTTGAGGAGAGGGGGTCATCGTGAGGTTCATCGTCATCAAAGCAGACGACCTGATGGTTTGCCCCTTCAGTGTTCATCATTGCGCACAAGAAGGAGCAGTAAATGCTTCGTTCCGGACGTCTTTCAGTGATGTAATTGTAGACTACTAGGCTACTGTGTATATAACATAAGGATATTGTGTAGTCCTATAATGTGCGCGTATGAGGAAGCTGCTGATCATGAAATCGTTTTAATTGCGTGCGCGGCTTTGCACACTTTTTCCGCTTTTACAATTGCATGTCACGACCTCGTGCGCTCTTTGTACATTATAAATAAAGCCAGGACGCACATTTGTTATTATCCTCTGCAAATCATCTGTTCTTGTGTCAATTATTTAGTGCTACATCCAGACACCTCAGATTTAATACCTGAAAGTTTAGATGATAGGTTATTACAAGTTTATAAAAATATATTTTATAATTAATTAAAACTATTAAAAAGCAGGGACTATGCTGAAGAAAAGGGAATGTGAAAGTGATAAACTATTTTAGCGTTGTATGATATTTTTTTCAGGGTGAAATGTTAAAGTAGGCTACTCAATTCAACTGGACTTAATATTTTAAGGCCTTTAAACGATTTAATGGCTTAAAACAGTTCGAATTGTTGACTGACTAGTAGTTTATTTATCACATGAAATAAAAAGTCTACTATAAAGAAAGATGGGAGAAAGAAAGTGGCATTATCATCTCAAATGAGGATTGGCTAAATATATGTAAATTACAATGGGCTACTTCCCGTTCTTCCTATTGGAGAGAATTTTGCTGGAGAAATATTATTCGCTTTTTCCTTACCCCAAAACAGAAAATGTCATTTTTTGGGAACTCAAATTGTTGGAGGCATTGCGGTTCACAAGACGCTAATCATTTTCACATATTTTGGGGATGTCCTGATATTAGAAGTTTTTGGGAGGGGATACTTAGCATTTTAGAAAATATTCTGAATATTTCAATTGATTTCAGCTTTGAGGTACTTTACTTGGGTATGCTCTCAATGGATTCCTTGGAAAGAAAAAACAAATATATGTATAGAGTCATCCTTGCTTCAAGTAAAAAAGCCATTACTAGATGCTGGTATAAACCCAATCCACCACAAATGCAAGATTTGATTGACGTTTTGAAAAATATATTCATAATGGAGAAAATCACATACAGTGTGCACAATCAAATGGATATATTTGTTGATTTATGGTATAAATGGATTGAGTACATTACTCCCATTCAACCTAATGTTTTTCTTCTATAGAATTTCAAGATAACCCCCCCCCCCCCCCCCCCTATTATTCTTTATTCTGTCTTTTTTCTGTATATAGTTTTGATAAGGATGATGTAAAATAAGGCAAAGGGATATGTTTGGTCGCTGTTATGAAGAATTTTGTGTTTTCTTTTTGGTCCCTGATTAGGGAATTTAAACTGTAAAAGCCGTAAAAGTGACATATGTCTACTAATGCTGTGAATTGTATCTCTCTGCAATAAAAATTAAATAAAAAAAAAAAAAAAGTACTAAATTACAGGAAAACGTATATTCTGTGGACACAAGAGCACTAAACAGAGTAAGTGGTGCCATCGAGTGGCGGTGTGTGGATCTGTCCCCACGTTGAAGTACAAAGCACTGTATAAACCTATTAAATATTACTTGGGTCAGTATTAAACTGCTAAACGTTGAAAGTGATGAAACAAAAAAATGTACTTAAATTGTGTGGCCAATATAAAATATTTATATAAAGAATATTATTTTTAGAAGTATTGTTTCTATTATTCATTTAAAAACACACACAAAAACAATAAATGTATGCATATATATATATATTTATTTATTTTTTTATTTTATTTATTTATTTTTTTTTTTTTTTTTTTGAGGGGGGGTGAGTCTCGTCTTCCTTCTTTTTTGTCCTCGGCTGATCACATGCCTGATAGATCCAAGTGGTACTCACTGCAGAGTCATGTGGGCAGAGCTGAGCTCCAGCACTTCTTCTACAAGTGAGGTCACTGAGGGTTGGGGTTAGGGGCAGGATAGGTGCACACATTAAAACAACTTATCGGAGGAGGAGCTGGAGCTCAAGCTCCCCCTTATTTGAAGTAAGCTGGCTCCTAAGTGAGCACCCTCTCCATAGATCTGCATTAAAAGATTTTATTTAGACAATTTCAGATGTTGGTCGAAAGAGAAAAACGGGTGGAAAAAGGCTATATTGCCTCTAGAGATGTGCGCAGCTTCATATTATGCATCCACCTGCCACCCACCCGCTCATATAATTTTATCTGATATATATATCTATTTATATATATCCGCACCCGATCGTCACTTTAATAATTTAAATTCTTTGTTTTAAGCATGATGATAGGTCAGTGTGGATTGTTCGTTATTAACAGCAGATTCAGTGAGCTAATATTCGCATCCCTTGCCAGAGACAACATGGAAGGAGCGTTACGTACTGTACAGGGAGTGCAGCATTATTAGGCAAGTTGTATTTTTGAGGATTAATTTTATTCTTGAACAACAACCATGTTCTCAATGAACCCAAAAAACTCATTAATATCAAAGCTGAATATTTTTGGAAGTAGTTTTTAGTTTGTTTTTAGTTTGAGCTATTTTAGGAGGAGATCTGTGTGTGCAGGTGACTATTACTGTGCATAATTATTAGGCAACTTAACAAAAAACAAATATATACCCATTTCAATTATTTATTTTCACCAGTGAAACCAATATAACATCTCAACATTCACAAATATACATTTCTGACATTCAAAAACAAAACAAAAACAAATCAGTGACCAATATAGCCACCTTTCTTTGCAAGGACACTCAAAAGCCTGCCATCCATGATTCTGTCAGTGTTTTGATCTGTTCACCATCAACATTGCGTGCAGCAGCAACCACAGCCTCCCAGACACTGTTCAGAGAGGTGTACTGTTTTCCCTCCTTGTAAATCTCACATTTGATGATGGACCACAGGTTCTCTATGGGGTTCAGATCAGGTGAACAAGGAGGCCATGTCATTAGTTTTTCCTCTTTTAGACTCTTTCTTGCCAGCCACGCTGTGGAGTACTTGGACGCGTGTGATGGAGCATTGTCCTGCATGAAAATCATGTTTTTCTTGAAGGATGCAGACTTCTTCCTGTAACACTGCTTGAAGGTGTCTTCCAGAAGCTGGCAGTAGGACTGGGAGTTGAGCTTGACTCCATCCTCAACCCAAAAAGGCCCCACAGGCTCATCTTTGATGATACCAGCCCAAACCAGTACTCCACCTCCACCTTGCTGGTGTCTGAGTCGGACTGGAGCTCTCTGCCCTTTACCGATCCAGCCACGGGCCCATCAAGACTCACTCTCATTTCATCAGTCCATAAAACCTTAGAAAAATCAGTCTTGAGATATTTCTTGGCCCAGTCTTGACGTTTCAGCTTGTGTATCTTGTTCAGTGGTGGTCGTTTTTCAGCCTTTCTTACCTTGGCCATGTCTCTGAGTATTGCACACCTTGTGCTTTTGGGCACTTCAGTGATGTTGCAGCTCTGAAATATGGCAAAACTGGTGGCAAGTGGCATCTTGGCAGCTGCACGCTTGACTTTTCTTAGTTCATGGGCAGTTATTTTGCACCTTGGTTTTTGGTTTGGTTTTTCCACACGCTTGCGAACCTGTTGACTATTTTGAATGAAACGCTTGATTGTTCGATGATCACGCTTCAAAAGCTTGGCAATTTTAAGAGTGCTGCATCCCTCTGCAAGATATCTCACTATTTTTGACATTTCGGAGCCTGTCAAGTCCTTCTTTTGAACCATTTTGCCAAAGGAAAGGAAGTTGCCTAATAATTATGCACACCTGATATAGGGTGTTGATGTCATTAGACCACACCCCTTCTCATTACAGAGATGCACATCACCTAATATGCTTAATTGATAGTAGGCTTTCGAGCCTATACAGCTTGGAGGCAGCACAGGTCCACACATGCATCCACGAGACTAGACTTAACTTCCAGTGGTATTTTTTGCTGTCCTGATAAATATAAGAACTTAAAGTGCTTGTCTGACTTTAACTTGACCTACATTTTGATTTGGCACACACACGATGTTTCATATTTGAGGTACCGGTCTTGTGGCTTTCATGTACATAAAGCACTTCACAGCTGTTGCAAATTACATATGATTTATTCTCATTAACCACTTTGCTAAAAGCTCCCACACGGCACTTTCCTTTCTTTTGTTTTGTTTTGTTCTTAATTTTCCCTTTTTAAGTTTCTCTCAGATCGGTTTCTCCTCCATTTCTGCTTTAACAAATGGACCTCCACCATGCGTGTATTTTTTAAATTAGCCTGCAAATTAGGGCTGGTTTGCCTGATGAACAATGTATTAAAAACACATTAGTATTTTACAGAATGTGTTTAAAAAATACAAAGCAAAAATCATTCATACTTAAGCTTATCCAACCACGACCCACCCGCAATTAATCATAAGGTATTTTTTTATTACCTGACCTGCAGATTATCCGCAACGCCCAAGGATATAACCGCCATCTGCGCATCACTAGTTGCCTCATACTCCAACATATCCATAATCCTTTTACTCTCCAATCCAATCATAGTCATTTGACCCTGAAAGCACTGCATTATGAAAACAATGGCTTGCATGATGTGAGGGCTGTTCATTGCTGTTGTAATCAGTATATTTTAAGTTATTGAGTTAAATTTACAGTCTTGTAAAGTAACTTTAATATCATTTAATAAAATAATATATGATTATTGTAAATGATTTTTGGCCAAGCACATCTTGAAGTTTAGACCCAAAACTTTCATGCACATAGTAACTGAAATTGTATATACTGTACAGTATAAGGCTGTTTAGTGAGTTTAATGAATGGATTGAGCATGTGTTACCTTACCTGAATATAAAAATGGGTTCCCTTACCTTGCATACTTTTTATTGATTTTTCATTCTAGACTAGCCTGTCCCAAGCAGAGCGAGATTCTATCCTCCAAAATGAACCACGGCCCACAGTCAAGCCCTTCAAAGGCAACAAGCTCTTCTTGCGCTTTGCCACCCACGGTGAGAAACAGACTTGAGTGTGTCACCTACAATTAGAATTGTGTCAAGAACTCTTCATTACTTGGTATAGAACAGACTGCTCACAAAAGGATAGTTACATGTTGACACTCTTATTTTCCATCAGATGACAAAAAGGAGTTGGGTGCAGCCAGGAGAAGTCGGTACTACATGAAATATGGGAATCCAAACTATGGTGGCATGAAAGGCATATTGAGTAACTCTTGGTAAGAAAAACTTTGATTCTTTTGGTGGAATAACATGTGGCACTTGCAAACAAACACCGCTAGGACAGGGTTCCAAAAGATGACTAAGGCCCAATCCCAATTTTATTTTTGTACCCCTACCCTTTCCCCTTCCCCTTGGCACTTACAACCGAGGGTTAAATGGAAGGGCTTCAAAGCTTACCCCTAAGAATTGGGACAGCACTTCAACACCTGCACACGTCATCATATGTCATCGCGATCTCTTGCTTCACATGAGATCAGACGATCACGACTGCTGTAGTTATTCCAGTTGTGTTATTTATTGGTGTTTATCTTCAGGAAATCACTGAAGGCATATATTATGTTATCAAAATGATATAATGTGGCAATAAGATCGTTAATAATGATAACCAAATTGCCTTCGGGAAATTAATAAAGACTGAAGATCGTAACTATACTGTGCATTTACACAGTGGCCGCATTAATCTATGTAAACACACGAAAACAACATTAACATTATCCCAGACACTGTAAAAAGCTCATTTTCAGCCACTAGACTGCTCTGACAGGGTGTTCGAGTGTCATCGAGTGTCAGAATGTTGTGGGATTGCTGTACAGGAGTTATGATTATGGATTATAGATCGTGAAATTTGGCGTTTTTTTTTTTTTTTTTTTTTTAAAGCATGATGGTAAAACATGCACCCGGTTATGAATATATTAAAACATGTGTTTGTTTGTCGTAAAAATTCGTAATAATGACAAAAAAATACCCATTTGGGGATCTCCTTACTTCCGGGTGCAGTGAAACTGCTGTAGTGGCTGGTGTATTCTGGGAAATTTTCTTACCCCTCCGTTTCGAGTGTGCTCCTGAAAAATCTTCGTTCGAAGGGGTGTATACCCCTTGACCTTAGCCCTACGCCTTGACAGGAATGCGCAAAACGAGAGGTAGGGGTAAGGGGAAGGGCTAAGGGGTAGAATTGGCATTGGGCCTATATGTTCATGATTGTTCTACTTTTTTTTTTCATGCCAGTGTTAGAGGCTGCTACTGATTTGCCAAACCGATAAGCAATGCCATTTGTACGATATGCATAGATGAATGCTCCAAAATAAGGTTGTCTAAAAAAAAGTATCGAGTTCGATACCAATCTGTTCCAAAATTTTTAAATCAACCATTTTACGCTAACATTTAAGTGCTGTTCTTATGCAATGCTGGTTGGCCATTGTGTCCTTGTGCTGAACAGAAAATACTGTGATTGGCTGTTAAGGTGATCGCTTCACTAGCCTTCACTGCTGTTCACCAAGTGCAAAGACAGATACTGGGGTGTCGATCAGCTGTTCTGTGTGTGTTAGCTAACCTAAGAGTGATCCGCTGATGGATTGACAGCAATATCAAACTTTATGGGAAGGCTCAATAAATGGTAATAATAAACATTTACAAAGCTCTGTAATACTTTCGAAAATCATGATCGCAATATATACAGCGGGGGAAATAAGTATTAAACATGTCATGTTTTTTTCTGGGAAAAATATCCTAAATGAGCTGTTGACATGGAATTGAACCAGATTTTGGTAAAAACCCAAACAATACAAACATAAAGTAAAAAAAAACATAAAAACCAATTGTTACGTGTAATAACAACGGAATGACACGGGAATAATGTACTGAAATACTGAAATGTATTTTATACTTTATATAAAAGGCTTTTTTGGTGATGGCAGCTTAAAGACACCTCTAAATATGGAGAATGAAGTCATGCATTGCTCAGGTGTGTTTTTTTTTTTTGGTAAAAATCTTGATGGATTTTCTATTGGATTCGAGTCAGGTGATTGGCCGGGCCATTCTACAGCTTGATTGTCTTTCTCTTAAAGCATTTGAGAGTTTCCTTGGCTGTGTTTTGGATCATTGTGTTGCTGAAATGTCCACTCTGGTTTCATCTTCATCATCCTGATAATGTAGTTACTGGACTGAAGCAGCTAATATTAATTTACAATGACGAAGGGCAGAGGGGTTGCTTAATAACTACTGGGAGATTTCAGCTGCAGTCTGGGCTTTCACTTCCCTTTTACACCTTCCTTTCTTCATGTGTTCAATACTTTTTCCCGTTTCATTAAATTTTATTAAACAGAACTTAATTTGTAAACTAATTAATATAGTTTTCTTTGCATATATGCATTTCTTTGGTTGTTACCAACATCTGGTGAAAATTTCAACAGCACCTTTAGAAATATGTTTTCTGAGAAAAATGGTGACGTGTTCAATACTTATTTCCCCCACTGTATATCCATGCCCAATATCATATGGCCAAAAAGGGCTTATTTTTATATATTGTTAAAATATTGGTGTCTGTGATGCAGCATGTCCAGAGACTATAGTGTACACCATGATTTTATATAAAATTCACTTTATTGTGAATAAAAAGTAATCATAAACAAATATTTTCTCAATTCTTGGACCAGGAAAGAGTATTCCGTGCATCACAACTTTTTCATTGATTCATTTTCTTTTCGGCTTAGTCCCTTTATTAATCTGGGGTTGCCGCAGCGGAATGAACCGCCAACTTATCCAGCATATGTTTTACGCAGCGGATGCCATTCCAGCCGCAACCCATCTTGGGAAACATCCATACACACTCATTCACACACACACACTCATACACTACGGTCAATTTTAGCATACCCAATTCACCTGTACCACATGTTTTTGGACTGTTGGGGAAACTGGAGCACTCTGAGGAACCCATGGGAACACGGGGAGAACATGCAAACTCCACACCGAAATGCCAACTGACCCAGCCGAGGCTCGAACCAGCGACCTTCTTGCTGTGAGGCGAACGTGCTACCCACTGTGCCACCGTGTCGCCTACATCACGACTTAACAAACGGATAGTCTGCCACTGTTGGTTTGGTTAATTTTTTCACATGCCCATGGACAATTTTTTTATTTATTTTACTTGTTTATTTGGCATGGATAGTGCATATTAATTATCATTGCTGCAAATGCAACAAAATTAGCCAAAAGCTTGTTTTTAATCTGTTGTCTCTGGACAGATGTTAAAATTGTCACCCTAAAAACAATACAAAAATGATTCAATGAATCAAGCATGTCTAAGAAGCACTAAAAAAGATGTAGTTAAATCAGTCCTAATCAATATCATGTATATAAACAAAACAAACGAAAACATATTTAAACAACAAATCATTAAGATGGTAATCACAAGTGGTAGCATGATAGGATTATGGGTAATAAGATGCTAATAAGAGTGTTGACATGTCTGATATATGTGTGTGGTCAGTTCTCTGATGCTTCCAGGGACAGAGTTCCACTCCTGCGCAGCTGTAACTGAATAGGCACCCTGACAAAAGGCTCTTTTTCAGAGTGGAACAATAAAATACATTACAAAAACATGTAATATGTGTGATGATGGCACGAAATCACAATTTTGTAGTTAACATGGAAATAGCTGTATTTAAAAAAAAATGCTCTTAGAAAGTGTCAAAAATCTTTGAAATGGCTCAGAGTGTAATTTAAGGATCTATTTCTAAATGTCAAACGTTTCAAAAAGAACATTTTGGTAGTTGCTGTAAAATTACTTGAAATTGTGCCCGTTCCTGCAGGAAACGGAGGTACCACACGCGGAGAATCCAGCGGGACATTCTGAAGACCAAAAAGCCTCTGATTGGAGACAGCATGGGACACACTCCACCTTACACACATCGACACTCAGGTAAATCTCTCCTAAATAACAAACATAGTTCTCTTTTGGTGGTTTGTTTTGACATTTGAGCTCATTATCTTTTTTTCCAGCTGATCTGGTTAATTTGCCAGAAGAACCTATAGAAGAAGAGGAAGAAGAAGAGGAGGAGGATGGAGAGGAAGACATGGATGCTGATGATCGAGTGGTAGAGTACAGAGATCGAGGAGAAAAGGAGCGAGGGCCACGGCTTGTGGAAGGAGGCCTACGCAGTCGCTTAGGAGGCCCATCGCCCACATCTTCAGATTCAGATGAGATGGACTACGATCTGGAACTGAAAATGATCTCAACACCCTCTCCCAAAAAGAGCATGAAGATGACCATGTACGCAGACGAGGTCGAAACCAACCTTCGCAGTCTTCGGTGAGTGCAGGTTTCTTATAGAAGCCAAGTTCTGTCCCACTGGCTGATTCCGTTTGAATGTCTTAATGGTCATTTTACATTTTTGTTGCTTCCACTTTCGTAGGAATTCAATACGGACTGAATCCAGTGGCAGTGTTAAGAGTCGCATTGGTAGTGGAGGTGGAGGAGGAAGTGGAGGTGCAGGAGGAAGTGGAGGTGCAGGAGAGGAAAGAGGAGAGGGAGGTTCATCCAAATCTACATCAGAGAAAGTAACAGAT
Organism: Danio kyathit; assembly: GCA_903798195.1. Lineage (NCBI taxonomy): Eukaryota > Metazoa > Chordata > Actinopteri > Cypriniformes > Danionidae > Danio > Danio kyathit. The sequence continues at coordinate 41,549,613 of LR812539.1, forward strand.
GTGAGGCAGTTACTGGAGGAGAAGAGGCAGGGACTTTCTCAACAGAGATCACGCCCTCCAGTGGCCACAAGCGGCAAGACCGGTTAGTTATTAAGAGCTTTTTTTCTATTGTTTATTAATATTTAAAGGGATTGTTCACGCAAAAAGGCTTGTTTCAAACCATTTTGAGTTTATTTGTTCTGTTGAAATACCCAAAAGAGGGTATTTTGATGACTGTTGGAAATGTATTCATTGATTTCCATATTGGATTTTCCTTCTATGGATGTCGACAGGGCTTTTCACACTGTGCTTAACCCCAGGCTATCTTCTTTCTAAACACAGCTTTTAAATCTGGGTAAAGACATGTTTCATACCTGTAATTTCAAAATGGTATTGGCACAATTTTTTAACAAGGGTTATGAAACAATGCTCAATAGCAGATTTAGCACTACATTTGCAGTATTAAGGCTAATTTATACTTCTGCGTCGAGTGATCGCCATGACCCATGCCGCCTGCTTTGCGCGTAGCCGTGCACTCATGCTTCTGCGTGCTGTTTGTGTTGCTCTGCTAGCTGGCAGTAGGTTTTTATGTTCCTCTATGTCGAGTTTCTTCATGGGTGTTTTGTTTTTTCTAAACGCTACCTTAATGTACAAGTAGCTAAAATTCGCTTATTCAGAGGCGGGAACCGGTGGATGTGCAAGTACATTAATTATAAGGTAAACACAAAACAAAAGTTTCCATCTGGAGCTCCTTCACGGGACTCGACACTTGTAAACACTCGCTTCATCAGGCTCGTGGCTCTCTGCACTGCCCACATTTGTCACAGCTACCAAGCTGACCAATTACAGAGCTTGCGCTACGCGTTGTGTAGTTATATTTTTAAATTGTTTTTGTAGTAAAAAAATGTATGTGACCGCTGCACTGGACCATATGCATGTGCTTGACGCAGAAGTAGAAATCATCCTTTAAGGGCCGTTCACATAACACATCTTAAAAAAACAAAGAAAGTGCAAGCGCGTCGCATCTTTTACCATTTTCAATGCGCTTTGCGATAACGCTCCATTTGTAGTTTGTCATTGCTAGGTGACCATAAACTGTTTTTTTTTTTTTTGTTTTTTTTATTTAAGATGATGACAAACTAACAAAACATTGCTGCAGCTTTGATACAGGTTTTACTTATAGAGAAAATAAAAAGCACTGCAGTGTTTGGGTTTTCTGTGTTTGTCTGAAGTAATTAGTCTACCGAAATGTATATATTCCATACAAAGTATGAAGCTGATTGGTCAGTTCTTGTTACTTGTGTGTGCCGCTCCCTGTAAGCGCACCTCCATTGGAAATAACAAACTTGCTCACGCAAAAGACGTAATATGTGAATGGCCCCTTGACTGCATTTTGGTGCTGTCATTGTTCTGTGTAAAACAATATGGTGTTTATTTGTTGCTGCTGGAGGCTTGGCAATCACTGAGCAGTTGGTGAGAGAAAAGTAAGGAAATATTAAAAGATGACCTGGAAATGTTAACATGACATATTTTGTAATTTTTCTTGCCTTTTGCATCTTGTGAAGCTTAGCTACGACCTACAAGGCGACCATTTTACGTAACTGATAACTGCCATGCCGGTGTCAAGAGAAATCGAAATCGACAATTGGGTCAGAAGTTGAAGTCAGAATTATTAGCCCCCCTGTTTATTTTTTTCTCCGTTTTCTGTTTAATTGAGAGAAGATTTTCTCAACACATTTCTAATCATAATAGTTTTAATAACTCATCTCTAATAAATGATTTCTTTTATCTTTGCCATGAGGACAGTAAATAATATTTGACTAGATATTTTTCAAGACACTTCTATACAGCTTTCTACAAGTGACATTTAAAGGCTTAACTAGGTTAATTAGGTTAACTAGGCAGGTTAGGGTAATTAGGCAAGTTATTGTATAAAGATGGTATATTGGAATATTGTCCTTAAAATGGTGTTTAAAAAAGTTAATAAACTGCTTTTATTCTAGCCGAAATAAAACAAATAAGACTTTTTCCAGAAGAAAAAATATTATCAGACATACTGTGAAAATGTCTTTGCTCTTTTTAAACATCATTTGGAAAATATTTAAAAAAGAGAAAAAAATTCAAAGGGGGGCTAATAATTCTGACTTCAACTATATATATATATATATATATATATATATGTATATAAAAATGCGGCGAAAAATCATTTAAATTTATGTAATTTAAAAGAGCGTTATAATGACATAAACGATTTTAAATTATGTATTTCATACACTGATGTACAACTAAAGGCATTTGTTGTGGCATGGAGAATTTCTCTTTCATGCTTTTATTTTAGATAGCCTAAAAAAAAAAATGTGCTACAACTTATGTAAATATATAATTGCATAAAAACATCATAAAGACATCATTAAATGTTTACAGATGGTTCAATAATTTTAACTATGCATGTCTTTAACTTGTAGTTGCCGATAATAATGTTACTACTATGATTAGCCTTATTAAAATCTCAAGACTGAGAATAGACTTTAAAAAGCACTTTTGATCAGGCATTCAGCGCAGATGATCAATTGGGGTCCTAAGCGGACTCGATTGCAGGAGGGACTCGATTTCTAACTTTTTTTTACAGAGAATGCATTTTTCCCTTGTGAATGCAATACTTTTCAATGGTTTTTCAATGTAAATGTGTGCTTGATGGGCATGTGATCATTACTCTCACATTTCATATGTAACTTTAAAGGGCCACGAAACCCCCTGTCTCAGCAGGGTGTTTTCACACCTCTGTTTTGAAAAAAGTCAGGAAAGTTGGGCGTGTCCAGCTCTGGGAGTGTGGGAGTGTCGGGGGAGGGAAAGAGGATAAGATTTTGCATAGAAGGGAGTTAACATTTGGGCACGCGCTAAGTTTGACAGGAAAAACAAACACACAGAGGCTGATTTGATACGGCGAATAAGAGAAAAAAATCCTCCGCATTTCTCTGTAACTTATGTACTCGGTAGGTAGGTAGGGTCAGAAAGCCGTGTGTGTATAGACTATCCTGTCACAATTTGCAGCGAAAATCCTGCACGACGGGAATAGTTTGTGTTAACATGTTTACACTCGGAGAGCAGCATTTAAACAAAGGGCAGTCCACTGCAAACACTTACCAAATCTGTAGACAGACAATCAAACTGGAGCTGTGTCTTTTTATTAAAAGTAGACGAGCGGCAAATACGGATTTCACCATTTCCAGATGTGAAAAGCTCTCGGGTAAAAATGTCGCGTGTCGCGTGCACTGTAATCCACACGTGAGTCCAGCTGCTCTCTCATAAAGGGAAAATGAAAACAAAACCTTCGTTGCAACACACTAATAACACCTACGACTCTTGTCTTGAAATTCTTGTACTTTCACTTGTTTTGGCAACACAACGTGGCTTCTCTCTGCCGTCTGAACGCTGTAAACTGGTAAACAGTCTCCGGAGCTATCATGCATATTAATTAAGTTTCAGGTCATACACAATAGAGCGCGCTGATTGGTTTGAAGCACGTCTTTCTCATGAATTAATACTGCACCCTCAGATACGTAAGAACGTCCTAGAAAAGACAGACAGCCACTCTCCAGGCTGGATTTACACCTAAGTATCTCATGGCCGTGACGCAGCTTCAAAAATTCGTTTCAAACCGGAAGAACGAATTTGCTCAAAATAATGCAAAAACAACCAATTTTCACTTTTTAGTGCAATATATGTGTCCTAATAGTGTTTATAGCAGCGTGGGACACATATATGACTGTCAACAGCTCAAAAAATGTGTTTTGGTTTTCGTGACCCTTTAAATTTTAAAGGATTTAGCCATTTTTATAATTAGAAAAAGGGATGTAAATAGTACTAACACAGTAAACTTATGGTAACATTCAAAACTTTTTCCTTTCATGTTCACTTAGTAATGAAATGTTGCTGATCGAAGGTTTTAGTTTTAAAAGATGAACAGGGTTCCCACGCTTTTTGAAAGTACTTGAATTCCAGACATTTTTCAGGCCTGGAAAGTACTTAAAAACAAACACGAGTCCTTGAAAGTGCTTGAATTATATTTGAAATGAAATTTGTTTATGGTGTTATTTCAACAACTGTACTGTGCTGCTGTCAAAAACAAGAGCATTCATTTAATGTTCAAGAATATTATCATGACAAATAATGTGCATTTTATCAATATTTCATGAATATTACTAGTATTAAATTCAACCAAGTTTATTCAAGTTCTTTGAACATGGCTATCAAAATCTGTTTAATTTCAATTTTTTGGAAAATGACTCCTTCAAAACATCATTACTCAACATTTTAATTACATTTTGCTTACATGAAAAATGTCAAAGTACAGTAAGGACTTTGATGGCGCTACATACGCTGACGTTGTGGATTACAAAGATGATTGATTTTAAAATTAAAGGCTGCTTTAAAATGTCCTTGAACCTGCACTTCATGAAAAGTGGGAACCGTAATGGAAATGGCTCAGGAAAATTGTATACAGGCTTTTGAGTTGTTATCAGTTTTCGCCTGAGCAAATGTGGAAGAGACTCACCTGTTTTTTTTTCCTCTCCACAGATGTGAGACAGAGATTAGGCAAGAGACCACACTCCCCAGAGAGACGTCGCTCCGTGTCTCCTGTGATCTCCAGAAAGACGGCGTCTCGGAGAGAGCCTTTGAGTGACGTGCGCAGCAGACTCGGTGTAGCTAAACATGACAATCGCAGTCTCTTCTCGGAACCCCCCAAAGAGAAGAAAACAGGTACACCTCAATTCAACTCTTTCAGTTCTCTTCATATTTCTTCTCCAATATTAATATACCATTGGAGTAATGAATGAAAAAACATTTCAGTAAATTGGTTTAATTCCAAAGGCTTTAATAATTATTGTAATTTTACTGATTACATGTTCTCATAAATTTCAAATGAGATTTCTCATAAGTGTTGGAAGGATTGTATACATTTTGCAGTTTTGTGGTTCTTGTGTAATTAAAAATTTTGTTAAGTTTGTAATTTTAGAAATGTGGTAGCATGGTAAAAACATGGTAGCAGAAAAACATTTAAATTGTGATGTGAAGATGGTTGCAAGAGTACATATTTCACTCTAATTGTTTTAAATGAGCAGCTTGAGGTATTAAACCATACATTTTCAAAATAAGAGTCCTTTGGTATTCTCGGATTGTTCATGGGTTTAAGGTTCAGCATTATGCCTTACATCATATAGTTTATTAAAGCATAAAAATGTATTTATCTATTTTAATCAAATTAATAACCTGAATCAGAATCAATAACATTCTAATAATACCCAAATCCTACTATTTAATAATTTTTAAGCAAGATGGTCCATTTAAAAGAGCTTTTTATGGACGAATGTTAATAAAATTTCCTAAGAGTGGTTCTGAATAAACTTACTTACATTTTTATGTATGTGTGGAGTTCAGGGATACCTTTTTGTGGTCAATTTTGGGATAAACATTGTAATAACACTGTAATAAACTGTTTTTTTTTAAATATATATTTATTTTTTTGTTTTTTGTAAGTTAGGGCTTAAGTTGTCAAGTGTTTGGTTATGACCAGTGCTGTGCTAGTTACTGAAAAATTGTAACTAGTTACAGTTACTTGTTACTTCATTCAAAAATTATTCGCTTTATTGATTACTTACACCAAAAAGTAATGCGTTACTGTTAAAGGTAATTTTTGAGTTTTCCAAAGTATAACGTCACTTCAGTGCTGCATGGAAATAAACTGTTGATCAGCTTCACAATTTTAATGAATTTGCATTCTCACAACTAAAACACAAGACAAACTTAAATAAAAAAGTCATTTTTAAACACTGATTTATTTAAGTCAGACCAGCAGCACAGAAATAAAAATATCACAAGGTGATAAACCAGCTGAATAATATATTCAAAAACAAAAAGCAAAAACTAAGGTTACTTTAGCATCATAAAAGTTTGTATTTAACCCTTAAGCATGTTCCTTTACAGCTTGACTATGAAAATAGCGACAATATACAACAAACACAATAACTTTAATAAAGAGATAATAAATGAAAGTAATCTGAATTATCATTCAGAATCAATTTGGTGAAACTCAGCACCAAAAAACTGTTATGACGACCATAAATGTTATGCATTTTAAACAAAACAAAAACATAACAGCTGCTCAAAATATCTATGAGCAATTTTTAAACTAACCACAAATGAAACGTGGTATCAGCAACTTATGGAAAGTAAGCTGTGTATTTTCAAAAAGCAAAATCTGCTGTTGTATAACAGCTAAAAAAAAATGTAAAACAATAAAAAAATAATCACAGCATTGTTTCAGAGCAATACAACACTATACATTTAAATAACGTGTTCTGAAATGTAACAGAAATGTGTCACGGTGTCTTCTAGACTAATCAATTTTGTTATACAGATAACAAATGTGTGCTTATTTATTGGAAACAACAAACATAGAAATATTAGTAATAGGAATTAATAATAGTAACATTAATAGTCTCTTAGGCCCAATCCCAATTCTACCTCTTAGCCCTTCCCCTTACTCCTACCCCTCGTTTTGCGCGTTCCTGTGAAGGGGTAGGGGTGTCCCAATTCTCTTTAGCTTGAAGGTGTAGGGCTAAGGGGAAGGGAAGGAATCTTCGAATGAAGATTTTGCAGGACCACACTCAAAACCAAGGGGTAAAAAAATTTCCCAGAATACACCAGCCACAACAGCAGGATAGTTGCTCCTGGAAGTAAGGAGATACACAAATTATTATTTTATTTTATTTTTGGTCATTATTATAAATTTTTATAACAAACAAGCACATGTTTTAATATATTCATAACTGCGTTCGTATTTTACCGTCATGCTTAAAAAAACAACTAAAATAAACCCTAACTAAAATAAAAAACGCAAAATTTCACGATCTATAATCCATAATCATAACTCCTGTACAGCAGTCCCACAACATTCGATGACACTCAAAACCCCTGTCAGAAAAGTCTAGTGGCTGGGAATGAGCTTTTTACAGTGTCTGCTATAATGTTAATGTTGTTTTTGGTGTTTTACATAGATGAAAATGGCCACTGTGTAAATACACAGTACAGTTATGAGCTTATTGTCACATTATATCATTATGATAACATAATATTTGCCTTCAGTGATTTCCTGAAGATAAATACAAAAAAATAACACAACTGGAATAACTACAGCAGTCACGATCGTCTCATATCATATGAAGCAAGAGATGGCGATGACATATGATGACGTGTGCAGGTGCTGTAGTGCTGTCCCAATTCTTAGGGGTAAATTTTGAAGCCCTTCCCCTTCACACTCTGTTTTAAGGGCCATGGGGAAGGGGTACAAAAATAGAATTGGGATTGGGCCTTAGTCTCTCTCGCGCACAATCAGCCTACCTCGCGTGCATTTGGTCTCTCTCCTGTGTACACTTTGCCTCTCGTGCGCACCTGGTACCTCTGCTTTCTCTTTACGTTTGTACAGTCTGGCGTCTCGTACACGACGTGTCTTCTTTACAGTGGTTGGTTGGTTGGCATCCATCAATCCCACAATGTGTCGCCGCTGTAAACAGAAAGATGTAGACTAGAGTGCAGCCAAAATTAATTAATTTACCAAGTCTCGGACAAACGCATGGTATTGTAATGGTAACGGAGTTAATATATTTAAAACGTAATGCGTTAAAGTATTAGTTACTGTCAAAAGTAATGCACCTACAGTAACACATTACTAGTAACTTGTTATTGCCCAACACTGGTTATGACTCATTTTTAAACCATAACAATTGTATTTTTAGGGGGGTTGTGGAGCCGCCTCGGCCCGTCTCATAAGGACAGCGGCAGCGGAGATGAAGACAAGCCTTCATCACGAGCGTCTTCCTCCAGAGGAATAAGACGAAGAAAGGATGAAGAGTCTGACGGAGTGGAGGACGACGATGAAGAGGACGACTCTCATCTCCAGAAGATGTGGGGTGCAATGATCAAGCAGAAAGAGCAACAGTCCAACAAGATGAAGAAAAGCCGGCTGGACAACCTCCCGTCGCTGCAGATCGAGATCAGTCGAGACAGCAGCAACGGCTCCGACAGCGACTCCTGACTCACTCACTGAGAGTTGGAGAGCATCTCCTATAGACTGGGCCAAGAGACCCTGATATCCAAACTTAAACATTCCCACAATCCCAACTCTCATCAGTCTAGAAACGTCACACTTTTCCTCCAGAAACCAAGGTGCAGATTAGGGTTTTGTTTTGACTTCTCAAAGAAAGGGCCGTGGATGAAGCTTTCATGTTTTTTTTTTGTTTTTTTTTCAAAAGAAAATAAATTGTATTTTGACACACAATCAGGGCCCATTTTAAATATACAGTGAAACATTTCTCATGAATTCAAGCAGCGTGATTCGATTGCTGTTAGCAATACTTTTTTTTTAATCCAGTCATGACTCATGTTCATGTTATATCATGATCACTGTGGATTTGATGATGTGAAGAAAATAATGGTGTGCTTTTTTTACAAGCATTATAATATACACACACATACCGGACCTGGATGGATCAGTGCTTTATCGTACACAGTCCCGAAAAAGAAGGGCACATAATGTAGCCAATGTAATAATGCTCCCCCAAATGAATGGTTCACATTCCCTAAATACATGTGGTCAGTGAAACATACAAGAACAGCATTGTATGTTGAATAAAAGTTGTTGTTTTTTTATATCGGATTGGGTCTAGAAATTTATATTTTCGCTATATGAAGACAAACATTCTGTTAATTGTTACTGAAAATGTTTTTAAAATAGAAATAATCTGGAATACTTTGCCTATAAATGGACTTACCATTTATTCAAGTGGTTAAAACCTTTGTGTATATACAGTCTTTAACGTTAGAAGTGGATCAGAAACGTTTTTTTAAATTTGTAGACACGAATGGCTGTTGTTCATTAGTTTTAGAACAACTTTGATGAAAGGTTTTGATCCACTTCAAATGTTGACTACTCGATATCAAAGAATAGAAGACATGTCACTCGTATCTTTTTGAATAAAGAAAAGTGTAACGGTCAATATGGTTAATAAAGCCCCTCCCACTAGTACAGGAGCCAATCATTGATCGCTATATGGCGAATGAAGCCTGCCTTTTAGTACAGAAGCCAATCATTGATCGCTATAGACTGACAATACTCCAGGGGCTTGGACCAGACGTGAGTTTCTACAGATTTATGTGATTCAGACGTTTAGAAATTAAACTAAAGACACAGTTGCTGTTTAATTTTATTGGTGATTCCTAATATGAAATTTAATAATTTGATGTTTCCCCATTCAGACAAAATGCCCGAGCATACTGCCAGAGAGGTGTTTCAAAGATGGCCGCCGAGTGAAATGACTTGCCTTAAAGGGACTTTGTCTATATACAGTGGTTAATGTTTGAAGATCATCAAAAAACATTTTTTTAAAATATCCTAGGACAAGAATAGTTGTTGAATAGTTAGACAACTTGATGAAAGGTTTTGATTCACTTCAAATGTTGTTCGTAACAAGATGTTTGAGAAGCTGACAGCTGTATTGGTAACTTAGTAACCAACAGTAAATACAGGGAGTGCAGAATTATTAGGCAAATGAGTATTTTGACCACATCTTCCTCTTTATGCATGTTGTTTTACTCCAAGCTGTATAGGCTCGAAAGCCTACTATCAATTAAGCATATTAGGTGATGTGCATCTCTGTAATGAGAAGGGGTGTGGTCTAATGACATCAACACCCTATATCAGGTGTGCATAATTATTAGGCAACTTCCTTTCCTTTGGCAAAATGGGTCAAAAGAAGGACTTGACAGGCTCCGAAAAGTCAAAAATAGTGAGATATCTTGCAGAGGGATGCAGCACTCTTAAAATTGCCAAGCTTCTGAAGCGTGATCATCGAACAATCAAGCATTTCATTCAAAATAGTCAACAGGGTCGCAAGAAGCGTGTGGAAAAACCAAACCAAAAACCAAGGTGCAAAATAACCATGATGCCACTTGCCACCAGTTTTGCCATATTTCAGAGCTGCAACATCACTGGAGTCCCCAAAAGCACAAGGTGTGCAATACTCAGAGACATGGCCAAGGTAAGAAAGGCTAAAAAACGACCACCACTGAACAAGACACACAAGCTGAAACGTCAAGACTGGGCCAAGAAATATCTCAAGACTGATTTTTCTAAGGTTTTATGGACTGATGAAATGAGAGTGAGTCTTGATGTGGCCGTGGCTGGATCGGTAAAGGGCAGAGAGCTACAGGCCGATTCAGACGCCAGCAAGGTGGAGGTAGAGTACTGGTTTGGGCTGGTATCATCAAAGATGAGCTTGTGGGGCCTTTTCGGGTTGAGGATGGAGTCAAGCTCAACTCCCAGTACTACTGCCAGTTTCTGGAAGACACCTTCAAGCAGTGTTACAGGAAGAAGTCTGCATCCTTCTAGAAAAACATGATTTTCATGCAGGACAATGCTCCATCACACGCGTCCAAGTACTCCACAGCGTGGTTGGCAAGAAAGGGTCTAAAAGAAGAAAAACTAATGACATGGCGTCCTTGTTCACCTGATCTGAACCCCATAGAGAACCCGTGGTCCATCATCAAATGTGAGATTTACAAGGAGGGAAAACAGTACACCTCTCTGAACAGTGTCTGGGAGGCTGTGGTTGCTGCTGCACAGAATGTTGATGGATTCTGTCAGTGTTTTGATCCGTTCACCATGGATGGCAGGCTTTTGAGTGTCCTTGCAAAGAAAGGTGGCTATATTGGTCACTGATTTGTTTTTGAATGTCAGAAATGTATATTTGTGAATGTTGAGATGTTATATTGGTTTCACTGGTGAAAATAAATAATTGAAATGGGTATATATTTGTTTTTTGTTAAGTTGCCTAATAATTATGCACAGTAATAGTCACCTGCACACACAGACCTCCTCCTAAAATAGCTCAAACTAAAAACAAACTAAAAACTACTTCCAAAAATATTCAGCTTTGAAATTAATGAGTTTTTTGGGTTCATTGAGAACATGGTTGTTGTTAAATAATAAAATTAATCCTCAAAAATACAACTTGCCTAATAATTCTGCACTCCCTGTAAATGATTTCAAGCATAATGGAGACACGGCGGCAATTAGTAACACTTGGATTTAATGTCAGCTATGGCCATGTTGATTTGGAAAATGTGATTCCATCTAGTTATTTGCATTGATTATTTTCTTTTGCACAAGCCAATAATCCCCAAAAGCAAGCATAAAACCTTTTTTTTTTTTTTTTTTTTTGCAGTTTAAGGTTGTTTTTGGGCATCAATCACATATCTAATGCTAAATTTAAAAAATGTGCATTAAAACAGGGTTATAGAAAAACTACATTGGGTACTCCTTTTCAACATTCTTCAGAATATCTATTTTTCTTGTTTAACAAAAGAAAAACAGGTTGAGAGAATAGGAAAAATCATTTTGGGGAGAACTATCCCTTTAAAAAAACACTAGGACTTTAATTTTGAAATATATAGTTTCCGCGTGACCGGAAGTTTTTACGAAGCATTCACGTCCAGTCGGAAAACTTAGACCAAATTCACCCAAATTTTAATGAAATTAAGACATTAACGACTCGTTCATTAAACGTAGCCTCATTTAGAGCTCCTTTGTAGTTAAACGGCACGACAGAAATTAAAAGTTTCGTTATATTTTGCTAAGCATGTTAACGTTACTTCGGTGATAACCAGCAGCTACTTTAAATCGGCTTCAGTTTCAACTTCAACTTAAGCTAATTATCAGATATGTAAGGTTAGTTCAGAGACGCGGTTGGAGCCATGGGCTCCAGGGAGTCTGTCTGTCGCTTGTGACACATCAGGAGGTGTAATCAGTCCAGGCAAGATGCAACAGGTCCCGTACGGGTCTGTGGATCGGGACAAGCCTCTGATCCGCGTGCCGTTCACCCGGCTGGCAGTGATCACGGTGTGTTTGCCTCTGCTCGGCCTCGTCGCCTGTATCGTGCTGGCGATGCTCTACCACTACAATGATGCGACATACACACACTGTCAGGTGAGTAAACACACTCCCTGGACATTGGTCCATATTCGCACATTCATTCATTTTTGAACAGTGACAATTTGTAACACGCTCATTTGAATATTCGGTCTGAAATCAAATGCAAGCATGACTTCAAAACAACATTAGCACTGTTTAATTTACTGTGAGCTATAATGTACTTTAGTAGTCTTTGGCTGCTAGTCTGTCTGATTTCCCTATTTAGAATTTGCTTAGCATACTTTTCTGAAACTATATTAATAAGCAGACAGTCTGAGTGTGCGAATATAAATTCAATATTCAATTCCCTGGACATGACGTTATCTACTGTACTAACACATGTCCTCCCGACACATTCAGCTAAAGTAGCCAGCCTGGGGTGGTTCTTCTTTTCTCAAAAAGCAGCCCTTTTTGCAGTTATTTACCTTATTTTCTATTTAACTATGAGGTTCAAATACTGCTTAAATACTTTGTGACATTTAAAGCACTATTTTTAGCTGCACTATCTTGTCGGGTGGTCTTCATAAGCACACTTTTTATTGTACCAAAAACATTTCCTAAAGATTTAAAATAAAGAAGTATATAAAAATTTAAAATACAAATGTATCACATCATATATCATTAGAGGGAAATGATAATAATCTGTTAAGGCTTTAAATAAGTGTTTTGTAAATTAAGAAAAGGAGATTGTCATTTATTAGACAAATAACAAACTGGCTGTCACATTCAACTGTCCCGTCAGAATTTTTCCACTCGAATAGTAAAAAATTTAAACACAATAATAATAATACTAATAATGATAGGGCTGGGGGATTATGGCAAAAATCCAATGTCGATAATTATGTTCCATATTGAACGATATCGATATATATTTCGATACAAGTTGTTAATGCTTCCGGATTTAAAGTACCCCAACAATGATTGAAACCACAAAAATTAGAGGGTCCATTAAATGCCATAGCATATTTTCAGCCAATATGTTTCGGTGGCAGAAAATTCGGTGCATCTTTAATATCAACATACTTTTAGATTCCCATTGTTGCACATTTCTGCTGTCTGATTGGCTCATAGATCAAAATAGAGTAAAACTGTCCAGAGGTTATTTTTGTTATTGACACAAATTTTATCGCGATTCGATATAATATCGTTTATCGGCCCAGCCCTAATTAATAATAATAATAATATGTGGAGCTTCCTGATTTTTCTACCCTCTCTTGTTAAAAGTGCATTTGAAAATTCATGGATCGCAACAATAGCCAAATTAGTGTTAAAATTAAGCTTTATTAACTTTGATGCTTTACAGCTTTTTATTGTCCTTTTTTCACTTTAAAGACTTTGATTTAAGATTTAGAATAAAAGTTTCTTGTAAAATCTTTTTGCTATTTAACAACAACACAGTAGGTCAGCAGTGAAAGATGACATCACTTACGTCAGTTTCTTCTCGCTCTTAAAGCCTTCTTCGATGAGATATTTTCACAATTTATGATGGCAAAGCAGTCAAAATAGGACAAATGAGCTCATGTATGGGACCAATTCTGGTCTTTCGAACCACTTGGACCCCTCCTGGCTACGGGCCTGCATATATAGTGTTTCTGACCATACTGTAATAAAGTACTTGAATGAATCTGCTGTAATAATGTTCTGGTTGATGTGGTAATACAACTCTATAATAATATAAATAAACTACCCAGTGCTGTAGTTTCCCACAACTAACTAGAGAAAATATTATACTATAATTCACCAGTTTACTGTAGTAAAAACTAAAGTATACTGCAGTATCTGTTGCAGTTCATCAGGTCATGATAATTGAGTTTTGTAGATCTACTATACTATATATACTATATAATGCTATACTATACTATAATACTATATAATACTATATACTATAAAATGTACAGTATAATGCACTTTACTGGAGTATGGTTCAAAAGCACTATGGTATTTGCTATAAATTCCAAATAGTATTTTTCCAGTATTATACTGAACAAAAAATGATAACATGTATTTTGTCATGCATTTACTGAAAATACCTACTTAAATGACATTCATTGTTAATATTCAAACTCTTCATAGGCATATTTACAACAATAATTATTCGATGGCATAATATTAACTGACTCTGACATCCGCAGATGTCATTTTTAATATTATTTTGTCATTGTGAATCTTTGTAATTTGTTAATGTCCTTTAAAGCACTTAATTTTACAAATTGAGTCACTGCAAATATAATCAAATGCATATTACTATTTACATGTTGTTTAATTCTAACCTAAATGTATATTATACGTTCAAGATTTAAGCCATATTTTGACATTTTGTTCTCAAAATAATTTGAATCATCGAAGGAGCAGACCCAACTTTATTAACATTTTAAAAATGATTTTATATTTTTTGATATGTGTAGCTGTAGGGGGACCAACAGTTTTAACCCAAAAATGACCAGTCTGTCAGATGAAGGAGAGCTGGAGTTGTTGTTGTTTTGAGATTGTAAGCAGGGCGGCCTATGAACTCTTCGTGAGTGTTGAAGCTGGCTTTATTTTAATAGTTTACTGAAGATAGTTTGCCGTTTCATCAACAGAAGCCACTCACGAAGAGTTCATAGGCCGCCCTGCTTACAATCTCAAAAGAACAGCAATTATACTCTTACATAACGTCATTAACTGCGTCTTACATATAGGTGTTAACCAACCTAATTGGTTAAAAAACAGATCGACTTAGAACATTACTGTGTGTGTGTGTGTGTGTGTGTGTGTGTGTGTGTGTGTGTGTGTGTGTGTGTGTGTGTGTGTGTGTGTGTGTGTGTGTGTGTGTGTGTGTGTGTGTGTGTGTGTGTGTGTGTGTGTGTGTGCGCGCGCGTAATTCCAAACAATGTCTTTCAATGATTACTTAGGCGTCACATACAAAAGTCAAATGTCAGACACTAGGGTATTCAGGGCTGACCCCAGACTTACTCAAGGCTGTTTTGTGTACTCTTAGCCGTCCGATCAAAACACAATCGACATCCAAACCGGCAGCTTACATACAAAGAAGTTAACTTTAAAAGATTTAAGACATAAAATTGTAAGTAACTCAGGAAACAGTTGTTTCCAATTCATTTGTCATTTGGCATACAGAAAAAGCAATGACACGCATATTATTCCAGTTGGGACGACACTAAGGTCATTATGTAATCTAGGCCCTTAAACATTCAACTTTATTAATAAGCATAAAGACATGAGAAATTGTAAGTGTTACTCCATCCTGGAGCGGACATCCATTCAAAAAAAAAACCATCACAGCAAAACTGCATATTTTTATTAATTAATTATTTTTTAATACAAATCTCTCCCAGGTTCCTAACTACCTCCCGTCAATCAGCGCAGCTATCAGTCTGACCCCCGAGCGCTACATCTGGCGCTTCAGCATTGGTCTGCATTCTGCCCCCCGCTTCCTGGTCGCCGCTGCGTATTTGAGCTTTTACCGTGGACGTTTCTCCAGGAGGCTGACAGAGCAACTACTGAGTGGCTTCACTTTCCTCTTAGCTGTGAGTGAAAATGTTGGCCTGCTTCTGCTCACCTACGTCTCCTCCACTGAGACATACAGTAAGTGCCTTTCTGGACTCAAGCCCTGAATATTCTGCTTCAACGTGCACACACGAACAGGATCGCTTTAATGTGCTTGTGACTGCATTGCTATTGATTTGCTAAATGTGGTGTCTTTGTAAATGCCACAAGTTTTTGCACTTTGTATTTTCCTAGAATGTGTACCAGTTTGATTGCCTTGAAATATTTTGCTTCAAAATGTTAAGAAAAAAGGTTTTGTGAGATGATGTGATTATACAGAATATAAATCTTTTTTTCTTGTTCATTTTTTGTTTTCACAGTTTCAGAAATATTTGTTTTGTTTTCACAATTACAATACATAATTTGATTATTATTTAATTTTAGTGAAAATTGAATTTCTGATCATTTTTATTACTGTTATTTAAAATGTTTTTGAAAAGTTTTTCATAAAAGTCTTAAAGTTTTTAATAAACAATTTTAATTATACTGAGTATATTTTTATATTTGCTTCATCAGAGTACACTACTGTAAAAATTAGTGTGGTTACAAATTTTAAAATGTTTTTGAGTCATTAATTTGTTAAAAGATACAGCAATCTATTTCAATCTATTTTGAAATATAATTTATACCCGTCAGGGCTCAACAACAAGAACTGCCCTATGACTCGGGCCAGCATGTGAGACGTTCTAGACAGTACAAAGGATTGTTACTGGCCCAATCGGGGCAAGTGCTGCCTTGTCACTAAAGTTAATGTTGCCTGTGATTATTTGTCAATTGCGTGCAATTCCAGTCTTAGAATCGATAACAGTTTGTGTTTTTAAGCCTTTAAATGCCATCTTCTCTGTGAAGTCGTCTTAAAGCAGACATTTATGTGGGCAAACATGACGGAAAACAAATGAAGTGATGTTTTGCACATGTTTTACCGTCAGTTTAGCAAGTCAGCCGCATTTTGTTTTGCAATAAAATACCTGCACAATTGTCATATTGCTAATTTTGTTTGCATAACACAGAATTTTGCTCATTATACATTTATTAACATTTTTTAAATATTGAAATTCTAGATTCACAGACGTTATTTTTGACACATTATTTAAAATATGTGGCTAAGAAATAGCAATTAACTTATTTTTTTGGTGGAGTAAGTGAAAATCTTGGCAGGACAAGTAAAAATTTGAACCACTGACCTGATCAGGCCAGTAGTAAAAATCCTTAGTGTTGAACCCTGCCCATCATGCAAAGCTTTTCATCAGCCATTACTTCAGTCTTCAGCATAAAAAAAAGTATTTATTTATTTTAAATAGAAAAAATGTAAGCTGTAATTGTCCTTTTAGTCGTTTCTTCTGAGTAAAATTATTAATAGATTTTTTTAAATAAATCTTACTTAAATCAAAAGTGTGTGTGTGTGTGTGTGTGTGTGTGTGTGTGTGTGTGTGTGTGTGTGTGTGTGTGTGTGTGTGTGTGTGGGTGTGTGTGGTGTGTGTGTGTGTGTGTGTGTGTGTGTGTGTGTGGTGAATATTTGCATCAGAAATTGCTATTCATTAAAATGAAAAACAAATGTGTTTGTAAGATAATTTTATTTATTTTACATTATAATTTTTGCATATGTTTTTTAGAAAGTCACAACGCAAAGAACGTCTTCATTATTTAACGCAAAATAAATATTAATAATTGTAATTTTACCTGCAAAGCAATCATTTTGTGCATGTCTTTAAGGTTTATAACGCTGTGTCTTTATACATGTGGTTCACAGGTGTCCATAAGAGTGGCTTCATCCTGTTTATTGGCAGTTCTTTGTTCCACATGTTGTGCACCTGCAAATTGTGGTCACTGATTGTCAAGTATCCGCTCAGTTCAGAGGTAAGAAGAGTTTTTGGGATTATGGCATTGCAGTTTAGCATAATGTGTTATAAACAGATCAACAGGGGGCGATATAAACAATCTCATGTGTATGTAAACACCATTATTACATACAGTACACTCATTGGCCTGTTTATTAGGTATACCAGTTCAGCTCTTCATTAAGACCTGATTATATGTGTCTTAATGAACAGTTGAACGAGGGTAATCAGTGAACAAAGTACATTAGTCACAGTAATATTACCTGCAGCAACAGGTGTGGTGCTTTGCTTCAGTGAAGTGTCCATCATATGAACAGTTTGGAATCTTCTAAAAGTGGTATGGTAGGTCATCCAGGCATGGTCACTGTTTAATGAGTTTATTTGTACATACTACTTTTTTTTACTGACTGTTTTACATGTAATTCACAAAAATAATGAATTTACATTTAAAACAGTATGTAAAAAAATAGTATGAACAGTTGTACTCATTAAACAGTGAATAAAAACATGTCTGGATGACCTATAAAACTTAGGGTACCAAATTAAGTTACTCTTCAGACAGTACCCAATTGGACACAAACATTTATTTCAGTGTCTTGATTTCTAACTGAAACAGAATATTAAGTCGGGGGCGGGGCTTTCTTTTTTGCACATCATTGCCTCATGGCAAACTGATGGTTAAAGAGGCGTGGCTAAAAATATTGTGGCTGAATTTGCTAACTTTCATGTTGTTCCTGTCCTAAGCCATAAGTATTTGGTTTATTTATATGACAACAATGTTTTGAGAGTCTAAAAATATAGACTTTAAAAAAAAAAAAATCTTCATTATCATCTCCATGTACAAAACGGGATTTTGTGAAAACAGTGAATTTTTTTGAATTTATTTCATAACAAAGGTGCTTAAGTGCTTGAATTTGGCTTTTAGAAATTCAAGTCTTGGAAATACCTGGAAAAATGGCTTGTTTTGGTGAAAAGTGCTTAAAATAAACAAGGAAAATTTGTATGCAATTTTCACGCCGGAAAAATAAAAATGTTTGTGAACTTTTGTGACAATTTAATGCAATAATACCAAAATAGGGATTTAACTGATATGAAAAGTGGCCAATCACAGTGGACCTTGTCTAGTTTTACGTGAAATGTAAGGGGCGGGACAATGGCCTTTCTGTGACAGAAAAAAACAACTTAAAAACAAATGTTTTATTGGAATAGTGCTTTTCGGAGGTTTTCCCTATAGAGATGTCTGTGTTATTAGGAAGAGTAATTAAACCGAGGACATTCTTTCTGCCATTTTGACGATCTACACACACGTTTAGCTGTTTTCTCTCCGACAGCGAGTTTACTTGCCTCTTACCTGTCACTCTTCTGAATACAGTCTGAATGTCAGTGCAGGAATTCAGGTATTGCGCAATTACTAATTTTTGCAAATGTCGCGAGTGCTTTATTTTAACATGAGAGCGCCGTTATGTAAGTTAATCGCAAAAACTGAATATGCGAGCTCTTAAATAGGCTTTTTCAAATGAACTGCAAGTCCTCTCATCATCGCGTGTGTGTGCTCAGACTGTATACAATCGCGATCTCTTCACTTTTAAAGTAACATTAGAAATTATTTATCTTTGCTCCTTGATCAAATTTAGTCAAAAACTATCAAGTATTGATATGACAATGCTAACGGACTTCTTGTTTGGCTGTATCGTGAAGTGAAACTTACTTTTAGCAAAGGTGGAACTTTTTTTATTTCTTTACGACAAAAGAATCCTGCTAGAAATGTTTCTGTTTGAGGTATTTGTGTGATTTATACATAATAGCTGTATTCTGATCTGTCTTAAAGCATCACAAAATGTTACAGGCATTACAGGTCAAAAGCAATCTGTTGTTACATTTATCAAAATAAACAATAAGGCTCTTAAAACACTCCTTTGAGAAATGTAGTGTCGTCATATTTCAAGTGATTTTTTTTATTATTTTATTACTGTAAAATTATTTCAGTTTAAGTCAAGTGTAAAATAAAATTTCCATGAGATGTACAACTATTTAAGAAACAAATTTGCCATATTGTAAAGACAAGAATGAGCAAATAAGATAAATTGTGTAAAATGTGTAAATAAAAGGCTAAATTTAAATCTTTTCATCATATACTTTAATTAAACCTTTCAAAGCTATTCAAAGTATTGTTTAAAAAATGGACAAAAAGTGTCTCTATGGCCTTAAAAGTATGTGGTAGTTTTGCTAGTGCTATTGAAAACGATTAATTGTCATGAAAGGAAAAATTGACCATACTTTCATTGTTAGTGCAAATTCTTATATACAGTTGAAGTCCGAATTATTAGACCCTGTTATTTCTGTTTAACGGAGAGATTTTTTTCAACACATTTCTAAACATGATAGTTGTAAAAACTCATTTTTAATAGCTGATTTATTTTATCTTTGCCATGATGACAGTAAATAATATTTTACTAGATATATTTAAAGACTTAACTAGGTTAATTAGGTTGACTAGGCAGCTTAGGGTAATTAGGCAAGTTATTGTATAACGATAGTTTGTTCTGTAGACTATATAGCTTAAAGGGGATAATAATATTGACTTTAAAGTGGTGTTTGAAAAAATTAAAAACTGCTTTTATTCTAGCCGAAATAAGCTGGATTTGGTTATTGACGATTTGTCACGATTAAGGATCGTTTCGTTCTTCAAAACTCATCAAAGAGTTGTTGTCATAGCAACAGAGGTCTGGTAGCTCAAACCTGCTCGGGAGCAGGCTTATTTCATATAAACAGAATTAGATTGGGTCGTTTTCATAAATCTTTTCAAGCAAAGGTAATATTGAAAGTATGTACCGAATTCTGATATTTTCTTACAGTAGTAATTATATACACTTGGGGAAAATAGTAAAATAGTTTAAAAAAGGTATTTAAATAAAACTTATGCAATCTGCACTTTACGTAAAAGTAAAAAGACTGTCATGGGGTGGTTCTCCTGAAGGGGTTCAAAGAGAACATTCATTATTTATATGTTTTAGATACAAACACGTACTATTTTAAGGTACCAGCTTTAGTATAATTTGTGTATAAAAATAGACATGCACAATGTTTAAGTACATTTTTTCAAGAATAATAATTTATGCAGTCATGCACGTTTTGACAGCTAATATGCTTGATTTGATGCTTCACAAAAGTTCCAGACACCTTTACCCATATCAAAATGTCTTTTTGATGCAAAATTATAATAAACAGCCAGTTATTCCTTACGCAGATTAAGAATCTTGAATAGGCCTAGGCTACTATTATAAAGAAAATCTGCTCTAAATGTAAAATTAAATAAATTGCTAAATACTCTCGACACATAAACGTGTAATGCCTGCAGCCCACAACAAAGGTGGAACGTTATTGCGCATCATATTTGACAAACCGTTTACTACGAATTTGATATAATTTTGCTCACATGGATAATTGAATATTAATCAGATGATGTCATTACGCTGCTGTGCCGTCAGCCAATCGTTGCATTGCTGAGTATGATCTGGAGGATCGATAGATCTGTCCTTCACAACACATGCAGCGATCTCAGATCAGTTTATCCAGACATTTTAATCTGATTCACGAACTTGCTTGAAGAACCAAATTAGCCACAGATCAGTTATCAAGATTAAAAGATCCAGGATCTGTCAAATCATAATAGATCATTTAAGCGAGGTACGTGATACACACATGCATAGAAACAAAACTATACAAAACTATTTTGTTACATATTTATATTTATATATAATCAGTATGTACAATTTTATATATAATTTTATTTTGAATGTGATTAATTGCAATACATTTTTGCCCAGTACTACTTTTTGTTTCATTTAAAACAAAATGAGGGTTAATAAAACAAAAAACAGATTAGCGTCCCATGAAAAAAAAACGCACGAGTGTCTCTCAAGCATCTTGTGAACTTCACATGTTAAAAACACATGAACATTTCATGCGCATCTCACATGTGATTTAAACATGTGAATCTTTTGCTGTTTAATTTTACACTCTGCTTATATTCTCATACATAGACTTGCTCTTATTATTCAGCTACAGTCTTGACACAAGAGTGATCTTGACACCACTCGCACAGCTCTAATAAAAGGTGTTGCTTGCGCCGCTGGGTGAGAATTCTGGGAGTTAATGTGTCAGAGACCGCAGTGTGTCTGTATATTTGTGCTGCTGTGAAAGTGCAGCTCTGGGGGAAGTGGTTGCAGTATTTTCACAGAGCTGCGTTCCACCTGCTTGCTCCACATCGTGTTGCAGAAGAGAACTGATGACATTGTGCGTCTTCTTTCTTCTTTTTCTCTCTTCTCTTTTTTTTTCACGAACCCACTTTGTCACCAGGAGATGATGTCGTACTGGTTTAAGCTCCGCCTTTTCCTGTTTAACGGTGGCTGCTGTGTGTTGGCGGTCTACTTCTACAGGCGGCACAACACGTACTGTGAAGAAGGAAGTGAGTGCAACATCTCTGTTCTTCACCCCACCCTCATTTCCCTCAATGGTTTGAGAAATCATTTTAAAATCAACTCAGAAATTTTTATGAACTATAATTGATTGCTTGTGTCAATTCAACTTATATGGACTTGCTCAAATAGAGAGTAAATATAAATATTAAGTAACCAGTATGTTGGTATTTTTAAAGCTTTTAATATTTGGGGATGTTTTTTTATGGTCACCATTCATCAGATTTAAAATATAAAGAAAATTGTATTGCTGTAAAGTGTTATTGAGGTTTAAAACTTAAAATGTGTTTGAAATGTCAGAAGAATTGCATTTATCTGCATATTTTTTCTTCTAATGTCACTTTAAAAGAGTGCATTTCTTTTCAAATGAATTATAAAACTCAAATTTTTTAAACAGTAGTTTGTTTTTTATAATGATTTTTCATCTTTTAAACGGTTCATAGCAAGCTGCAGAAATATACTTTAAAATATGAACATATGATTCACGTTTACAATATCAGTCAACAGTTGATATTGTAAATTATTGATTATGTGGCTCAACTCCCCTCTTTTAGCATTTAGATCTAACATTCAAGTTGGTCTTTAAAACACTTATAATTGAAACACACTGCTAAATATAATCCTTATCAAAGATTGACAAAATTATTGGGCACATTTGAAACGTAATTTTGCATAGTTATTTGCCAATTGGAGCCAAACTAGTGCATGAAAATTCTGTCTGAATTTCAAATGTTATTGACAAAAGTCGAACATTTTATAGATATTAAAATGGCTAAAATTCTTTAAAGAAATGAGGTAATTTCACCAAACTTGATACACTTGCACTACCGGTCAAAAGTTTGGGGTCAGTAGGATTTTAAAATGTTTTAAAGTAAGCTTATCCTGCTCACCAAAGCTGCGTTTATTTCATCAAAAATACAGGACAAATTGTAAAATAGTGAAATGTTATTGCACTGTAAAAGAACTAAAGTAGTTTATAATTTAATCATTTATTCCAAGGATTTAATTGAGTTTTCAGCTTCTTTACTCTAGTCTTCGGAGTCACATGATCCTTCAGAAATTGTTATTATTATTATTATTGTTATTATTATTAATGGTAATAGCGGTGCTTAATTTGTAAATTGCGAGGTCCCAGAACAGATTGGTGTACGAAAATGAAAAGCGGGATGTGGGGGTGCTATCGCGGACGTAAGTGAAGAGGGTTTGTGAGTCACGGAAGAAAATGAAGAGAGCAGGGCGGGGCAGGGGTGCATGTGAGGAGGGGGATCGGTAAAATGATCAGATGCCAGTTCAGATTTCAGAGGTGCCGGATCCGGCTTGTTCCGGCACATATTAAGCCCTGGGTAATAGTAATAAAAGCAATAATGACTAGAGTAAAAATTTTGTTTGAAACTACATACGATAAGTTATAAATAAATATTTAATAAATGAGTATTTAACAATTACAATTTTTTTCATTTAATAAATGCCGCCTTGATGAACAAAATATTTATATATAATTATTAATTATAAAAAAAAAAAAGCTGACCCCAAACTTTTGACCGGTAGTGTATGTTCAGGCTTAATGTGAAACAAGCTGGTATAAAATGGGGAAAAAACACACATCTAAAAATGTCTGTACTGTAGCAACGCAACAGCCAGTCCAATTCAAAGTTGGCATGTGGTGTCTGTCTCCATGGTGTCATGCTTTTCTATGAGGATGTTGTGGTGTCTTTATAAACACACCCACCATCAGCCAATTAATTTTGAGCACCTTCTCTTATAAGAGAAAAACAGAACATAATCGACCAATGTGATTTTTGGTTAAACCCATACTTAAAATACATTGTGTTTAATCACTGATTTGAGTGGTTAGATGACTGTTCTATGTTAAATAACACATTTTTACTAGTGCACTTACCAAGCGTTCACCCTGGTGGGTTCTGGTGAAAGCAGTGAAGCATGTCTTGGGTTGTGTGGGCATTGAGGACAGTTGAAATCAGGTCAAAAGGTAAAGAGAAAGATCTTGGTAGCGGTGATGAGTCTTGGCGGGGTGGTGCCCACATTGGCGGGCTGCCGATGTGTTTAAAGGAACACTTCACATTTGTTGGAAAAAGGCTGATTTTAAAATGACCCTAGAGTTTTACCATTTTTGAAACCATTCAGATGATCTCTGGGTCTGGCTGGAGCACTTTTAGCTTAGCTTAGCATAGATCATTGAATCAGATTAGACCATTAGCATCTCACTCAAAAAAGAATCAAATAATGTTTCTATTTAAGTCTTGATTTATGTGTAGTTACACCGTGCGTTATGATTTATGAAAATTAAAATAGCTATTTTCTAGGTTAAAAGGAGGCGCAATGATATTACAAAGCACTGCTACCTAGTTCCCTATCTGGGGTCTATATTTACCCTATGGGGGCACTGTGTAATATCATTGTGCAGTGCCTGATATCATCAAATAGGAAAATTACCGAAACTCTTCTTTTGAAATTTTTGAGCAAGATGCTAATGGTCTGATCAGATTCAATGACTTAAGCTAAGCTAAGCTAAAAGCGCTCCCACCAGCTGGATGCATTAAAATTGGCAAAACTCTTTATAAGAGTGTAGTCTTGTGAAGGAGCCCCAGATAGATGTGTTTTGTGTTTACTTTTTGATAAGTTATAAAAGTTATTGAACATTTGCTGGTTTCCACCTCTTTCTTTCTTGAATGATTGCGAGATTGAGGTACTTCTAGAGTAGAATCTTGTGCATTTCACCTGAAAACACAAAACACTGGCAGAGAGAGACGATAAAGTGGGACATAGAAACCTCTCTGCATACTACTGTTTCAGAGATGTTCTTGCTAGAACGAATGCAGAAGTATAAATGCTCACAATGGCATATGCTACATGCAGGGTATCTAGGATACACCAATCACTCCATTCAGAAGTATAAACCAGGCATTAGAACGATTGCACTCTTGCAGTTTCACATGTTTTGTTTGTAATACATTTAGGCAAAACAAAAGGTTGTTGTTTCTATTTAAATAAACATTGTAGTTTCACACTTCAGTATTTTCTTATCTCTCTCTCTCTGGCAGTTTACACATGCTTCGCGGCATGTGAGTATCTGGTGGTGCTGTCCAACATGGCCTTCCACATGACTGCCTACTGGGACTTTGGAGGTAAGGAGGTGATGGTTGCAACACCTCCAGAGGGAAAGCGCTTCTGACACAGGAAGTGAACACTTGCATCATCTCCTTGAAACTTGAGACACGTGGCGCTCAGGCCGATTTAGACTCGAGACTGACTTCATTAAAGCACCTATGACTGTTTACATCCTCACATAACGGTGTTTTAAAACTCGGCTGCTTTAAATATTTAATATAAGGTCATCGTCAGTGGTGTGCTACATTTTAAATGATCATGTCTCCAGAAACCAGTTTAATATACTTTGATTTAATAGCTTTTAACTTCTTAAAGGGAAAGTTCACCAAAAATAGTGTCAGCATTTGAGTTTCTTTGTACTGTCGAAAATATTTTGAAGATAGTTGAATATTGACGTTATAGTTTTTTTTTCACTATGTTTATCAACGGCTATCGCTTTCCAACATTCTTCAAAATAGCTTCTTTTGTGTTTAACAGTAAAAGGATACTCATAAGTCTTTGGAGGGTGAATAAACGATAAGTAAAGATTCATTTTTTTGATGAAGTCATTATTTAAAAGGAAAGTTCAGCTAAAAATGAAAATAGTGTCAACATTTGCGTTTCTTTTTACTGTCGAAGATATTTTGAAGATAGTTGATCATTGACTTTTATAGTTTTTTTTCCACTATGTTTATCAGCAGCTATCGCTTTCCAACATTCTTCAAAATATCTTCTTTTGTGTTTAACAGTAAAAAAACTCATAAGGCATTGGAGGGTGAATAAACAATTAGTTAAGTAAAAAAAATGGTTGAAGTAGTTATTTAAATGGAAAGTTCAGCCAAAAATACGAATTCTGTCAACTTTTGAGTTTCGTTTTACAGTTGAAGATATTTTGAAGATTGCTGGAAATTGACTTTCATAGTTTTTTCACTATGTATATCAACAGCTATCAGTCTCCTGAATATCTTCTTTTGTCTTTAACAGTAAAAAGAGACTCCTCAAGCTTTGGAGAGTGAATAAACGATAAGTAAAGTTACTTTTTTTGGTGAAGTCATCATTTAAACTTAAAGGATACGTTCAGCCAAAAATGAATATAGTGTCAACATTTGAGTTTCTTTTTACAGTTAAAGATATTTTGAAGATTGTTGAATATTGACTTTCATAGTTTCTTTCACAATTAATATCAACAGCTATCAGTCTCTAGCATTCTACAAAATATATTTTGTGTTCAACAGTAAAAAGATACTTCTAAAGGTTTGAAGGGTAAATAAAGAATTAGTAAAGTAAAACAATTGGGTGAAGTCATCATTTAAAGGGAGAGTTCAGCCAAAAAGGAAAATTGTGTCAACATTTGAGTTTCTTTTTACTGTTGAAGATATTTTAAAAAATGTTGGAAATTGACTTTTATAGTTTATTTCTTCATTAGTTATATCAACAGCTATCGCTCTCCAACATTCTTCAAAATATCTTCTTTTGTGTTTAACAGTAAAAGGATACTTAAAAGGCTTTGGAGAGTGTAAAGTATAGTAAAAAATGGTGAAGTAATCATTTAATGGAAAAGTTCAGCCAAAAATAAAAACGTTAACTGGTCTGTAAAAGTCCTCACTGGTGTCCATATCATGGAAAAAGAAACAATATGGAAGTCCATCAGGTTGGAAATAGGGAAAAAAGACACTCATGTTGGTTTGAGGGTAATTATATAAAAAGTATAATGAAGCAAATGATGACATTTCTCTTTTTTTGTTGAATGATCCCTTTAATTTTCCTCATAATCAAAATGTGAAGTGGCATGACTGTTTCTCATTGAAGACTATTTCTGCCACAGTATTTTAACAAAAGGTAAGTGGCTTTTTTAATCTCACACTTCCTACTTTTCTCCCAACATTGAGTTTACATATTACAATTCAAAATTGTCTTTTCAGAATTGTAAGTTTAACATTTTGCAAATCTCTGAATTTAGACTTTTTAAATCAACATTACATTAATAATTTGCAGATCTGACTTTATATTTTTGAATTGGTTGCAAAAAAGTCAGAATTGGGTGACAAACTCAAAGTTGCAAGAAAAACTGTTAAAGTTTTTAGATGTAGCATCCAGTTAACTTCTTTAATTTTGATCTTCAATAGGCTTATTCCTATTGGTTGATGTAGGCTTCACTCAAAAGTGCTTATTAAGTGCGTATTTTTTGTTAAATATCTGCAAATGTACAAGTAACTCTGAGTGGCGTGTCAGTTGGTTTGCAGCTGCTGTTTCACAAGTGCCGTCTACATGCTAACAGCTCGCTCTACTGAAAGACATTCACTTCAGTCTCTCTTCCTTTGTAAGCGCTAGTGTCAATCGTGTGAAAAGTCATTCTTAGGTTGCCTTTTACACAGCATTTGTTGTTTATTTTTATATGGGCTGAAGAGCATTGTTAAGTTTCTACATATTTCTATGGTCAAATAGTGCAATTATTGATTTAAGAACAACAAGAGCTCTTGATATATGATGTTGTTGCCATTGGTTGAACATAAAAACTGGTGTGTTTGTGTTTGACTCGTATTTCAGATCACTAGTGGCCAAGTTCAGCATGAGGTTGTGAATAATAGGGATTTTTATGATGTACTAAAACTGTTTTTAAATCGGTGTCAAATAAATATTTGGATGAAAAGTAAGTGGATGATTGCTGAGATTAGCACATTAATAATTGCTAGATATATTGGTAACGTATCGGTTTTTATTTGTTATTTATTGATATAGAAATGCTGATTCTTTGTATTGTACTTTAAATAAGATGCACTAACATTTGTTGATGGTCATTAATAAAAAAAAAAAACACCCAAAGTTCCTATTATCTCAAGTCTATTAATTGATATTAAACGGTCAGCTCACCTAAAAAATAAAAATTGTCATCGTTTACTAAAGAATGCTGGGGAAGAAACAGCCATTGACTTCCGTAGTATTTTTTTTTTTTTATTCTTACTATGGATTAGGGCTGCACAATACATCGTTTTAGCATCGATATCGCAATGTGTGCATCTGCAATAGTCACATCACATAAATGTGCAATGCTGAGTTAACTTGACAGTGAAATTTTTACATTTACATATGCAAAACCATAATGCATGCACTGTTTATTTCACTTTTATCTGTGCTTTGTTGCATTTATCTATGCTTGTAGTTTGTTTATGACATGCTATGCTATGATTCACTTTCCTACAGAATCATCCCAATCAAAATTAATACATTCAGTAACACTTTAGGGATCAATTCTCACTATTAACTAGTTGCTTATTAGCATGAGTGTTATTGAGATATTGGCTGCTTATTAGTATTTATAAAGCACATGTTCTGTATGATCTTATTCTACATCCCTAATCATAATCAATACCTAAACTACCTTAATAACTATTACGGAGCAAATTAGGAGTTTATTGAAGCAAAAGTCAAAGTGGTTTGCCAAGAGCGAGAAGTGAACATTAAAATAAAGTGTGACCAAACATTCTTTCCAAGTAGAACAAAGCGTATAGCAACGTATATCGCAGAAAAACTAAATATCGTTATGTCAGATTTTTCCAATATCGTGCAGCCCTAATGTGAATGTCAATGGTGGCTTTATTTCCAACATTCTTCAGAATATGTGGTTTTGTGTTCAACAGAAATATGGCATTCATAAAAATGTTCAACCTTAAAAGTTGGTGAACTGCCCCTTTATAACTAATATATACTAATATATACTAATATAATATATATATATATATATATATATATATATATATATATATATATATATATATATATATATATATATATATATATATATATATATATATATACACACACACACACACACACAGGGAGTGCAGAATTATTAGGTAAATGAGTATTTTGACCACATCATCCTCTTTATGCATGTTGTCTTACTCCAAGCTGTATAGGCTCGAAAGCCTACTACCAATTAAGCATATTAGGTGATGTGCATCTCTGTAATGAGAAGGGGTGTGGTCTAATGACATCAACACCCTATATCAGGTGTGCATAATTATTAGGCAACTTCCTTTCCTTTGGCAAAATGGGTCAAAAGAAGGACTTGACAGGCTCCGAAAGTCAAAAATAGTGAGATATCTTGAAGAGGGATGCAGCACTCTTAAAATTGCCAAGCTTCTGAAGCGTGATCATCGAACAATCAAGCGTTTCATTCAAAATAGTCAACAGGGTCGTAAGCGTGTGGAAAAACCAAACCAAAAACCAAGGCGCAAAATAACTGCCCATGAACTGAGAAAAGTCAAGCGTGCAGCTGCCAAGATGCCATTTGCCACCAGTTTTGCCATATTTCAGAGCTGCAACATCACTGGAGTGCCCAAAAGCACAAGGTGTGCAATACTCAGAGACATGGCCAAGGTAAGAAAGGCTGAAAAACGACCACCACTGAACAAGACACACAAGCTGAAATGTCAAGACTGGGCTAAGAAACATCTCAAGACTGATTTTTCTAAAGTTTTATGGACTGATGAAATGAGAGTGAGTCTTGATGGCCCCGTGGCTGGATCGGTAAAGGGCAGAGAGCTCCAGTCCGACTCAGACACCTGGTTTGGGCTGGTATCATCAAAGATGAGCTTGTGGGGCCTTTTCGGGTTGAGGATGGAGTCAAGCTCAACTCCCAGTCCTACTGCCAGTTTCTGGAAGACACCTTCAAGCAGTGGTACAGGAAGAAGTCTGCATCCTTCAAGAAAAACATGATTTTCATGCAGGACAATGCTCCATCACACGCGTCCAAGTACTCCACAGCGTGGCTGGCAAGAAAGGGTCTAAAAGAAGAAAAACTAATTACATGGCGTCCTTGTTCACCTGATCTGAACCCCATAGAGAACCTGTGGTCCATCATCAAATGTGAGATTTACAAGGAGGGAAAACAGTACACCTCTCTGAACAGTGTCTAGGAGGCTGTGGTTGCTGCTGCACGCAATGTTGATGGTGAACAGATCAAAACACTGACAGAATCATGGATGGCAGGCTTTTGAGTGTCCTTGCAAAGAAAGGTGGCTATATTGGTCACTGATTTGTTTTTGTTTTGTTTTTGAATGTCAGAAATGTATATTTGTGAATGTTGAGATGTTATATTGGTTTTACTGGTAAAAATAAATAATTGAAATGGGTATATATTTGTTTTTTGTTAAGTTGCCTAATAATTATGCACAGTAATAGTCACCTGCACACACAGATATCCTCCTAAAATAGCTCAAACTAAAAACAAACTAAAAACTACTTCCAAAAATATTCAGCTTTGATATTAATGAGTTTTTTGGGTTCATTGAGGACATGGTTGTTGTTCAATAATAAAATTAATCCTCAAAAATACAACTTGCTTAATAATTCTGCACTCCCTGTATATATATATATAAACTAATATTAACTATTCATTTTAACAATGTATTAATAATATATGCACAGTTGAAGTCAAAATTATCATTGTTGAGGTCAACAATACCTCCTGTCGGTTTTTTTTCCCAAATGAAGTTTAACAGAGCAAGAAAATTTTCACAGTATTTCCTATAATATATTTCTTCTGGAGAAAGTCTTATTTGTTTTATTTCGGCTAGAATAAAAGCAGTTTGTAATTTTGTTTTAAACTGTTTTAAATTCAATACTATTAACCCCCTTAAGCAATATTTGTTTGATTGTCTACAGAACAAACCCAAATTTTAACAATGTATTAGTAATGTACACTACCTGACAAAAGTTTTGATGTCAATCCCAGTTGTAGGAGCAACAAATAATAACTTGACTTCTTGTTGATCATTTGGAAAAGTGTCAGAAGGTAAATTTCTCCGTTGAATCATCTGTTGAACTGCATCCCAATAATCACAAATACTGCAGAAGACCTACTGGAACCACCAAGATTCTTAGAGACATCAGTCAAGTCAAGCCTGAGGTATCAAGACAATTGTGCTGCCCATTACATTACAAACCACAGGAGAGGGCAAATCCTTCACCAGGATAGCGCTCCTTCTCATGCTTCAGCCTCCACATCAAAGTTCCTGAAAGCAAAGAAGATCAAGCTGCTCCAGGATTGGCCAGTCCTGTCACCAGACATGAACATTATTGAGCATGTCTGGGGTAAGATGGAGGAAGCATTTAAGATGGATTCAAAGAATCTTGATGAACTCTGGGAGTCCTGCAAGAACAACAACTAGAAGTCAAGTTATTATTTGTTGTTCCTAAAACTTGGATAGGCGACAAGACTTTTGTCAGGAAGTATATGATCGTAATTTATTATCAAATGGTAGAGTACATGTTGATATATTAGAATCATTTTATGGGAATTTGATTTTGAAACTAATTTGCAATAATACATTTAATTTAATTGAGAAATTATTGAGGTTGTAGATTGAAGTTGTGTAGATTGAAGTCATTCACAAGCCACAAATAACCAAATCATTCTACTTTTTCTTTATTTGAAAATAATTGCAGATGTTCCAGAATGGAGCTAGCCGGCATATAGCAGAGTAACTGTCGAAACTTTTACACAGGAACGGCCAAACAAATGAATGAAGCTGAACCGACAAAAGAGCCCCTGTTAGCGCTAGAAAAACAAACAGGAGCTCATTTCACAGTCAAATAAGAGCGGTCACGTAGCCGAGAGTGCACAGGGCAAACTCTCATCCTGCTGGGAAAAAAGCACCGATAATGAGTGATGATACTAATACCAGATATTACAGCCACATTGAAATATGTGTTAGACTGAATAAGAGCACAAAAGGAAGGTCTAGATCTGATCTGTTTACAATGAGGGAAGAAATCCACAGGATGTCTGTAAGAACTCAAACCGAATACTATTCTGATGCCAAATTAGGAGTGTTGTTTATTTACTCGCAGATAAAGGAAAGAGCACTAAAGGAAATCCCTTCGCATTCTCAATAGTCCAAATTCACTGTCCTTTTTAAAAAGAGAGCTCAAACCGAATCTGGAAGATGGATTGTTTATCTGAAACTAAATTCTCTCATCATTTATTCTCCTATTTAGTTTATTTCTTTAATAGAACGCAAAATATTTTGTTGTATCCATATAATGAAAGTCATTGAGATCTGATGTACACTTCAAAAAAAAGATTGTGAATATTAGTTGTTGAAATATGATTTACGTAAAGGATAAAATACATCTAGCTGGTGATTACTGCAAAATAAACCATCAATTATATAGATCAGTATTTGTTTTGTCTGAATAACTATCTGTATGTACACTCACCGGCCACTTTATTAGGTACACCTGACCAACTGCTCATTACGGCAAATTTCTAATCAACCTATCACATGGCAACAACTTAGATGCATTTAGGCATGTAGACACGGTCAAGACGATCTGCTGCAGTTCGAACCGAGCATCAGAATGGGGAAGAAAGGGGATTTAAGTGACTTTGAACGTGTCATGGTTGATGCTGCCAGACGGGCTGGTCTGAGTATTTCAGAAACTGCTGATCTGCTGGGATTTTCACACACAACCAACTCTAGGATTTACAGAGAATGATCTGAAAAAGAGAAAATATCCAGTTAACGGCAGTTCTCTGGGCGCAAATGCCTTGTTGATGCCAGAGGTCAGAGGAGAATGGCCGGACTGGTTCCAGCTGATGGAAAGGCAACAGTAACTCAAATAACCACTCGTTACAACCGAGGTATGCAGAAGAGCATCTCTGAACACACAACACGTCCAAACCTTGAGGCGGATGAGCTACAGCAGTAGAAGACCACACCTGGTGCCACTCCTGTCAGCTAAAAACAGGAAACTGAGGCTACAATTCACACAGGCTCACCAAAATTGGACAATAGATGATTGGAAAAACGTTGCCTGGTCTGAAGAGTCTCGATTTCTGCTGCATTATATGGATGGTAGGGTCACAATTTGGCGTCAACAACATGAAAGCATGAATCCATCCTGCCTTGTATCAATGGTTGGTGGTGGTGTTATGAGGTGTGGGATATTTTCTTGGTACACTTTGGGCCCATTAGTACCAATTGACCTACCTGAGTGTTGTTGCTGACCATCAGGCCGGCGCAGAGGTGTTCCAAAGGGCATGTTCCAGTTTTCACAAAAAAAAAAAAAAAAAAAAAAAAAAGTGGGTGGGGGGGTTCACAATGAGTTCACTCTTCTCAAAGGGCCTCCACAGTCACCAAATCTCAATCCAATAGAGCACCTTTGGGATGCCATCATGTCAATATGGAGGAAAATCTTTTCTGTACCTGATCTGTTAAACATTACCTTAGAATTATAAAGGGATAATAATTCTGCCTTCAACAACTGTACATGAGCTGAAATATTAAACAGCAACCACATGTTGCTAATATTAATACTGCCATCCTCTGATTTTATTTGAAGTATTTATCAGTAATATTATTAATCAATAACTAAAACAGAGATTACAGATGGCAGCAGCTGAAATTGTATGAAACAATAGATAACTAGTTCTGGATGATATAATCAAATAATTGTACAGAAACCAAATGAAATCTAAATTTGAATATGTTATTAGTTTTTAAATGCAAAGCTTTCACTAAGAAGAGCAGTTCATAGGAAGCATATAGTTGCCTGAAATAAACTAGTACCAGTTTTGCAGGTTTATTTTTGAGGGCACAATCAATGCAGCTAGATTTAGTCTTGTTATTTGAGAATGTTTATATTTGTTTCAATGTCTCACTAGCAGTTTTTAGAATTATTTGTGAATTTTAGCAGCAGTTACTGAGCAAAACATTTTGCAAAATAAGTCCTACACCAGTTTTTTCCCCCATTCAAAGTTTTTTAATCACATTGACTTTCATTGATGAAGCAACAGTTGGATCAACCCGTTGATTCAGTCTTGTGTGGCTTAATATACAAGCTTAAATGCTATATATAGCATATATATAGCAGAAAACCAATGAAAGATTTACATTATTTAATAAATCCACATTCAATATGTACTGCAAAAAATTAACGTTACTTTAACTTAATTGAATAAGTTAATCGGGCTTTAACAATTTTTTCAAACAAAGTTTAACAATGTTTTAGTCTGTTTGACTGATTTAAGATGGCAAGAAAAGTTCATTTGATTTAACTAACAAATTTAAGGCAAGAAGATTTTTTTACAGTCTAGGGACAGTGACTGCTGCTTTACAGCAACTCACTCTAAAAGTTTTGTGTAGCTTTTGCTTGAAATTTTCAGTCAAAGGGCATCAAGAGAAGCAACAAAAGTCTGCGCATGAGAAACGACACATATGAGAAGTGCTGGAGGCTAAAACATGGCAATGCATTTCTGCATCAGTCATAATGGAAGAAAACTCTGACTACAGTGAAACTGACCTAGATCTAGGAACCTACGCTTCTATCTCCATCTGCAGAGTTGGGTATAATTTGTTACACAGTAGCACTTTACTGTATTCTAATGGCATTTTCTGGGATTGAATTAATGTAATTTATTACTTTTTTTAAATTTGTGTAATTTGATGACAATTACTAAAGTCAATATAATTGCATTACTTGAGTTACAAATGAAATGATAAAAATAAAGAATAAAGAATAGAGAAAAATAAATAATGATATGCTTTTTAGAATTCTATTTTGCACAGTTAATGAGTTCATTAGTAAGTAATGGGTTACGGTACTTTTGAGTTACTTTTGCATGACTTTTTCTGAGCTGGCTGAGGCTTGATCTAGTTCAAAACTGCAGGTTTTTTTCTTATTTTTTTTTTTTAAATAGAGGAGCTCTGCAATTAACAACACACTGTATAACCTTCAATTATCTTTAAAAAAAAACACATGAAAAATAAAGGATAATGTTGTCTTCAGAGAACTTCCTGACCCCAGAGCTCTACATGCCATATATACAGATTAATGAAAGTTTAAAGCATTGCATTTGCTACACTGTCTTATTAAAAAGTAAGATCACTGTCCATTCATAATCCTCTTTTCCTGTTTTTCCATGCGTTCAAAATAAAGAGAATTTTTCATCTCAGAAATGTAAGGCTCTGCCAGGGGCGTTGCTAGACATAAAGTTCTACTGGGGCACAGCTCCCCCTAAAAAAAAAAAGAATATATATATATATATATATATATATATATATATATATATATATATATATATATATATATATATATATATATATATATATATATATATATATATATATATTATAATATAATTATAAATAAATAACAGTATTATTGTTATTATACAATTATTATTCTAAATAAATAACAGAAATTAATCCTAAATATAACTGAAAAACCATCTAAAGACACACAACTGCAGTGATGCTAAGATAATTTAAGAAATCTTTTGCATGAATATTAAGTTGTTTTGAATAAAATTCTATAGACAATTCTATAGAATACAAAAAAAGATGTTTTATAGAATTATCTGTTGTGTGTTGTTTTAGACCCGACTCATGGCCGAGAATTAGATTACCTCCCTGACTCATCATCCCTCCTTTTTGCTTCAAACAAGGAGCCATACTTAGTCTGAATAAGATCAACATCATATTATTTAAACTCTGTTTTGTTGACTTGCAAAACTCCCTCCGTGCCGACACGTCCACATAGAAGACTCGTACACCAGTTTCACAACGCATAAGCGGCGCATAAGCAGCGCGGCTGTTTTTCCAGCATGCATGTTCGCAACCGGGACTGCCGGGTATTTTTTTCTGCGCATGTGCTCAGTTTGCTTTTTAACTAAACTACATTGCTTTCACCAGCGTTGATTTGGTTGCACATAGAAAATAAAGTCTTTATTTTAGAATTACGACTCCTAATAAATACACTTGAATATAAAGTAAATCTCATCTCAAAGCATTTACTGGGGCACTGGCGATTTTTACTGGGGCACGTGCCCCAGTAAATGGGGTCTAGTGATGCCCTGGGCTCTGCCATCTTCTTTTCTGCCTCAATGCGAATATGATCATTTTAGTACAGCAATTTATTTTTTAAAAGTGAATTAACTAAACTAAAAAGTAAATTGCATTGCATTTTTAACTCAAATATTATTACCTAATTTCGAGAAGTAATGCGTTACTTTACTCGTTATCTAGAAAAGTAATATTATTACGTAACTTGAGTTACCCCAACACTGGTGAGCATTTTATGTTCGTCAATACTGTTTGCAAATTTTAGCAGAACTGTTTTATTTCATTTTCTTACATAATGCTTCCACAGTTAAACCCGGTTAACACTCTTGTGTATAAAAGACTGTATAGGCACATTTAAAGATCCATTTTTTTGGTGTGACAGGTTCATCTTAGTTCCAGAAATGGATTCAATCTTTCGCATTTGGATTAGATCAAGTTGCTGTTTTCAAACCTTTGTAATATTTTTCAGACAATATCAAATTACAGAAAGAACAACTATTATGACTTGGTACTGTTTTAATTTGGACTTGATAAAGTAACTTGAAAGCAAAGTAAAATTACAAGCAAAAGTCACACAATCTGACACTGTAGAGATGCAGTGATACTATTTTTTAAAGCCAGAGTGCAAGTACAAGTATTTAATTTATTTATTTTTGGTACTTGGCGATAACGATATCATGACTGTAATTATGAACAACAGTAACTCAAACTGTTTTATTTTTCTGCTCATTGCACAACTAATCTTTACTGTACCAAACATGGAACATAATAATAATAGTAATAATCATCATCATCATTTCCAAAACTATATAACTTTATAACATGTTTATATCGCAGTGTTTTTCCAATTATGAGTACGAGCACATGCGCTCAGTATCGAACCTGAAAGCGATACCAGGATCAGTATTGGTGCATCCCTATGGCATTGTATCAGTATTTTGTTGTCTTAACAATAGCAACAGGCAGCGCTAGAAGCTCACAAACTGCATCCATTTGACATCAGGTGCTGCACACCTACAATACGGGCATCTTAGTGCAAAATGAGAGTAAACTTTTTTTAAACAATGTTAAAATTGTTTTCTGCTATACAGTTGAAATTGAAGTCAAAATGATTAGCCCTCCTATTAAGTTTTAATATTTCCCAAGTACAGTTTAATGTAGAGATTTTTTTTAAACAAAATAGTTTTAGAACTAAATTCTACTGTCGTTGCCATGATGACAGGACATATGTATTTTATTTAGTAAGATACTAATATTCGGCTTAAAGTGCAGTTTAAATGGTAATTAAGTTTAATTAGGCAAGTTAGGGTAATTAGGCAAGTCGTTGAACAACAGTGATTTGTTTTGTAGCCAGTCTCAAACATTTATTCCTTAAGGGGCTAATAAAATTGACCTTAACTCCTAATGTCGCTAGTTAACACACTCAATGCTTTTTTTTTTTCTCAACACATCCCGTAATTTCTGAAATAATAACCTCTACCAAATGATTGATATGTCGGTTTATGGTAAAAGTACCGGAATTAATACATATACTATGAAAATATGAAGTGTAAGACCAATTTATTTTAAAAAAGTAATCAAAATAAAACATTTTTGAATAGTAGATGATCTTTATTTTTTGAAGTATGTCATAAAATTTTCCAGATTCTCATTTAACATTCCTTGTTTTTTACAATAAAACCAAAATCAAGTGTAGGAGTGCAACAGGATTATGTTTGTTTGATTTTTTGAAAACCAACAATGCTGTGTTTGTAAGCCATTATTAAAACAGTCATTCTTTACATGACTTTAACATTCATTATTTCAAACTCATTCGGTGCTGCAGTGCTCAGCATAACTGAGTACACCGCATTTTGAAAATGAATATTTGTATCCATTTCTCAGTGAATATAGACAAGATATTTGGTATATATGGTGAATTTAAAGAAAACAGATTTATTAAACAGATATATTTAATAAAATAATATTTTAATCACCAAACATCTTCAGAGATATAAATATATTACATTTAAACTTTTTTTTTTAAATCATTTTCTTTCATATTTTTTCCTAACATATAAATTTGGGCAACAGTTTTTGGACCGTTATCGTAAATTTGTCAGTCTCTAGGTTTGCTTCAGTACTGACTAATCTAATGTGTATGCACAAATATAATATTGTAAAGCTTCCTATAGAAATTTATTATTAATTAATTAATTAAATAGTTAATTTAAATGAGAGATTTGTGAGGGGTGTAGGACTTTGTCACCGTTTTGAAAAAACAGTCATTATTGCGTGTAATGCAGCTTCTGTTTTATCAAGTTTTTCCTGAATGGATTTTTCAAACTATAAAGGTAAGAATGAAGCAGTTTCCCTCAATATTCAACATGTTTCACCTCGGATCCTAAAAAGACGATTTATTAAACAAGATGTGTTTGCATAATTGTTTAAAATATGCAATTATAAGGCAAAACACTTCAAATTAAATTTGATGTACTGCAGTAAAATCATTGTAGCCATTATGACACATTATTATACCACAGTTAAACTATGGTTACTATAGTAAAACCATGGATAATTTGTGGTTACCGTGGTTTAAAATACCAATGTTTGTGTGTTTAATTTTAATCTTCTAAATAAGTGTGAAGTGTTCCACCAAGGTGAAAGTGGTTTTAAGAACTGTGTGAAAACCTGTGGCAGTGAGTTAACCTTTCTTAAATTAATCGTGGTTTTGCTACAAATAAAACAAAAGCCCATGTTTTTGGTGTACTTAAACTATGCTAGCCACAACTAAGCTATGGTTTCCTACACTAACCATAGTTTAACCGTGGTAGTAAAAGTGTGGTTATGCTCAAAATCATGGCAGCTGACCATATTTATACTAAAAATAATTTCCAATGAAGGAGTCCACTTATTGTCAAGAATGTGTTACTTCCTTGGTCAGGTTTGGCACAAGTACAGTTTCTAAAAAACCTGTCTGAACAGCTCTCCTGTAATCACTAGTCTCCTGCTAAAGCTTCAGGTGTGTGTGTGAGCAGATATCAGGATTGCTCTGTTTCGCCTCTATGTTCAGTGTTGTGTCGGTATCAAAGTCAGATAGGGAAATGATCTGGCACACCTGTATTTAAATCCACTATGCTGCTTCCTCCTTTAGTCTGCTTATGACTGCATTTAATAATAATAATAATAATCATTTAATACAATTGTATCTAGTAATTATTTCATATGATAACGCTTAATAACAATTCAAAAGTCTGTGGTTGGTAAAAATAAATTCCTGAAATGATTACTGTCATTTAGCAAAGCCACATTAAAAGGCACCTATGATGAAAACCATCTTAAACAAGAAGTCGGAGCTAAACTATGCAGGACACCGGCCCTCCAGGACCAAGTTTGGACACCCTTGATTTAGAATGATGAAAAAATTGAAATGAAACTGGCTTGAAATGACAATTCAAAACTCTAGTAGATGTTAAAATGAAGCTGCTTGAATTTTATTAGGATACAAAGTGGAATCAAAACACTTTTTTGGGACAAAAAAAAGTGATTTATTTGTATAAATATTTAATATGAAATTGGCTTTGGGAAATGACAGACAGAATAGTTTAGTGATATAAAAAGGCATATAAAATAAATGATTGAATGTTAATTAAAAAAAGAAGTTGACAGATGTTTTGAAATCTGGAATTCCAAAGAAGTGCAAGTCAATGTATTCAGGAGGAATGTCGTAATGCTGCGTCAGTCAGATAAAATCACCCTCTGAGAAGCTGAGACAGGTTTAATGTATCTTGATGGGACAGAAATGACCCCCCTTTTCAGACTGACTGACTGGCTCTCAGCTCAATGCTTGGAAAGTATTGCTTTCACATGACTGGGATTTCTCATGCATTAATGACCAAAAGAACACACACACACACACACACACACACAAACTCACACACATGACTTTAACATCACCATATGATTCATGCCCATCAACCGTTTCTCCTTCTGCTGCGAATGTTTAACCCTCATAATGCATTCGAGACAGTTTTGATATCGAAGGGATGCTTTTTAAACAAATTATTATTTTAAGGTTATACAATGAATAAAATGCTGCATGTTTCCTAATCTGGTTATTTTTCACCCAGTTATCATTAGGTGTGAAAATACCTATCGGTTACAATGTGTCAATATTTATCCTTTTCACCCCATATTTTTTTGAGACAAAATTTTGTGTTAAGCATTATTTATTTGAATATTTTACAAGATATTTTTCAAGATACTAGTATTCAGCTTAAAGTGACATTTAAAGGCTTATTTTATTAAGTTGATTAGGTTAACTAGGCACTTTAGGGTAAATAGGCGTGTGGTTGTATAATTATGTTTTGTTCTGAAAACAATCGAAAAAAATATTAAGGGGGCTAATAATTTTGACCTTTAAAATGGCTTTTAAAAAATTAAAAACTGCTTTTATTCGAGCCGAAATAAAATAAAAAAGACTGTCCAGAAGAAAAAATATTATCGTAAATCCTCTGGAAATTTCCTTGCTCTGTTAAGCATCATTTGGGAAATAGTTGGGAAATAAGGGGGGCTAAATATTCAACTTCAACTCTATATTTATAGATCGTCTGATTCAAGTTATTTGGCTTGAAATGTTCTCAGAGTATGTTTGCCTAAATTTTCTTTGTTTTTAAGCAGTTATGAATTATTAAGTCAAAGCAATAGAATTAAATTTCATTCCTATTACTGGTAATTACTGTTGTTTCGAAACTGATTAGTTGACTTAAAAAAAGTGAGTAAACCAGTTGCCTTAAAATAAAATAAACAGACTATGTGACTAATTATAAAACTTAAACTTAACAGTTACAAGTTACTTTATTTAAGTAGCTAATCTCTTTTTATAGTGTATAGATTTCATAATATTTCAATAAGAATTATTATTGATACTGATTTGTGCATTACACTTTTCGTTAAAAAGTTGTTTTAAATTTCAAAGAATTTCTCAAATTTTGTGATTTAATCATAAAAGAGGGAAAGTGCAGTAATATTAAACAAACTTAAAAACATTCGAAATTTGGCCATTTGTTGTCTTTTGAAAAAATAGTAAAATATGAAGTTATGAGAGTTTTTCAGTTCCAAACAGACCTGAAATATGAAAAATGTGTTGAATTGATTTTGAATGCATTATGATTGTTTATAATTAAAGGTGCAGTAGGTTATTGTCTTCAGAAACATTTTTAGTTGTGCTGGTTGAAAGTCTCTTCACAGTCCAATAGTAATGATTAAAGTAAATGATCTAAATGTGTTTATATGTATTTTTATACTCTGGGTAAGGCATAAAACTAAAAAAATGTTCATGCAATTAAATATTGTCGGGCCGACATCTCCCATAATTCCGATAAATAGCCCAA
This sequence comes from Danio kyathit, assembly GCA_903798195.1. Classification (NCBI taxonomy): domain Eukaryota; kingdom Metazoa; phylum Chordata; class Actinopteri; order Cypriniformes; family Danionidae; genus Danio; species Danio kyathit. The sequence goes on from LR812539.1 coordinate 41,590,809, forward strand.
ACTGTATGTAAGCAAATGGAGATTTGAACAACTGCGCACCTCTGTTCACGCAGATCCGCTGATGCGCGGACACGAGTGACAGCGCTGAAAACAAATGCTAAATCAAAACTTTTTAAAATCCTGAATCAATATTGGAGATAATTTTGCACGCTGGAGTAAGGATGACACCATGGCTGAAGTATTTCTTATAGACAGGTAATGTTATGTTTTTAAAGTATTTTAGTAACGCAAAGCTTATGCAGATTTTGTTGCTTTACAAATGGGTTATATGCACAGAAGTGTTGTTCTAGCGAAAGATAGATGTGACTATTTTCAGTTTCATAAGGGAGCATTTACAGCATTGATAATGTCGATTTTTATTTAGTTTAATAACAAAACATAAGTAAATGGCGTTATTCCGCCTTGCTTTACTTTGCTTTACTGCTGTGCTATGCAATTACTGGGCATACAGTAGTGGCTTTAGGAAAACGCGTGTGAGAGAGTCAGATTGATGAGTGAAGCTGATGAGAGAGTGATGATGACAAGTTTTGCTTTCTACACAACTGAAAACATGCTAGAATTGTAGTATTATAAAGTACTATGAAGTTTTCTAACTGGTGAATGACATGATCTAGTGCAAGGGTGACTAACCCTGCTCCTGGAGATCTACCTTCCTGCTGAGTTCAGCTCTAACCCTGATCAAACACACCTGAACCAATTAATCAGGACAGCACTGGATAATTACAGGCAGGTGTGTTTGATATGGGTTGCAACTGAAATGTGCAGGATGGTAGATCTCCAGGAGCAGGGTTGGTCACCCCTGATCAAGTGGGTCTCTGTCAACTTTAATGTGCGCGTTCGTGATTTCGGGAGGCGTGGCTTTGGACGACAGGGGAGGGATGTATTTGAAACTAACCGGTTAGCATTTAGGCAGATCACCTTTAACTTCAGCATATTTTCAGAAGGAAGCCTTTGTCCTTAATAAAGAATTTATTTTGATACTGACTTGGGCATTACAATTTCTTGTTGTGGTTCTGGTGGTTTCAAAGAATGTTTACAAGTTTTGTAGTTAATCATAAAAGAGGAAAAGTGCAGTAATATTAAACAGACTAAAAACATTGAAAACGTGGGCATTTTTCTACATTCTCACATTACTGTTTCAAATATGAAGTTACGACAATTTATCAGTACCAAACAGACCTGAAATATGAAAATTGTGTCCAATTGATTTTGAATCCATTATGAGGGTTGATATTTAACTACAGCATATTATTCAGAAGGAAGCCTTTGTCCTTAATGAACCACACAATCTAATCTACTGCTAACTGACTAAGCATTACTGTCAAAAAACAAATAAAGTTGAAATTAACATACCGACAACTGAATAATTAGCCTTTTCACAGCAGTCTGTCTGCATACGATACATATCAAACTCGGAAGGCACCGAATACATTCATCTGAACTGAGCAAACTGATTCTCACCCCTAAACCTTGAAATCTATAAGCGAAACCGCATATTTAACCAAACTGAAATCGTTCTTTCTTTACTTTAATGGCTCATTTAGGATTGTGCTAATTAAATCCACATGAGCTGTTGAAAGTGTTGAAGTGAAGAAAGTGCCTTGTTTTCTAATAAGGTCCAGAGGCCCCACCCTGGAGCGCAGAGGAGAGGAGCGAGGAGCTGAATGGGACGCAGTGCATGCTGGGACCTCTGCTTCCTGACGGGGCGCCACTGCCAGACACTTTCCACACCACAAGGAAGTAAAGCCAACAAACTGACAGCCAACAACACCCTCATCACACAATTAAGATCAGGTATGGTTTGCCCACAACATGTCTTTTGGTAACACTTTATTTTGATGGTCCATTTGAGTATTACTAGTCTGTCTGCTTAATATCTGTTGATACTGCTCCTTTCCCAGACATTTAACTGACTATAAGAAACTTTGCAAGTACATGTCAACTTACACTATCCCCAACCCCAACCTAACAGTCTACTTGTAATCTATTGAGAATTAGTTAACATGTAGATGCAAAGTAACTTAATTCAACAAACGGACTATCAAAATAAAGTGTGACCTACCTTTTTCTTCTTTTTATTTGGCATTTCACTGCCACTTCTGCTCTTGAAATGCAACAGTCGAGTTCTGGAAGTAGAAATCCTGTTCATTTTGTCTATCGGGAAATCAAATTTGAATGGTTACTCATAAATCATAAAGACAAACCTATGAAATGTTGAAATCTTCAGTTGTTAATTGATGATAGGCTTCTGTTCAAAGCAGTCAGCTCACTTTTTATGTATATTCATTCATTAGGTCATTAATTTTCCTTTGGCTTAGTCCCTGATTATCAGGGGTCGCCACAGCGGAATGAACAAACTATTCCAGCATGTGTTTTACACAGCGGATGCCCTTCCAGCCGCACTGGGAAATTTTTATGCTTAATTTTTATATTTACTTTTTAAACCCTGTTTAGCTGTAGAATTTCTGTGAAAACTACATTACCCACAATTCTGCTGAGAAATCCACCAATCAGACATTTTACATTTTAGCTCTGCCCTTTCCAAGTTTGTCTAATTGCACTCTGAACTGCTTAGATATTTGTACTTGTATGTATGCTTTGCAAAAAATGAAATCATTCATTCGTTCATTTTCTTTTCGGCTTAGTTTTACGCAGCCAATGCTCTTCCAGCCACAACCCACTACTGGGAAATTTTTATGTTGATATTTATTTTTTAAATCCTGTACAATTTCTGTGAAAACTACATTACCCTTGATTCTGCTGTAAAATCCACCAATCAGACATTTGCAAGAAGCAAATAGCAGCAAAATTATATTTTAGCTTCGCCCCTTCCAAGTCTGTCTAATTGCGCTCTGAACTGCTAAGATATTTATATATACAGTATATATGCATATTTTGCATAAATGAAATCATTCATTTATTCATTTTCTTCATCAGGGGTCGCCACAGCGGAATGAAGCACCAACTATTCCAGCATATGTTTTACGCAGTGGATGCCCTTCCAGCCACAACCCAGTACAGGGAAAAGTTTATGTACATATTTAATTTTTAAATTCTGTTCAGCTGTAGAATTTCTGTGAAAACTACATTACCCATGATTCTGCTGAGACATCCGCCAATCAGACACTTGCAAGAAGCACTACATTTTAGCTCCGCCCCTTCGGAGTCAGTCTAACTGCGCTCTGAACTGCTCAGATTATTTGTATATATATGGATATTTTGCAAAAATGAAATCAAGATCTTTTAAGCAATGGTTTCATATTTCTCTATTGTTTTTATTTGCATCCTTGACGATGCTTTATGGCAGTGTTTCTCAACCATGTTGCCTGAAGACCACCAGCTCTGCACATTTTCCATGCCTCCTTAACCAAACACACCTGATTCATATCATCAGCTCATTAGCAGAGGCTGAAATACCTGTAATGAGTGTAACAGACAAAGGAGACATCCAAAACATGCAGTGTTGGTGGTCCTCCAGGAACGTGGTTGAGAAACACTGCTTTGTGGCATTGTAGGTTTTTTTTTTTTTTTTTTTGCAGTTGTATTTGTCTTCTTGGCTTCAAATCAAATTTTGTAATGTTGTGATTCTTTATATTATAATGTATCTTTATATTACTGTTAGTATTGTATTACTGACTGCTTCAACAACGGGAAAATGAATAGGAAAAATGCTTCCAGACCCATTGAAAAGGTGGTCTGACATTAATGCACAATTTTTTTTATGTTGTAAAAGTTTGTCATGCATTAACGCCATTGTTTTAAACCAAAAAATTATTTGGTTTTACTGCTGTCTCACACTTTTAATGCAAGAATGTTATAGATAGGCCACTAATTACATTAAAGGTCTGTTCTCAATGACACCCCAATGACAGAACACACATGCCATGAGCATAAAAAGCTGTATTAGTAATAATACACAAGTTTAAAATAAAATTCTCAGATATGTGTTTTTGTAAACACTACAGAAAATTAAAAAGTCAATGAAGGAATAGTATTAGTAAGTCTCCAAACACTCAAGAGGAACTCAAACCATTTTCATCTGAAATATATTCAAGGGTTTATCTCCTCTAGATTGTTTTTCATATTAATTAGACACCATAAAATGGTGTCCAAATGTTTAGTGGTCTTATGAAATGCCCCCCCAAAAAATTTCTTTTGCCTTAAAAACAAGTATTTGCTTAAAGAAAATGCAAGCAAAAACAAAAAAAGAAAAAAAAAAGTTTCTAATGGGGGTTTCAAAACAGTGTAAAAGCAGATATTTCACTTGATCTTGTGTTTAACAGATTAACGCTGGGTTCAGATGACACAATATCAGCAAGATTCTGATCAATTGTGAACAAAAAAGAGAATGCTAGAATAGATGGATCTTGTCCTGACAGAACTAGACTAGTGTGTTTAATTATTATTCAGTCCTCCACAGTGGGGTTTGTCACACACATGATGTTTACCTACAGAAGCACGGAAGATGTTTTGCACTGAGCTTTCAAACATGATTCCAATATGCCTTACGGTTTCCAGATCTACTATTCTGATGTTTCCTCAAGCTTTGTTTTACTCAATCACTAGTTCTGCCTTCTTGATGGTATCACACACATCAACCATTGTTAAAGATGGCATACAATTTTCACTTCGGGAGTATTTTCGGTTCAAGAATTTAGGAGTCTAATCAAAAACAATCATAAAAATATTGTGTAGTCTGAACCCAGCACAAGACTGTTTCCTGGTCATCATTCACTACTATTCCATAACATTCCCAGCATTCCTATGCATTCCTCTGCGCGTAATTGAATTAAAATACCTCTATCCTCTGTATTTTCAGAGGAGTATACAGGGCTTCTTGTTAGCCACAGGCTGAGGACTAAGGTAGGCACGCACTGCGTCTGCAAACACGTCCTTGATGCCGTCCTGACTGAGTGCCGAACACTCGCGGTACTTGACGGCATGGATTTGGCGAGCCAGCGCTTGACCCTGCTGGGTCGTGATGGGCGCCTGATTCTGCTCCTTCAGCTTCTTCAGCACGTCAGCGTCGTTGCGGAGATCACTCTTGGTTCCCACCAGCAGAATGGGCACGCTGGGACAGTGGTGCGTCACCTCCGGGTGCCACTTGTGCTTGACATTCTCGTAGGACGGAGGGCTGGAGATGGAGAAGCAGATGATAAAGACGTTGGTTTGAGGGTAGGACAGCGTGCGAAGGCGGTCGTACTCCTCCTGACCCGCGGTGTCCCACAGATTGAGGCTGACAGTACGGTTGTCCACGCTGACCTGGGAGCTGTAGTTATCGAAGACGGTGGGAATGTACTCTTTGGGGAAGGCGCCGGTCGTGTAGGAGATGAGCAGGCAGGTTTTTCCCACCGCTCCATCTCCCACCACCACACACTTGATGCTCTGCATGATTGAAAGATGTGTCCTTGACTTCAGCAGTCTGTGGAGAAAGATACATGTTAGAGGACAACACCGTGTTTAAAACTGCTCAGTGAAATCAGTTGCAAATCCTAACGTTAATTAGGGCTGCACAATATTGAAAACGTTTTCTGTGATATACTGTTAGATCCATAAATATTTGGACATTGACACAATTCTAACATTTTTGGTTCTATACACCAACACAATGGATTTTAAAAGAAATAAACAAGATGTGCTTTAGAGTGTCAGCTTTAATTTGAGAGTATTTACATTCAAATCAGGTGAACGCTGTAGGAATTACAACATTTAGCATATGTGCCTCCCACTTGTTAAGGGACCAAAAGTAATTGGACATAATAATAATTATAAATCAAATTTAACTTTTTAATACTTGGTTGCAAATCCTTTGCTGTCAATTACAGCCTGATTTCTGGAACGCACAGACATCAGCAGATGCTGGGTTTCATTCCTGGTGGTGCTCAGCCAGGTCTCTACTGCAACTGTCTTCAGTTCCTGCTTGTTCTTGGGGCATTTTTACTTCAGTTTTGTCTTCAGAATCAGAATCAGTTTTATTGCCAGTTTCAATTTTGTCTTCAGAATCAAAATCAGTTTTATTTCAGCAAGTGAAATGCATGCTCAATCGGGTTGAAGTCAGGTGATTGACTTGGCCATTGCATAACATTCCACTTGGTTGCTTTTGCAGTATGCTTTGGATCATTCTCCATCTGCCCTGTGAAGCACCGTCCAATGAGCTCTGAAGTATTTGGCTTAATATGAGAAGAAAATATTGCCTGAAACTCTTCAGAATTCATCCTGCTGCTCTTGTCAACAGTCACATCATCAATAAATACAAGCGAACCAGTTCCATCGACAGCCATACATGCCCATGCCATGTCACTACTACCACCATGCTTCACTGCTTAGGATTATGAGCAGTTCCTTTCCTTCACCATACTCTTCTCCTCCCATCACTCTGGTACAAGTTAATCTTGTTCTCATCTGTCCAGAGGATGTTGTTCCAGCACTGTGAAGGCTTTTTTAGAACTCTAATCTGGCCATCCTGCTTTTGAGGCTCACCAATGATTCTGACACACATAAACCTACCTCCTGGATAGTGTTCTTGATCTGGCCAACTGTTGTGATGGGTTAGGGTTTTCTTTAACAGGGAACTAATTCTTTGGTCGTCCACTACAGTTGTTTCTGTGGTCTTCCAGGTATTTGGGTGTTTCTGAGCTCACTGGTGCTTTATTTCTTTTTAAGAATGTTCCAAACAGGTGTTTTGGCCATGCCTAATGTTTTTGCTATCTAATGATGGCTTGCTTGACTAACAGTGACAGGTCTTTGGATCTCATCGTGAGAGTTGACAGTAACAAATTCCAAATGCAAAATGAACTCTGAAATGAACTTGAAATACGCTCTGGACCTTTTATCTGTCATTGTAATTGGTATAATGAGGGAATAACACACACCTGCCCATAAAACCGCTTAGAAGCCAATTACTTTTGGACCCTTAACAAGTGGGAGGCACATTTGTAAACTGTTTTAATTCCTACAGTGTTAACCTGATTTAGATGTAAACACCCTCAAATTAAACTGCAGTCTGCAGTTAAAGCACATCTTGTTTGTTACATTTTAAATTCATTGTGTTGGAGTATAGAGGCAAAAATTTTAGAATTGTGTCCATGTCCAAATATTTATGGACCACCAGATTGTGCAGATAAACGATATTATATCGAATCGCGATAAAAGTTATCTCAATAACAATGATAAGCTCTGGACTTTTTTTACTCTATATTGATCTAAAAGCCAATCACACAGCAGAAATGTGCAACAATGGGAATCTAAAAGTGTGTTGATTTTAGAGATGCACCGAATTTTCGACCACGGAAATTTATCGGCCGAAAATATGTTATGCCATTTTTTAGATTAGCTTAGATTAGATTCAACTTTATTGTCATTACACATGTACAAGTACAAGGAAACAAAATGCAGTTTAGGTCCATTTAATGGACCCTCTAATTTTTGTAGCTTCAGTCATTGTTGGGATACTCTTTTATATCTGGAAGCATTAACAACTTGTATCAAAATATATATTGTTTTCGTTTAATATGGAAAGTAAATGATCGAGATTACATTTTTGCCATATTACCCAGCCCTAGCTTGAATATCTCTATTTAGAAAGAATTTATTATTTTAGATTGATAGAATATAATAAAATAATCTATATCATAAAATAATCCACAAGCAGCGTTAAATACAATAAAAATAAGATAAAAATAAAGTAAACAGTGTTTTATTGTTTTCCGAGGAGTCTAACAGTATTCACATATACAGTAATCGAATAATCAAATGTAAAATAATACTGCACAATCTTTATAATTGTATAAATAACTACATCAAATTATTAAAGTTACAAATGGAACAATTACCTAGAAAACAAAATACTACTAAAATACTACTACTGTATAATCCGACTCAACATTGCATTTCCTGTGATGTGACTATTGTGAATGATCACACTGGGATATTGATGCTGAAACAATATATTGTGCAGCCCTAAAATGAATTATCTTTTTTTAAATGGATATGATCATGTTGGCATGCATTTTCACCTCAACTCTCTGCATCTCTGCAAAATTTTTGTTCCAAAGAAAGGAAGTGAAACAGTATTTATACGTTTTCAAAAAGCCATTCAGACTTTTGTATTTGCTGTAGTGTTTGTCATATAAAAGCAAACAGAACCGTACAGAGATGAGAACAATGAAGTAGATATATTGTTATGGTTTTGTCATTTTTATGAGTCATTGTTTTTAATATACTTGTTTTCTTTTAATTAAATGATTAACTATCTGAAATTAAAAGAGAGAGAAAATATTTTTATTTCAGTTGACGTGTAAATATTTTTATTTTAGTTAACTAGGGTGTTACATGATGCTGCCTTCAACTAAAAACAGAGCAAGAAAAAAAATGTGTTTTAGCTTTTTGTTTACATCAGGGGTGTCAAACTCAATTCCTGGAGGGCCACAGCCCTGCACAGTTTAGTTCCAATAATACTTCAACACATTTACCTGTAGGTTTCAAACAAGCCTAAAGGACTCATTTAGTTTGATCAGGTGTGTTTAATTAGGGTTGGAACTAAACTGTGCAAGACTGAAGCCCTTCAGGAACAGAGATTGACACCTGTGTTTTACATGATAGACTGTTGGGTACCTAAAAACTTTTTACAATGAGTTTCAAACTGTTTATTTCAAAAGAATTGTGTTTTTGTGAAATTTGTGTTGTCATACTTGTGTTTCATGCATTCAGTCTGAAGAACTAAGGGACAGCGTGTGCACAGGTGCATAGTGTCTTTTACAAAGTTACATCATCTCCTATTGGCCTGACATGAATGTCATTGTTATCTGTGTGTACACACTATTTAAAAAATAGGGTAAGGAAACTTTTTTTTAAAAACCGACATATCCTTGAAACACTATAATTTTTTTATGTATTGTGTTGTAAATGTACATTTTTAATAAAGATGACCCTGGTCACAGATTCTTCATTGTTATTTACAATTGTTTAGTAAAACACTTCATAGTCGTCTTTAAACAGCCAATTGAAGGCGGCCCTAAAGCAGGTCTGTGTCTGCTCAGAATTCAGTGTAAAGATGCTATGCTGCATTAAACGGTTTTTTTTTTTTTAAATTTATGTCATTTCAGGCTTGGTTTCTGTGCTACATTGTAGCAGCTGTGTAAAGATCAGGGCTGGGTGATTAATCGAAAAGTAATCGAAATCGACATTCAGAACCTATAATCGATCTAATTTTTCCAGGAAGATTTTTTCAGTTACTTCCCCTACCGTGTGTGGAGTCAAGTGACCCCACACTGTTAAGGCTGAGATTGATTTATACTTCTGCGCCAACTTTGCAGGCACATCTGATTTCTGGTCAAGTAGGACAATGGACCCACTCTTGAGCCTTACTTTGCACTACATTGACGACGATTGGAAGCAATAAACAATCATAGATAGTAGATAGTGTGTGTTTCTTTCAATTATTTTAATATCAAGCTATGCACTCTTCATTCAAAAATCAATGTAATATGTGAGCATATTTACTGTACAAAACTAGTCAGTGAACTCTGAGGGCAAATAAATAAATGAAAGAATCGTTCATTAATCGTAATCGAGTCAAAATGTTTAATTAATCGAGATTTTGATTTTAGGCCAAATTGCCCAGCCCTAGTAAAGATGTCTTAAGTAATGGTTTTATGTAACAAGAGCAGTTCTGAGCATGTGTCCAAAGGCATAAATCTTATTGGTTTGCTATTGCTATAGTTTTGATATTATTTATTCAAATAAATGCTAAAAAAAAACAATTGTCATGCATTACAATGTAATGTAGCAGAAACTTTTTTAACATGTCTCTAGATGACATCATTAAGGCTGGAAATCCATATATGGCTACTTCTCGTGTTAGAACACACTTCAATCAGGATAATCTCAAAGCTGTATCTTTCTCTTATCAATGTTTAAAATGTCTTTTTGGAGAAAAGATTGATGCAGTGATACTCTATAGGTACTCAAGACTGGGCAAAATGATCACATCACCCCAACTTTAAATTAGATTTAAACTGACTTAAATGTTTCAAATTATGTTTAGCAAAATACTGCCAGTTTAATATTACTCATAATAACATTAAAATAAATATCAGCATGTAGGTTTCAGCCATACTTAATACATAAATGAATGATAGGTGAACAAACAATTTAGAACACAAAGATGTTTGAATCGATTGGTGGAAAGAAAGATTTACACACATGCAAAGAAAGGGACACAGAAGAATGGTTTACGAGAACCTATAATTGTTTGTTCATGCAAATGTGCAGCATGTTGAGGTCATTTCAGTCTTTATAAAACAACGTTTTGAATATACAGTCAGCTTTGTCCAGTTCCTTCTACTTCCCCTTGCAGTTTAACCGATAAGCTGTGTATATATTACGACACAATTGAATTCCCAATTGCAAATGAAGGGACTCCATGCATTCACCTTCTCAGAAATGAACAAAAATGAGCTTTTGTCCTCCATCTTTCTGTTCTTACCCAACATTTGAATTGAATACAATGGAAATATGATCAGTTCAGGTCATAAATATGGCTCTCTGTGGGAAATAAATTGTGTAACCTAAGATTTAATACAGCATTTGAATGTTGGAAAGTTTTAAAACAGATTCTATTAGGTTTCTGTAAATACTGAAGATATTTTAAGTGAGAATAGGATTAGTACTCAACATTTGAGAAGATCTGTGCAATTTCTGTTTTTAAAAGGAGCTGAAAAGTAGATTTGCTGTCGACTTTTGCCCATAACACTGCTGAAACTGTTAATCAAAGTACTTTCTAAGTCCTTCCACAGCTGTTTGGGACCTCTTGTGTTATTGCCTGTTTATAATTAAAATTTTTGGTACATGATAAGCTGTTTCCTCAATAGTTTGATCATGACAAGCAGGCCATCTTGCTTGCTCCAGAATGTGAGAAAGATTTGCGCTCTCACACATCAACGAGAAACTCAGAGCTGCGGTGATACTACCAAACAGCTTTCAGTTCTCTCTTTCTTTCTCACTTATTCCAAGAGTCTGGCAGATGTTTGACCCCAGGAGAAAGGAGTGAGACGGACTCTGCCCAATCTCCAGAGACGCTCAGAGAAAGAGAAATACTCAGAGCCCAGCCCTCTTCTGCAAGGCGTTAGCCAATGTGGTTAGTGAACCAAGAGCTCAAAGAACTGGTGGAGTCTCTTCTGTCACTTACAGCAGAGCATTGTCATATCACAACAGCGATGATTAGCAGAAGTGCCGAATGAAACAAGTGCAACAGAATCCAATGCTGCCCCTTTTCTAACTGCGGTCTTGCAGTTTAGCTGCTTTGTGGTATTTGTTCAAGTAGATGTTCAAGATTGTGGGCCTAAATGTGTCTTGTAGCACTCGCACTATATCAAGCAGATCACACAAATAAATGACAGTAAGAGTTTAGCTTAGCTTATCAAGTGTATTTAATAATCAGAAATGGATGTGGATACAACAAATCTAACTGCAGAGATGACTCAGATAAGTGCACAAACATGCAAATAACAATTCCATTCAAATCCTTCACCACACAGTAGCTATATAATACAAAAAAGACAGAGAAAGTCCATGTTGGGAGTTCTAGTGTATGTGCCTATATGTGTTTGTAATCAACCTTACCAAACCAATGGTTGTACTCATGAGGGAGTAAAGAGTCTTGTGTTAGTCAAAAACACTCGAGTCTGAGTCATTTGATTTTGAGTATCTACCGATACCAAAACCCGATTTGATACTTCTATAATACATAAAAAAAGAATAAAGAAGAGTGAAGAAACAGATCCAGGATGTTCCTTATTATTTTTTAATTCACCTTATTTTAACATTCAACAGCTCTGTTAACAAACAGAGCACTTCTGTGAGGTAGCTTGAACAATCAAGTAATAAATAACATCTATTCTTCACTTTTGGACTTTAGTGCAACAGTAAGTATTTAAAAAAATCTAATATAAAAACAAATAGCTCCTCAAATACCGTAAGTTTACATATCTCACAATTTGCTATGGCGATATTGTCGTCATCAACTTTATAATACCTCCAGACCGCAGACATACCTGCGCTTTCTGCTTCAAGCTGCTTCCATGTTTTACTTTGCCAGCATTTAACCAATAGCATCTCTGCAACAAAGTGATGTCATGCAGCACGTGTTGCTGTTTCTGTGTGAAGTCAAGAAAGAGGTCTAACTCTGTGCCACTGCATAACTATTGATGTGTTAAAAAATAATAAGAATATATGAAATATACATATATATTCCGAGTCCTGATCGGGAGGTAACGTCCGATTCCGATCGAGTCTGCAACCGCGTGATTGGACCCAGTTTTGGATCACGTGATCAGATCTGGACATCCCTAAAAAAATACACTGACTCAATATTTTGGATTTTTCATTTAACACCAGAAATGCTTACAATATTAAGATCATGCTCCATGAAGGCATTTAGTAAACTTCCAACTATTAATATATCAAAACTCAAATTTTGTTTAGTAATGTGAATGGGCTCCATGCACAGCTAGAGTTTTATAGCCAACAATAAACTTCCGGTGAAAGCTTAATGTGGCTATTTTCAATTTCACAAGGTTGTTTTTATAGCATCAATGTTGTAATGTAATCACAATACATTCATGTAAATAGACTTCAGCATTCATTTAGTTGTTTAAGTGCAAACGAGATGAAAGACTGTTATAACCACTAGCGAAGTCAGTAGCAACAGGCTAGCGCAAAAATTCCATTGAAAATACTGAGGTAAAATAAACTGGCATATTTTAAAGACATGGCGGGGGGAAATGGAATTGAATGCAGTGCTTCTTGTCTGATCTGAGACCCACTTCATATCGTAACTCTAAAAGGCAGTGATGATCGCTGTTTTTTAAAGAAATCAGATCTTAAACATGACAATTTTGTAATGGAAAGACAGTTCACCGGAAGCGCTTGGGCTGCCTGGCTGAAAATTAAAAGTCTGTGTGCATATAGCCCATTGTTAAGCACTTACTATATAGACAACTTTAAAGTCCTTGTGAAATCAAAATATAATGTTTATGTTGCTAGCGCACATTGTATTTCTTTAGAGCACAATAAATCTGTGGTTGTTTTCCACTGAATTTATCTTTTGTTTTGGTAATCTTCAAAGTCTGGCCATTTGCTTCAGTGTTTGAAATGGCGGTCCTTCTCTGATGACTTCGGCCACAATTTTTTTAACCACACCCCTTTACTGTTTGTTTGCTATGAGAGAATGATGCGCAAAAAGATAGCCACACCCCCTACTCAATATTCTGTTTCAGTGGGCTACATGCACAGCTAGTGTTTTTCAGCCATTGATGAACTTCCTGTGAAAGGTTTATGTGACTATTTTCAATTTCATAAGGTTCCTTTTACAGCATCAATGTTGTAATGTAATTCAAATATAATAAGTTCATTAGATTTAAGCATCCATTTGGCTGTTTAAGCGTAAAAAGAGAATAAAGACCGCCTACATCAGAAACAGGCTAGTGCAGAAACTCCATTGAAAATACTGGGGTATATTTAGTTTTGATATTTTAAAGAGATGGTGCTGAAAAATATAATTTAATGCAGTGCTTCTTGTTTGGTCCGATACCCACTTTATTACGTATCTCAGCCAGGCAGTGAAGATCGCTGTTTTTTTTTTAAAGAAATAGGATCTTAAATGCTGCGATTTTGATGGGATGACAATTCACTGGAAGCCCTGAGGCTGGCTGGCTGAAATTAAAAGTCAGTGAGCATATAGCCCATTAGAAGTACATTAACTCAATGAAATAAAAATCTTTGCAACTTTCAGTTAATGCAGACTTTAAAAGCAATTTTTCTCTGTTTTTTTATTTTTTTAACCGTCACATTACAGATCTTAAGAAAATTGTTATCTTGGCCAAATGTAGTTCAATCTTAATAAACCATACATACAGATGAAGTCAGAATTATTAGCCCCCTTTTGATTTTTTTTTCTTTTTTTAAATATTTCCCAAATTATGTGGGAAATTTTCACAGTATGTGTGATAATGTTTTTTCTTCTGAAGAAAGTCTTATTTGTTTTATTTCAGCTAGATTAGAAGCAGATTTAAATTTTTTAAAAGCCATTTTAAGTACAAAATTATTAGCCCCTTTAAGCTAATTTTTTTCGATAGTCTACAGAACAAACTATCATACAATAACTTGCCTAATTACTCTAACCTGCCTAGTTAACCTAATTAACCTAGTTAAGCCTTTAAATGTTACTTAAAGCTGTATAGAAGTGTCTTGAAAAATATCTAGTAAAATATTATTTACTGTCATCATGACAAAGATAAAATTAATCAGTTATTAGAAATGAGTTACTAAAACTATTATGATTAGAAATGTGTTGAGAAGATATTCTCTCTGTTAAACAGAAATTGGGGAAAAAATAAACAGGGGTGCTAATAATTCAGGGGTGCTAATAGTTCAGAGGGGCTAATAACTCTGACTTCAACTGTATATGCAAAGCCTATTTACCCAGCTGTCAGGTGATTTATACTTCTCAGTATAAAAAAAATACAGTTTACGTTTACAAAACTGTGATTCATTCATTTTCCTTTGTCCTAGTGCCTTATTTATCAGGGGTTACCACAGCGGAATGAACTGCCAACTATTCCGGCGTATGTTTTACACATCAGTACTGGAAAACACCCATACACTCTCACGTTCACACATACACTCACAAACACTAATGCCAATTTTGTTTACCAAATTCACCTATCCGCATGTCTTTGGGCTCTGGGGGAAACAGGAGCACCCAGAGGAAACCCACACGAACATGGGAAGAACATGCAAAATCCACACAGAAATGCCAACTGACCCAGCTGGGACTTGAACCAGCAACCTTCTTACTGTGAGGCAACAGTGCTAACCACTGAGCCACCTTCCTGCCTGTTTTGTAGTTCTGGGTCACAAATGTAATATTTTACAAATCGCCCATTTGAAAAAGCAAGAATTATCTAAGACTACTCCACATATTCTCTTTTTTTCTTTGCTTATAGCAATTATGTTCAGGTATTACGTTTAACTCCGAACCAAATGATGCAAGCCACCAGAGGAACAGTTGATCCTATAGCTACAAGTTTTGCTAACAAAAAGGGAACTTACACTAGATTGCAAAGCATGCAGAAAGAAATCAAAACTAGAAGTGGTCAGATACATTTATCCCTCCTTTTTTATTCTCTATAGACACTTTCATTATAAACCCCAAGTTAAATTCAAAGCTTTAGAGTTAGTGTCAGGTTGTAACTAAGCTTATTCCTCTGCAGTTGCATGTGGAAATGAGAAAAAAAAAACTGATCATGGGAACTGTCACCACAACTTATGACACAGCAAGTCACCATGTTTCCAGTGACTCACGGCAGGAAAGCGCATCTCAGAGAGACCCTTGTGTCATTCCAGATATTCAGCTGTTTTGTAAATGCATTTTCACATTAGGAAGATAACAATAGCTGCTCTGAGAGCTGTAGAAATGTTCCCACTCGCAGATTAACTTTACTAACTACAATGACTGAGTAAAATATCTGTGAGTTTTGCTTGAGAAGTAAAATATGATAAAGCAAAAATAACTTCTCCAATAGCTGCTGTTTGGTACTGAAATAAATATCCTTCTGCATGGCTCTCTTGGAGTTCTAAAATGAGGATGTTTCTTAGTTCCCTGTTTCCTCTGGAAAACCCAACTGCCTTTTTCTGTCTTTTTCTCCAAATTTGCATAATTTCCCATTCATTTTCTGTGTGAACTATATTGTTGCAACAGGCATGTCCACATTTTCACAGAAAAGACTTTAGTGAAACACCAAGAGGTTACAATTTGTGTGTGTATGTGTGTGTGTACAATAAAATACCAAATACAATCCATCATATAGTTAATAAGGTAACACTTTACAATAACAGTACATGAATAATGATGTGTTAATATGTAAACGACATTACTTTATGAATTAATGATGAGTTAATGTATGCGCTAATTATAAACTAACTAGCTACAAAATGAGTCACAAGAGTTCATGTGTAAATAACAGCTACCTTAATTACTTGTTAGTAAATGTTGTTAATTAATTGATTATTTTAACATTTAAGTTTCAGCTTAATGCAGCCAACATGAGCTCATAAGCTGTTAATGTATGTTTATGTCATGACTTCACTTGGAGGGGCACATCACCATTAACTCATCCTTGACTACACATGAACTCCTGTGTTTAAAGTGTTAATGTTGATGTCGACTGAACACTTTTTTATTGTTATTCAGTGTTAGATGATGTGCATAAGGAGTTCATGAGTAGTTAAGAATGGGTTATTGATGATGTGCCCCTACAAGTAAAGTCATGATATAATTATACATTAACATATCATGAGTTCATGATTAAATTAAGCATAAATTAATGTGGTAATTAATACATTAATTAACAAACAAGCATGTAGGACTGTGCAATTTGGGGGAAAATAGCTAATTGCAATTTTTCTGACAGATATTGCAAACTGATTTGCGATTTAATTTTGTAGTCAAGTTTCAGGTCAATAATCTGTAAGTCGTGGCAACAGTTCTGTGACAGCTCCTAAAAATTACCTGTTTTTGTTTGGTGTCTTCCCATATTACTGATGCCCTGTTTTTCTTTGATATTAATTTGTTTATTAATGCTTCTGAAGCAGCAGATGCCATTAGCCCAATTGTCCACGCTTTCATGTTTGTTTGTTTTTGTTTTTTTATTGTGGGCGTTCTGCATAATTCGGTTGCGCAATTCTGATTGGGCAGAATGAAAGTGTGCTCACTCAATTGGCTAGTAAGACTATCACACACAGACAGCAATCACACACTTGCTCTGGGTGGGGGAAACAAAATAATACATATATATTTCATATCACAGCCTCTTGCGATTAATTAATCACAACGTTTTAAATTGCGATTCGATTTTGATTAATCACCCATCCCTAGCATGTACTAACAAGTAATTAAGGTAGCTGTTATTCAAACATCAACTCATGTGACTCATGTTGTAGTTAAAGTTAGTTCACAATTAGTGCATGCTTTAACTCACTATTAGTTCATAATAAAGTAATGTTTAGTTTAATAATTTATCATTATTCATGTACTGTTATTAAGTGTTACCATAAATAATAATATCAATATTACTTCATACTATATCTATATATTATTTATATACTAACATATTATAAAAATCAGTTGATACTGTAATAAATATGTAATAATAAATGTATTGCTCATTGTTATTTAATATTAGTTAATGCATAAACCAACATTAAATAATAGGACCCTACTATAATATATAGTAGTTTTAACTTATAATCAAATTTGTGTGTCATCATGAATTAAATAAAAAAAAATTAAAAAAGGAATACATATTCACTAAAAACAAAAAGTTTTCTCTCAATAAACTTATAATGGCTTCTTATTGGAAGTAAGAAAGGTATAATGTGGTCATATAAAACGATAAAAACATTAATTTCTGCTATATAAGTACTAATAAACAGTCAAATGCATGCGAATGAGCAGCTAATTAGTAGTGGATGTGTTTCCTGATCTAAATTGTTCTGAATGAAAATGTACTGTGTGCAGTTGTGCTTGTCAATACTCTTATTGACAGTGCTTTACAGTACTCGTGTGTGTGTCTATGGGAGTGGCCCTTATTCCTGCTCTCTGATTTAAAAACACTCAAACGAATATTTAATCGCGGTCGAAAGCGAGAACATTTCGGGATATTTGGTAAAATACCACGTAGTCCGAATTACTGACGCGCCTCAACGCATTTTTACATGAACAAACAAACTTATGCACCAGTAAACACAGAAATAAACTGTTTTTCAAGTTATGCGCTATATATCACACACCTATAAACACTATTATCAAACTAAAACATGTCTTACCAAACATATCAGACGCTCTTGAGGACAGTAATCCGGCGGCAGTGGAAGTTAGTTGTAGAAGTCTGTAGGACGCGAGTGTGTTCACCCCTCAGAGAGGAAGTTAATGGTTTAACGGCATATTTGAGGAAGTTTACCGAAGTAAATGCGGCTATGACAATGTTTAAGAGGGCGTAGTAGAGTCTGTCTACACCACAAGCGCGCTCACACTTTTATCAAGCACTTCTCTCGCGTGCACACTATCGGCTCGGTTGATTTTATTGGGTTTTGTAGTGTCTTGTCGTTCATTCGCTTGCTGTGCATCACTGGGAAATCTCGTATCATCATACCTTAATGTTCAAACTACCTGAGCTGAGAAGACGTGAGAATATCGACTTGAATCATTGCACAGTTGTGGGTGGTGCTAATCCGTGCAAAAAGTTACATGGCTGTGTCATATTTTCCACCAAATTTGCTGTTTTTTGTTACTAATATAAACTCTTGATGGAAATGTTTAGTCAAAATGAATATTTCTGACGCCACTCGGTTTTGAAAGACGTAGCCTATGAGTGAGTTTCCTTTGTACAAAAATAGGGAGTTTTAAATAATGTTCAGGCTGCTCTTTTTGTGGGTGGTGGTGAGTGGCATTGTTTTGCAAGTTTAAAAAAGAGGCTCTTTTGATACATTTGTACATGTGAATCGTGTATTGACTGAGTAGAACATTCACTGGATACATTGTATGGAAAAGTATCTGGATACAAGAGTGTCCTTTTGTGTACCAGGGAAAACAATGTCATGATTTGGAAGACATTAAGATTACATAAAGTTGAAAAGTCAGTATAAGTATTTGTTTTGCTTCTGCTGAATAGTTGTATAGATAGGCCATATCACAATTACAATGCAATATCTATTTTGAACAAATAATAATCTCACTAAAGCAATATATTTAACTAAAAACAAAATCAATTTTGTAACTTAGAACTAAATTGAATGATACCTAAAAAATATGTATGCATAAATATTAAAATATATAGGCATATTTAAGAAATAAAAAGAACAACAATACAACAAAATTAATTAAAAAAAATATTAATGCAAACATAGGATATTAAAATATTTTTGTATTAAAATATCTAGAATAACTACTCACTGATAAATGAAAATGAATACAAAATAAATGAGTATTTTTTTAATTATTTCATTTTTTTCCTCATGAATGACAACTTTGCATGGAAAATTAACAATAGACTACACTTAATAAATAAAGACTAAAAGAAGAAGAACCGTTATAAAATTTGTAATGATTTTATTTATTATTATGCAGGTCCGTAGCTAGCCTGGTGAAAAAGGTGGTTCTTTTTTAAATAAAAAATGAGTCAAATAATCCCAAAAAGGTCCACTTTTTGGGATTATTCGACTCATTTTTTATTTAAATACTGCATTTTAGTGACATTTTAAGCACTATTATTTGCTGGATTAGCTTCGGATGGTCATCATAACCATTTGTTTTGATGCACTAAAAACATTTCCTAAACATTTAGAACAAAGAAACATGAATAAATACTTATTTATAAAATACAAATATATCATATTACATCATTAGAAAAAAAAAGGAATCTGTTAAAGTTTTAAATAAAAACTGTGGCCTATTGTCATTTATTAGGCAAATAACAAACTTGCCAGAATATTCAGCTTTCCTCAGTCACAATTGTTCCAGTTGAATAATAAAAATTAAAAAATAATAATAATAGTAATCATAATACCAATAATAATAATAATAATAATAATAGGCGATGCGGTGGCACAGTAGGTAGTGCTGTCACCTCACAGCAAGAAGGTCGCTGGTTCAAGCCTTGGCTGTGTCAGTTGGCATTTCTGTGTGGAGTTTGCATGTTCTCCTTGCGTTCGCGTGGGTTTCCTCCGGGTTTCCTCCTCCGGTTTCCCCCACAGTCCAAAGACATGCGGTACAGGTGAATTGGGTAGGCTTAATTGTCCGTAGTGTATAAGTGTGTATGGATGTTTCCCAGAGATGGGTTGCAGCTAGAAGGGCATCCGCTGCGTAAAACATGTGCTGGATAAGTTGGTGGTTCATTCCGCTGTGGCGACCTCGAATTAATAAAGGGACTAAGCCGAAAAGAAAATGAATGAATGAATAATAATAATAATAATAATAATAATAATAATAATAATAATAATAATAATAATGATAATGTAGAGCTTTAGCCAAAATAGTATGTAAATTATTTTTAATATGGGCCGATTTTGGTGCTAAACACCTTTTTATTGGTCATTTTTTGTTTTAAAAAATACAGTAGTGAAATTTGACTTCTCTTACATCAGATTGTTTTCTTGAACAGCTGGATGTTTGACTTATTAAAAATAATTGTTTGCATTGATCAAAACTGATTATCTGAAGTCACACCGAAGCGACAGCCAAGAATTCCACTTGGTCTTAAAACCTTTTTTGATGGATTATTTTCACAATCTATGATGGCATAGCAGTCAAATTAAGACAAATGAGCTCATGTGCGACAAATTTTGGACATTTGTCAGTGAGGCTTGGCTATAGGCCTGTAATGTGTTGGGTTTCCTTTGGGTCTTAACTGGTCATTTTTGTCTTCAGTTGTTTGCATATTTAAACCAATAAAGCCTAATAAAATATATCTCAAAATGCAATAGAAACTATTCAATAGCCTATTGGCCTGACTTTAATTGGTGATTTGGAATGCTTTCTGTTCTTTGTTTGTTTTATACATTTCAATAGTTCACACTTAGCTGATGATTGAATATAAAGCAGTTTTGGCATGCTGTCCCGGGAGAGAGCCCTGAGCTCAGAAGATCCCTGAGCCCCGGGCTCCCTCCCGTTGCGGGGCGAGAGGGGAGCTCCGAGCTCAGGTAGATCTCGAGAACTCCCCCTTCGAGGTAAATGATGAACAGCTAGTGCTTCTCTTTGGAGAGATAGATACTAAGTGGGGAGCAAGTCTATGAGTTGATTAAACCATGACTTAAGTTGCATGTTTTGTATGGGAGGAAACCGGAGAACCCGGGGGAAACCCACGTGAGCACGGGGAGCACATGCAACTCCACACAGAAATGCCAGCTGGTTTGGTAAAGCCTAGAACCATTGACATTCTTGCTGTGAGGCAACAGTGCCAAGCACTGGGCCACCGTGTCACCCGTCTAGGAAGGAGGAGGAATAGGGGTGGAAGGAGGGGAGGTTCTTCAAATCGAAGATGACTGTAGTGAGAAAACCCTGGCTCTTTATAGTGCGCCAGGGATCATCTGATTGGACGGACATGAGTGGTTCATGAGTAACCAGCCGTGTTCAATCATAATCACGTGCTCCTCTCGAAATTTAGTTTATGACTAAACCCCATTTATATGCATTCAGTATTAAATAATAAATATAACAATTATTATATTATATTATATTATATTATATTATATTATATTATATTATATTATATTATATTATATTATATTATATTATATTATTTTTTTAAACCAACTATAAACCAACAATAAACACATCTTGATTGTAAACAGACAGGAAAATTGGGAGGGGTTTCTTTTTCAGCTGCATGGTTTAGTATCAAACCACTAGATGGCCGTGTCTTTCTGTATCTCGAGTCCAAACCGTCAGAACTCGACAATTTATATCCCAAGAAATGTGCTTTGCCAGTAGACAAACTTTCCAAAAGCAGCCACCAAGCGGAATCGGAACACCGAGGGGTTTGGGACAACGCGGAAAAGAGGTTTTAAACAGATGCGATGAACCTCGAAATTTGATTTACATATCCGGGACATATTTTTTATGTCATACATTTGGAGGAAAGCTACTTTTTTCATTTTCATTTTGGAGAGTTTGCTCGAAGCACAGCAGTGATGGACCAACATTAGTCTGCTAGATATCGTTGACATGGGCGGGTTGTTGCGTAAACTGTGACGAGGAGATGTTAGAAAATGACTGTCGAACATCTCTGAAGTTTTATTTCAATTTATTGGATCATAAAAAGACAACATTTCTATCGCGCTGTTAAAACAACATCCCCCAGTGGAATAACACCTTACAGATATTGGTCACCTAATGGATATCAGTGGGATCCAAAGAAACTTCTGCATTTGATTTGTCACGATCGACTCCAGCAGTTTACAACCTTCTGATTTCAGGTATTTTTTTTCAAAACTTGTAAATAGATACATGTGAGTTAGGCTACATGTGTGTTTACATCATGAACAACAACTGTAAAATCACTCGCGTAACATTTGGTGGCTTATTTAGCGTGCCAGACAAGCTGCAAAATACTCAAAGGCGGAACTTGATAGTACTAGCAAAAGAGTTACAATTTGGCGCTAGTCTTACAGTAAAGGTGAATATGAGGATGTCAAATAGCTATGCAAATTTCCAAAACTTATGTGATATGCCACGCGTCACTAAACACAATCCTACAGCTTTGTGCGGCATATACGCTCCTGCTATAATGTTCTACCCATATGGCTCATATACAGTTGAAGTCAGAATTATTAGCCCTCCCTGTTTATTTTTTTGCACAATTTCTGTTTAACGGAGAGAAGATTTTTTTCAACACGTTTCCAATCAATAGTTTTAATAACTCCTTTCTAATAAATGATTTATTTTGTCTTTGCCATGATGACAGTAAATAATATTTGACTAGATATATTTCAAGACACTTCTATTCAGCTTAAAGTGACATTTAAAGGCTTAACTAGGTTAACTAGGCAGGTTAGGGTAATTAGGCAAGTTATTGTATATAGATGGTTTGTTCTGTAGACTATCGAAAAAATATATATAGCTTAAAGGGGCTAATAATTTTGACCTTAAAATGGTGTTAAAAAAATTAAAAACTGCTTTTATTCTAGCCGAAATAAAACAAATAAGACGTTCTCCAGAAGAAAAAATATTATCAGACATACTGTGAAAATTTCTTTGCTCTTTTTAAACATCATTTGGAAAATATTTAAAAAAGAGAAAAAAAATTCAAACAGGGGCTAATAATTCTGACTTAAACTGTATGTTACTTGTACTTGTTTATAAATTCCTCAATATCACTAGATTATTACTAGTCATCCCAGTCCTTGTATAGGATGTATTGTTTAGTTGCTTGTAAATATTTAAATAAATACTCATGTCTAATCCAGCTTCACTAGTACTACTCGAAAAGACACTAGTGCAGGGGTGCGCAAACTTTTTCTTATGAAAGGCCAAAAACCAAACTTTATTGAGGGTGGTGGGCCGAAGCTTAATATACCAAACTGTATTACATTAAAGTTGTGGTTACAAAATTACAAAAATGTTGTTGTTAAATATTAAATTAATCGTAACAATAATTATATATTTTACATTTTATAATTAACTTTTTTACAATAAAACCATAAACATCTCATTTCTAACAATATAGAGTTCAATTTATATATATATATATATATATATATATATATATATATATATATATATATATATATATATATATATATATATATATATATATATTTATGTATATATATATATACATATATATATATATATATATATATATATATATATATATATATATATATATTATATTTATATTGGCGTAGTCCCTTTATTAATCTGGGGTCGCCACAGCGACTGCCAATTTATCCAGCACATGTTTTACGCAGCCGATGCCCTTCCAGCCCCAACCCATCACTGGGAAACATCCATACACACTCATTCACACACACACACACACACACTACGGACAATTTAGTTTACCCAATTCACCTATACCACATGTCTTTGAACTTGTGGGGGAAACTGGAGCACCCGGAGCAAACCCACGCGAACACAGGGAGAACATGCAAACTCCACACAGAAACGCCAACTGACCCAGCTGAGGCTCAAACCTTCTTGCTGTGAGGCTACCCACTGCTACCCAAAAAGAATACATTTTTTACTCGATTGTGAAATATATGTCCTAAAAGTGTTTTTAACAACGTGCCACACATATACAGTTGAAGTCAGAATTATTAGCCCCCCTGAATTATTAGCCCCTCTGTTTATTTTTCCCCCGGTTTTCTGTTTAACAGAGAGAAGATTTTTTCAACACATATCTTATATGTGTATCTTATCTAATAATATTTGACTAGATATTTTTCAAGACACTTCTATACAGCTTAAAGTGACATTTAAAGGCTTAACTAGGTTAATTAGGTTAACTAGGCAGGTTAGGGTAATTAGGCAAGTTATTGTATAGCGATAGTTTGTTCTGTAGACTATCAAATAAAAAAATTAGCTTAAAAGGGCTAATAATATTGACTTTAAAATGGTGTTTAAAAAATTAAAAACTGCTTTTATTCTAGCCGAAATAAAACAAATAAGACTTTCTCCAGAAGAAAAAATATTATTAGATATACTGTGAAAATTCCCTTGCTCTGTTAAACATCTTTTGGGAAATATTAAAAAAAGTGAAAAAATTTAAAGGGGGGCTAATAATTCTGACTTCAACTGTATATCTGTCAACATTTAAAGAAATTAAAGTTTAAAGTAACCTTTAAAATATCTGATTATTTCACACTTAATTGAAGCACTTAACTTTAGTTTTTTTGTAACTCAGCAATTAAACAAACAAACGGTTATGTAAAATTAGAAATGACGATCTCTGTTTGAGGGATTCACCCCAACCTTCCCCATCATGTCCATCTCTTCTCTGATTGTTTGGCGAAACAACCAAATTAAAGGTTGCCATGGGCCAACTTTAGCCCGCGGGCCCTAGATTGGGCATCTGTGCACTAGTGTTTCTTTGGTGTAGCCTAAACGAAAGATTGGGGACATTGAAATTTTGTATAGCCTCACTTCTGGCTATATATCTAATGAAAAGTGTAATTTGAGGAAATATTATTTTAATTAGGGCGTCACGGTGGCACAGTGGGTAGCACGACTGCCTCACAGCAAGAAGGTCGCTGGTTCGAGCCCCGGCTGGGTCAGTTGGCATTTTGTGTGAAGTTTGCATGTTCTCCCCTTGTTGGCGTAGGTTTCCTCCGGGTGCTTCGGTTTCCCCCACAGTCCAAAGACGTGGTATAGGTGAATTGGGTAAGCTAAATTGGCCGTAGTGTATGAGTGTAAATGCAAGAGTGTATGGGTGTTTCCCTGTGGTGGGTTGTGGCTGGAAGGGCATCCGTTGCGTAAAACATGCTGGATAAGTTGGCGCTTCATTCCGCTGTGGCGATCCTTGATTAATAACGGGACTAAGCCGAAGGAAAATGAATGATTTTAATTATCTAATATCTATCTAGTATCTGGAAAATGTAGGTCTTTATTCTAGTCATACAACACTGAAGTAAAATGTTCATTTGTGAATTATCAATGTGTAATATTACATTCAAATACAGAGTAATCATAAATACACAAGTCATTTACTTAATATAAGGTTTGGTTTGGGGTTAATGCATATATTTATGCATCAATTACTGCACTGAGTACGTTATAATGCATAAGAATGTAAAACAAAATGTTACCCTAGTGAAACTGAAAAGATGCTAGTTTGCTTATCGGTCATTAAAATGAATACCAGTAACCTAAAAATAAATGTGAAATGAACTAATGTTGTAAGTCAGAATATTTCATCATGCGTTCATAAATAGCAGATTAGCCATTTTTCTAAATGTTTTCTCTCTCTCTCTGTGTGTGTTTAAGTTTAGTATGGCTCTGTTGAGATTTGCCAGACACTTTATATACATCACATGGCTGGGTTTCTTATGGAGGAGTTCAGCAGATCAGCCCCGCCTGACAGACCACCTCCACTCTGCCGGTGGACTTTCTGGTAGGAAATCATCATTCAGCATTATTTCCAAAGTTGTATGTGTCTGTATAGTGTGCATTACATGTGTTACATAATCGCAGCAGAGTGTTTGTTCAAGAGAGAAATGTCCGATATACACCAGTTGTTGCATGTACTGCTAGATAAGATAAAGTGCTTTCTTTGTTTGGTCAGAGACATATGGTTAATGATGTCAGACCAGTCTTTTATAATATATATATGCTGCACATACATGTGTTGACCAAAAAACTGAAAGAACTGGCTTGACAAAATCATGTGTTCAGCTAAAAATTCACCCAAAAATCAATATTCTGTCATGTATTTAATATAATGTCATTTCAAAGTCATAAATCTTTAATTAATTTTAAGAACACTCAAGATGATGTTCCTCAAGGGCCCCTATTATTGTTTTATTGGTTCCTTACTTGCTTTCAGAGGTCGCCTAAAATAGGTTCACACAAGAAGAAGGATAATTTGCTCATAATGTACATGTCTCATCATCGAATTTACCAAAGTGACTCTTAAAGATTTGTTTAAGTGTCTACTTTAAGAGTCTACTCTTAAAGGTAGGTCTACTCTGACTGCTCTGATAGGTCAGATGTCCCAGTCCGTTGTGACCAAACACCCATTCCCACATCAGAATTTAAGCTCCAGACCTAAAACTGTATTGCAAACATGACTTGTGCATAATGTAAGCATCAGATTTTTGAATGCTTATAATGATAACTAGTTATGAATTTCTGATGAGCTCATGAACACACTTTATTAGGTACATCTTACTAGTACCAGGTTGGACCCCCTTTTGCCTTCAGAACTGGCTTAATCTATCATGGGATGCATCAACCTGTGTGAATTGTAGCCTCAGTTTCCTGACAGGAGTGGCACCCGGTGTGGTCTTCTGGTGCTGTAGCCCATCCGCCTCAAGGTTGGACGTGTTGTGCATTCAGAGATGCTCTTTTGCTTCTCCTTTATATCAGCTCGAACCAATCTGGCCATTCTTCTCTGACCTCTGGCATCAACAAGGCATTTGTGTCCACAGAACTGCCGCTCACTGGATATTTTCTTTTTTTCAAACCATTCTTTGTAAACCCTAGGCATAGTTGTGCGCTAAAATCCCAGTAGATCAGCAGTTTCTGAAATACTCAGCCCAGCCCGTATGGCACCAACAGCCATCCCACGTTCAAAGTCACTTAAATCACCTTTCTTCCCCATTCTGATGCTCGGTTTGAACTGCAGCAGATCGTCTTGACCATGTCTACATGCCTAAATGCATTGAGTTGCTGCCATGTGATTGGCTGATTAGAAATTTTTGTTACCGAGTAGTTGGACAGGTGTACCTAAAAAAGTGGCCAGTGAGTGTAGTTAAACCTGAAGATGCAGTGTTTGAAGGCAGATCAAATTAGACATTACTTGTTGGCAGCCAATACACACAGTAGGCTGGCATTATGCAAATATGTAACGTTTCTATGTGGTTAGTTATGAGAATGGCCTGTTTTTAGAGAATTTTAAATATGTTTTTTTCTTTCAAAAAACAAAAACTTTACTTATTATAGGGCTATGTGATTAATCAACATTCAGTTCTGATTTTGATATTGGCCTGCAACGTTTACAGTATGAATGCATGAATTTATGAATGAATGCAGTATGCATTAATTCTTCTGCAAAAACCCCAATTTCACAATAGAGCTGCACAATATATCATTTCAGCATCGAAATCAAAATGTGTGCTTTCGCAATAGTCACATCGCAAAGATATACAATGTACAGTCTGAATTATAGTTGACCAGGAGACACAGAATGGTATTTAATCACTGTATTTATATGGAATTTATTTTAATTATGCACTTAGAATTTTTGTCTTGTTTCTAGTCCAAATATCAAAATTTCAAAGCAAAAACAAGATGATCTCACATACCCCACTGGCATATAATTTCCTCAAAACAAGCAAAAAAAAAAACTCTTATTTAATTCCTCTACCTGAATACTGTTAGGCTTCTCATAAAACTCAAATAGTGGCATTCAAACCCTCTTCTGAAACTGTATTCATATTGCAATATTTATTGCAGAAAAATAAAATATCACAACAGATTAATCCAATATTGTGCAGCCTTATTTCACATAGAAATCATTAAATTAATGAAGTGTGACTCTTGCAGCAGGGGCCTTACATGTATATTTTTAATACTTTTGTATTAATATTTCTGTATTTTTTGTATTCATTAATTTTTATTATTTTCAAAAATTTTGAGGACTTTTTGTTTGTTTAAAGTTGTCCATTCTGTTTGATGTTTGATTTTCTATTAAATGTATAGGTTTAATAGCAACCTTAATTATGGAGAGAGAGACTATTTATATATATATATATATATATATATATATATATATATATATATATATATATATATATTTACAGTTGAAGTTAAAATTATTAGCCCCCCTGTTTATTTTTTCCCCAACTTCTATACAGCTTAAAGTGACATTTAAGGGCTTAACTAGGTTAATTAGGTTAACTAGGCAGGTTAGAGTAATTAAGCAAGTTATTGTATAACAGTGGTTTGTTAGGAAAAAATATATAGCTTAAAGGG
This sequence comes from Danio kyathit, assembly GCA_903798195.1. Classification (NCBI taxonomy): domain Eukaryota; kingdom Metazoa; phylum Chordata; class Actinopteri; order Cypriniformes; family Danionidae; genus Danio; species Danio kyathit. The sequence goes on from LR812539.1 coordinate 41,619,058, forward strand.
GCTAATAATATTGACCTTAAATGGTTTTTAAAAAATTAAAAACTGCTTTTATTCGAACCGAAATAAAACAAATAAGACTTTCTTCAGCAGAAAAAAATGTGATCCGATATACTTTGAAAATGTCCTTGCTCTGTTAAACATTATAATTATAAAAAAGAAATATTATAAAAAGAACAAAAATTCAAAGGGGGTTTAATAATTATATAACTTTATTTTATTTATTTTTTTACAATTGTGATTACAATATTAATCAAAATTATTCTGGTTGTGATTTTTTTCCTCCTCCATAATGGAGCAACCTTAACTTATCATGCAATTTAATCTTTGAAACTTTGCAGACCTTTTATGTTCACAAACAGCTACATTACTCACTGCATGAAAGATAATAGTAGAAAAAGCAAAATGGGAGTTTTACTGAAACCTGAGATATTTCAGCTTCTCCTTTGTACTACTTTGGAAAGATTCACTGGAGAGGCAGATCAAATTAAAAAGGAATCAATTGTCACTCTAGTGGTTAAATACGAATATGCTATGATTTAAAATGAATTGTTTGAACCAAAAAAAAAAAAGATTTTATTGACTAAATATCTTCAATTCTTCTAATCCAATGCATGTTAATGAGAAAATCACATGTTGCTGGACATGCACATTTATGAAGCCTATAAATAACAAGCTATGATCAAAATCAAAATCAACTTAAAATGTAACAACCAAAGCTTGCATGCAGCATTTTTTTTCCTGTGCTGTAAACTGTGCAGTACTTCCAGACCTGATTGTATCACATGAAGATGTAATCTTACGGCAGTACAGCACAGAACCACTGTAGTGTTTACAACAGCTTGACTTTAGTCTTGATAAAAAAAGACTATGTAAAAGTGTGTAACTGAATAATACATTATTACAAATGAATGTTTTCTCATCACACATTACTTGGATATCTATGCCACAATGATATTTTGTCAATAAATAATCTTTTGGCACACACACATACATTATTCACTGACTTAATAAAACCAATGGAATTACATAGATTTATTCTACTTTTTTATTATGAATATTTTAAGGCTGTAAACTTTTTTGTGAGGAGAGTTTCAGTGCAAGGTGAGAAATCTCAGTCTACAATAAAACTTTTTTTGACAAGTTCTGAAGATAAATGAAAGTCCTATAAGTTTAGAAAGACATGGGGGCGAGTAAATGCACTAGCAGATGCTATTAGAAACAGGAGATTTAGTTTAGCTAATGCACAGAGTGACATAAATGCCTCCCGCCAGGCCAGACTGCTGGAGTTTGTCATCCTTGCTTTAGTTTTGCTGTCCATCAAAGTCTCCTCTTGTGGTTTGACACTAATGTTCGGTTTCCACTCAACAGACTGATCATAGGCCCATTATCCAGCTGTTCCAGTAGTCAGGTTATACATTGTAAATCTGGATTTATGAAATCTGTAAAGATGCTATTTCAGTCTTTCTGTAGATTGTTTCAATGGAAGTCTTAAAAAGATAGTTCATCCAACAAAGAAAATGTACAGTTAATTTACTCACCCTCAGACTATTGAAGATATACAGTAGGTGACTTTCTTTCTTTAGTAAAACTAAAGTAGATCTTTAACTGAATCCGTGGCCTTTGGTGATTCATATTTGGGCTGCACAATATTGAAAAAATCTGAAATTTTGTTTTTCTGCGCTATTTATTACAATACGAATATAACAATTTCACCAGATGACTTAAATAGCTCAATTTGGAAAGAATTCATAACTTTATATTAATTGAGATGATTTCAAAGGCCAGATAATCTGCATAAATTTAGTTACATTTTTTTTGTTGGTGAGTCTAACTGTATTCGAGTGTAAGTTGAATGATTAAATGCTCTTCAAATGGTCTTCATTTTAAAAGTTAATTGTGATACATTTTCATTGTTATAATTTCTTGTACACAAATTATTTAAAGGCTTTAAAAACAAATTAAGCAAGCATTCTTTCAATCTATTAAGGTTAAGCTTCAAAATATTGTTTTTGGTCAGTTAAAGTTCCACTCAAATTTCCTGAGGGAGGAATGAACTGAAGCTGAATTTGACATTGCAGATCCTGCGATTTGACTATTGCGAATGATCACATTGCGATGAAACGATATATTGTGCAGCCCGTATTCGTATAATTGAAGTCAATGGTCTTCTGTTTTTGAGATTAACCAATAAACACATAAAAACATGTCCAAATCAAGTGTAGTACATGCAAGCTTCCTCTCCATTGATGATGACGTATGCATCAATGTACACTCAAGACCCTGGTGTACTTCAAACAAAAATAAAGAATGAACTAAAATAATGAGAATGAAATGATGTTATTTTGAACAATCTGAAATCTGGCTGGATGTCTTTTCGACATCAATACAGCAGTTCAAATCAAACTTATGGGGGAGTTTGTTTTGGCTTCTAAACACATTTGAGCTGCCATTGGTTCATGGCGATTATGTAGTCAGTGGGTGTGTTGTCAAACTCACCTTTTTTTGACTTGTGATTTTTTTTCCCCTCAATTTGTTTCTCATTACATGTTGGTCAAGCAGGAGAAAAACATCTAAAAGTTGTAGCAGTAAATGCACTATTCTGTGCTTGGTGCAAACAGCCAAATTACTTATCACTGCAAATCTCTTGTCATGTGTTGTTAGGACACGGGCTCACAATGTAACCTGTTCAACGAATGTTTACGTTCATAATATTTATATTATTTGCTAATTAATAACCACCTCAGGTGGAACTCTGAATCTGCGTCTCATTTCGTAGTCTGCTACTGTCCATCGGAGGTTGTATTTCGGTCACGCACACATGCTTTGAGAGCCTTCCTGACTGAATGACTGAAATATGCGATTTTGCACCAAGGCAACCCAGGGTGCTGAAATATACTTGGCTAAACTGGCATTGGGCATGTTAAAAGAACCAAAACAAAGACAGACGTTCCGGCATGGAAAGCACATTTTCTAAACAGAATGACTGACTTAAGCATTGTTTTTGTGATAAACAGGAATGTTCACTTAGTATGTTTTTTAAATATCTGCAAACATATTGTGGTATTTTTATGCTTTAAAAAATGTACATATAGCACCTTTAAAGACTCAGAGGGAGTCACACATCGGTGTGAGAAGCCCACCTCACCTCATGCCACGTTTTTTTCCCCCACACCAAATTTTGCCATTCAGTACACCATTACTCAGCCTTTTTGAACTTCTTTTTGCCTTCAAACAAAGATCGAAAAATAAGTTTGTTTGTAAACATATTGTGGTATTTTAATGCTTTAAAAAACCTACATACAGCACCTTTAAAGACTCAGAGGGAGTCACACATCTGAGTGAGAAACCCACCATTACTCAACCTTTTTGAACTTGTTTTTGCCTTCAAACAAAGAATGAAAAAGAAGTTTGTTTGTAATATATTATTATGAAGTATATTAATATTATACGAGGTCTTCAGACTTCATTTACCTGCCTGTGAGTGTAATTTATAGCAGTTGCATCTTTGACAACTTATTTGTCACCTCATACCTTACTGAGCATGCACATGCATACGTCATCAAGCAACTAGAAACTCATGATCACTACAATTGTCCTCACACCGATAAACATTTGTCCAGGCTATCCATAAAACCTAATATAACATTGTAAATAATTTCTTGCTCATGGATCTTCTCACTTCAGAAGCCATTAATATATCATCAGGAGACACAAGGGTTGATTTGCACTTTCTTGTATGTGTTTACTTTAATCTCAAAATAGATGACCATTGAACTTGCATTATTATACAAATCTCAAAGGATCACAAATTCAGCTAAAAATCTTCTTTATTGTTTTACTGAACAAATGTAACCTGCATCGTCATTGGAATAACTGTCAATTTTCAATGTTGGTTGAAGTATCTCTTTAAAACATATATATATATATATATATATATATATATATATATATATATATATATATATATATATATATATATATATATATATATATATATATATATATATAGTGAAAAGGTTAGCAAATAATGGTTTTATATGTTTAACAGTGCCATTTTTGTGCCATTTTTTTATCATGGGATAATAACAGGCAGTTAAGAAAGAAGGGAATAAACCAAAAGAAAGTGAGTGAGTGAAAGAGATGAAACAATTAGGACAGTTTTATTAATAAACTCTTGGCTTAAAAAGATGAATAAACCATAAATATCCTTTGGCTTTCTGTAAACTTTCATTCTGGTGCCTCACCGATCATCTAGTTAAATTAGTTTTTTTACTATCTTGAATTTGTGAATCCCCCATTTTCTTCCCCTTTCATTTCTTGTCTGCCTGTTTTTGATTTCTGACAAACTCTACACAAGTATTACCAATGAACTAGAGAGTTGCTGACGTTTTCTGTTACTATTTCTGCTGTTCAAGTTATTAGTTTACCGTAAGTCACATGAATAAACGTCCAAATCAAGCTGCCTGTAAAGTGGGTTCAGAGGTCACCCATCCCTTTTCCCAGTGCTCTATAAAAAACAAACTTGTCTGGGGTAATGTGTGCAGCTGTAAGTAAACATATTGAACTTAAATGTTGACTTAATTGAACCACTTTAAATGACCATAATCATCAATAAATAAATTACAATTTATTCTGGCATACATTCATTTTTAGGAAGGTTTCTATGCAAAAAGGTTTAAGATGAGACCACAGGCCTGTGTTGACTTTAGGTGAAGGACTTCACCTCTCAGCACCTGGTGGTATGCATTCCCCAGAACATTTCTCCTTTAAAAGGAAAAGGTGGGAATACTTTTCAGTGTATCTTTCTTTGAGCTGCCAAATCAGACCAATATGGAGATTTGTTATTGCAAAAGATTTGGTACATAATAATACTAAAATTTCAGCTCAATTGACCATGTTTAGGTATAATATTAATTGATAACCCCAAAAATAATTAAATCTTTTTATTTCTTAATTAAAGGCTGGAAATAATTGTTAATCCAGTAATAAAACTGCACTTGTTAGTTAGTAAGTTGTCTTCATTTTGTCTAATGTAAATCATAAAAAACTAGAGATCAGTATCGTGAATTGTATCACACTGAGTACGTTTACATGGACACCAATAATCGGATTTTAACCATGTAAACAGCGATTTTTGATTCATTTAATTCGATTAAGGTCATATTCGAACTAAAAAGAAATCGAATTAAGGGTGCTTTCACACTTGGTTCAGTTGCCTGGACCGTACCCAAGTTCGATTGTCCCCCCTTGCCACCTTCTCGGTTGGTTTGTGTTCACACTGTCTTTTTTCCTTCTGAACCCCGGTACGCTTGCGTCATAGAGCTGCTGTTTTGTTTACTGCTGTTGCTAGGTGACGGTCACGAAAGCAAAGCGCTAAAATGGAGACTTCCGCACATCGCGGTCGATTTGCTTTTACTAAATCTTTTAGTTTTGGACATACAGAAAGCGACTCGCGTCTATCTGCCGCAAAAATATTATAAACATTCAGAACATCACACAGTTACTGCAGAAGCTGTTTCTGGAGGAGACAAGCAGACATCACTGTGTATCACTGTGCTTTGCTCAGTCTCGCTTGTCACCAAGGTACAATAAGTGGCGCACACACACGAATGAACGTTATGAAAACGATAGTTTGTTGTACAGTTGGCGGTTCACTTCCGCTATTTGGTACGATTGCATTCATACTAGAAGTGAACCGTACCAGAGTTCGCACGAACCGTACCCCAGACCACCTCTTTCAGGCGGACTCGGGTACGGTTCACGGGTGCGCACCCGAGTTCAGAAGACACGTTCACACTAGCTAAACGTACTGTACTATGACGTCAAACGAACCCGGGTGCGGACCAAAAGTGCTAGTGTGAAAGCACCCTAAGAGATGTGGAGTATGCCGATTTGAGTTGCATTAATGAAGTGCAGTACAGACATGTAAACAGTAAACACATAATCAAACTATGACTTTTGTGTAGGACTTTTCGCTGCATTTTGCGACAGGATCCACACACACATGTGGCTGTTTGACACTATTCTTTGCACTTACCGAGTCAGTGAAGACCACAGACACATACACCGTGAAATGCGGAGGTTTTTTTTCTCCCATTCAGCGTGCGGTATGAAATTAAAATAAACCAACACTCTTCCAGCAGCTCATAGTTGCATCCAATATCTCGTTTGTCACGGGGGGCAGGCTTGAAATGTTCCCGAATGAACGTGAAAGTGCCAAACTGCAGTTAAATTCGACAAATTAAATCTGAAACACCCGAAATTACATGAAACTCCGGAGGAAACGTGGATAGCACGGTGACGCAATGACGTTAATCGAATTGTGTGCTGTAACATGTAAAACGGGATTATGAAAGGAGCATTCAATAAAAGCAACTCATGTAAACACCTAAATTATATTATTTTCTTAATTAGATTAAGAAAAATAATTCAATTACTGATGTCCATGTAAACGTACTGATCGTGCGTTGAGACTTGTGAATTGTTGCATCCCTAATATACAGGCAGGTTTCTTTCAGTTAAAGCAGCTTAGATTAAATGTTAGTCTAGGACTAGCCTTAAGCCATGTCTGTGAAACTGAGGATAGTGCAGGTTGTGTATAGGCATGGGCCGGTATGAGATTGTGACGGTATGATAACCTTGGATATAAATATCATGGTATCACGATATTGTGATTACTGCTCTAAAATAAGTTCTTTTTAACTGTTTGGGAAAAAAAAAAAACTTTTCTTCTGTTGAACACAATGTATTTTATTTTGAGAAACCCGCTGGAGAAACTGTTGTCCTAAAAAACTAAATAAAATAATTGTGAAAAACCTAAAAAAAATAAATATATATATATATATATATATATATATATATATATATATATATATATATATATATATATATATATATATATATATATATATATATATATATATATATATATATATATATATATATAAACAGTTGAAGTCAGAATTATTAGCCCCCCTTTGAATTTTTTTCTTTTTTAAATATTTCCCAAATTATGTTTAACAGAGCAAGGAAATTTTCACAGTATGTCTGATAATATTTTTTCTTCTGGAAAAAGTCTTATTTGTTTTATTTCGGCTATTATAAAAGCAGTTTTTAATTTTTTAAACACCATTTTAAGGTCAAAATTATTAGCCTCTTTAAGCTATATATTTTTTTGATAGTCCACAGAACAAACCATCGTTATACAATAACTTGCCTAATTACCCTAACCTGCCTAACCTAATTAACCTAGTTAAGCCTTTACATGTCATTTTAAGCTGTATAGAAGTGTCTTGAAAAATATCTATTAAAATATTATTTACTGTCATCATGGCAAAGATTAAAAAAATCTGTTATTAGAAATAAGTTATTAAAACTATTATGATTAAAAATGTGTTGAAAAAATATTCTCTCCGTTAAACAGAATTTTTTTTTTTTTTTTGGGGGGGGGGGGGGGGGGTATGGGGGGAAACAGAGGGGCTAATAATTCAGGGGGGCTAATAATTCTGACTTCAACTGTATATACCTTTGAAATGGTATAACAGAAAACCTTTTTAAAACCTTGACTTTTCCCAGCCGTGGTAAACCTTGAAACTGGTTATCGCCCTATGCCTTGATGTGTATATCTGACTTTATGCAGCCTGTGCAGATGACAGTATTGAAGATACTTTTACAATGGCTCTGCAAACTTTTCTTAGACTTTTTAAAGGTCTCTTCTGTTTTGTGAAGCTGACCAAAGAACCTTCTCCTAATTTTAGACCACTCTGTTTCTCTCATTCGGCCAGAAAGACGTGCTTGAACCAGAGATACAGGAAAAGAAAAAGCGGAAATAGATAGTCTCAGAAGACTTTAATCGCCTTTGTGGGGATTTATCTAATGCCAGCAGCAGCAGCCTGCTCGCCAATTTTAGTTCACCCAAACAATTTTTATTCTGTTATTAATTACTCACCGTCATGTTGTTCCAATTCCCTGAGACTTTTGTTCATCATCGGAACACAAATTATGATATTTTAGATTTTATTTGAGAGTTCTCTCTTTCTCCATAGACAGCAACAGTCCCGAGACAAGAAAAGAAACCAAAAACTGTGTCAAAACATTTCATGTGACTTCAGTGGTTTAACTGCAGTCAAATGAAGATCCAAGAACCTTTTTGTGTGTAAAAAATGTAAAAAATGACCTGTTCTGTCTCAGGTCATCATTATGTGCATTTACTATGGACAATACTACTATTGCCATTAGCTTCAGCTAGCATCGTATTGCCTGTAGTAAACGTGCACCCCGACCTGATGTGAAATATTTAGGCGAACAAAATTGGTTTTACATTTTTTTGACTCACCCTTAGACCGTTCAACATATAGGTGACATTTTTCTTCTTCAGTGGAGATTTTATGAAGATGTATAGCTGAAATTGTAGTTCTTGGTGATTCATTCATATCAGCACTACTTATATACAACATATACTTACTACTTGGCAAAACAAAATTAGTACCTAATTATACATCAGAGTGTTATGAAGCAAAATGATCAGTCTGTGATCAGAAACTGAACATTATTTACAACATTTTTACCTTTTACCTACATCCGGAATGTGTTTAGCCATCAAAATACAAAGTTGTATCTTCATTTGCTAACATCATGTCAGGTAAACTAGTATCGTTTTAGGTATAAATTAGCAACACACAATAAAACATTACTATATTAACCCCCGGTTTCACAAACAAGGTTTAAGGCTAGTCTTGGATTAAATTGCATGTTTGAGCTCTCTCAACTAAAATAACTTAGATTGAGATGTCTTAAAATATGGCAGTGTCATTTTTTTTGTCTCCAATGCCCACCAGTAATGTATTTTTCTAAGGCCATTTTATAAATGTGGCTTAAATAGCCTAATTTAACTAAGGTCTAGTCCTGGCTTAAGCTAAGCCTGGTTTGTGAAACTGGGCCTAAGAATACAACATGTATATTTATTAATAATACTTTCATATTACGAACATTGCTTTTAATAAAACTAAAATCATTTTGACCCTGTTGGCTTTCCATAGTCCAAGGCACATTGTAATCTGGTGTTTAGTAATGCTTTTAATAGTGTTGTTGACCCAGCGGTTGTGTTTGTTTACGTGTAAGGAGCCTATTAGAGAGTTTGCCTCAGAGACAAAAATAGCTTACGGATTTGCATGAGTGTGTGACGTTTTATGAAAATGTGGTTGAATGTAAGAGTTTAGCAAAATCTGCAGATAGTCAGGCTTGTGTCTTCAAATATAAGATGCAGAAAATGCTTTGGAAATGTACCTTGTGTCTCACAGAAGAGTTTAGTTATGACAGAACATTATGGGGAATCTAGATAAACATCAGCATAAAACAACTACTTGTACGGTTTATAACCGCTTGTAATTATCTGAAATTTGCTTCAGTTAATAGAAATTTTGGTCACACTTAATTTTAAAGGGCATCTATTTTACCTCTTTTTCAAGATTTAAGATAAGTCTTTTGTGTCTCCAGAATGTGCTCAAATCATCTTGTAGCTGTTTTTGTTGCCTGTGCCTTTAATGCTAGTTCTCCCCGTCCACGGTTCCTACATGCCTCCCAGAGGGTGCCTCAATCTCCGCCTTGGCTGTGTCAGATAAAGAGCACAGACATGAAGGAAGCAGATCTCACGTAACGTTTGTGAGAAATCCTACAGTAAGAACTTTACCAATAATTATTTGATGTATTTGTTGTGGAGTTAATTCAAGCTATCCTGCAACAATGAGTCACACAATGTCGTTACAAAGTTCACACACACACAGACAAGTGTGTTTTTAACTTTGCACTGTTTTTGCATGGCAAATGTGACAGGATACACGTTAATATCCACTGCTGTATGGATATCCAATATGTTAATGTACAAAATAAACCTGATTTAACATCCACAAACCAGTATTGAAGCATTCTTTTATAATTGTACTGACATGTGGCTGTGGTGATAAAGTAAAGACGATAAGATTGCTGTAATTCATTACAAACATGCACTGTTTAAAATGTTTTAAACTTGTAAAACTCATTCTTGATCACATTTGATGATGATTGATGATCACAGAGAGATGAACAGATCTTTTAATCCAAGTTGCTTTGCGCATGTCCTGTCCTGTTGATATGATGATACGCAATGCTTAATTTGTGAATTGCAAGGTCCCGGAACAGATCAAGGTAACGGATCCGGCAAGTTACCTGAGGATGGAGAGGTGTCGCGCACTTAATTTACCAAACTGTAGGGGTAAATTTACAGTTTTAACCCAAAGAATGTCCAGTCTGTCAGATGAAGAAGAGCCGGAGTCAGAGATTCAAATAAATAAATAAGTTTACTGAAGATAGTTTGTAGTTTCATCAGCAGAAGCCAGCTTCAACACTCACAATGAGTTCCTAGGCCGCTCAGCTTACCATCACAAATCAATAACAATTATACTCTCACATAACGTCATTAACTGCGTCATACATATAGGTGTTCTAACCTGATTGGTTAAAACACAGACTAGACTAGGAAAACTTCCACGTGGGAGTGATTGATGGTTGGTGCGGTGGATGGCGGAGGGGTGTCGTGGACCAAAGTGAGCAGAGCAGGGGTGTCGCAGACGAAAGTGAAGAGGGTTGGGGAATCGCGGAAGAAAGTGAACATGAACTGCTGATGGGGGAGGAGGGCGGTTGAGGGGTGGGATCTGTAAAATGAGGTTCCGGATCAGATTTCAGAGGTGCTGGATCTGGCGTGTTCCGGCACAAATTAAGCCCTGATTATACGCGTTACTACGGAGACATGGTAATACATAGCTGTCAATCAATTCGGGGGGTGGGGAAACCACACTCCTACGTGACGTTGCGGTGGGCCTGAAAGTAGGAGGGATTTGGATCCTATTTTAACACCAGAAAATTTTTAAAAAGAGACTTATTGTCTTTATATCACCCCAGTATGACTGTGGACACACTATACCTACGCACAGTCCTGTCCAAACAGCTTCCAAAAGATGATTTTCATCATAGGTGCCCTTTAAGGTAGAATTCCTGCTATTAACAAACCATTAACTTTGACATTCAGCTCAATAAAAATTAAATTGTTACAGTGTTTATTTTTGTTCTTGATGCGGATCGCTTTCACAAGGCAAAGTTTCTAAACAGACCACAAAAGTTAAAACAAGTCACGTGCGAGTAAACTCCTCACATTAGTCAGAATTACACAGAAAAAATATCAGATCGTAATTTCTGATAAACAGCACTCGATAACATTTCAGCATGCTTTCACTTTCGCATGCAAGATGAAACGCACATTTACCAGTAGGAATGACTTTCCACCCTACTCATAATTCTATCTTCATAGCCGTATATATGCCTATTACATATCCATAATACACTGTGATATAGCCTGGTTCGTTAGTTCATTGGATCGTATTGCTTTCTCACTACAATCGATCCGCTCCAGAGTTCGTTTCAATCAAGCCGAGACCACCTCATTCGAGTGATCTCAGACCAATTGATTTGCCGCAGATCCGAGCACGATTGCAGGTTTCACATATGCCAAACGAACCGTGCTAACTAAGCAAACGAGACAGGTTCCGATTCCAAAACAAACGTCTAGGTGTGAAAGCACCCTAAGATCATGCAGCAAATGTACTTTATTGGCCTTCTTCTTTTTCACGTGTAAGCGGGTGCAACCATTGGAATCTTTTTGGTACGAGATTTCCAGTCTCGTTCATCTCTGTTGATTTTAAATGTTAAAAACAGCTCGTTATGCTTCTTCTTTTTCAAACAGATATTTTCTTATTATATTATTCTTCGTTTTATGTATAGTCATGAACACACCTGTTTGTAGAGCAAGTAGCTTGGCTGTTTTCTGAGATCCATTATTTATAGTTATTTCTCCTATAGAGCATTTCAATGTGGTCATGTCATTGGCCTGTGAACATTTCCTTGTCCAACATTTGCTTGTTGTCAAACTATTTTATAACTGTAACAAGACTCAATTCAATCATTTTTTAACATTGTTTATTAATATGTGGCTCGTTTTGGATTCTCGGAAGCTATAGAAATTAAAAATGTAAAATGTAAAACAGGAAATACGTTTGGACCATTGTTTTTTTTTACACCCCTCAAAATGGTCTATAGGGAACTGAATCGGAAGTTCTAAAACAATTGCACAAACGAGTGCACTTCTACATCGCAGAATAAGGTCAGGCTACTAATAAACAGACAATATCTTAATAATAGGCAGGTAATAAGCCACTAGATAATTGAACTAAATTGTTTCAGAAATGTTGAATGTTCACAAAAGCCTTTCTACAAAATGTAAACACACAAAGATGATATCTTGAGGAGGACATGCTTTCAGGGAATTCCAGAGTAATATGTGAGGAAATTCCTAAGATCTTCTACTGTGTTGTTTGTCCTCATGTCAGATGACTGTTACTCAGTTGAATCGATGGTAAATTCTGTCTTTCATCTTAAATCCTTTTATATGCTTTCAACTGTACTTGTACCGTGCTGAGCTGCACATGTGACCAGTTGATCCAGGGTGAGTTTAGTTAAGTTTGCAATCTAAATATTTGCAACCGGGTCAGTGTTTCTTAGTAGTCCATGAAACCAGTGGGTGCTAAATGTGCATTAGTGTGACGACAAGAGTTTTCTTTTTCTTTTTGAAGAGTTGTGGTTGTGGCATAGCTGTTTAGTGGTTTTGACAGATACTTTGTTTCACCTTCTTGTAAACTGTGAAATAAGGGCAGAAGTGTCTGTGCAGATCTTTTAGTGTTAAGCATTTCTTTGTATCAAAACTGATTAGCCTAAGTCCACTCATGGATTTGCAACATTCATTTTGAAGTGCTTGTATTATGCTTTTCTGGTATTTGTTTTTAAGTAGTGTGTAATATAGCTGTTTTTGGAAAGATTCAAAGATTGCTCTAGCATCTGCTTAAGGAACTTATGGTGCATCATAGGGCTGCACAATATCTTGTTTTAGCATTGATATCGCAATGTGTGCATCCGCAATAGACACATCGCATAGATATGCAATTTCAGTCTAATTTTTTTATTTACATATACAAAACCATAATGCATGCACTGTTTATTTCACTTTTTTCTGTGCTTTGTTGCATTTATCTATGCTTGTAGTTTGTTTATGACATGCTATTCACTCTCCTACAGAATCATCCCAATCAAAATTAATACATTCAGTAACACTTTAGGGATGAATTCACACTATTAACTAGTTGCTTATTAGCATGAATGTTATTGAGATATTGGCTGCTTATTAGTATTTATAAAGCACATGTTCTGTATGATCTTATTCTACATCCCTAATCCTACCCAATACCTAAACTACCTTAATAACTATTACGGAGCAAATTAGGAGTTTATTGAAGCAAAAGTCAAAGTGGTTTGCCAAGAGCGAGAAGTGAACATTAAAATAAAGTGTGACCAAACATTCTTTCCAAATATAGCAAAGTGTTTCGCAATATATATCAAAATATTGCAATGTTAGATTTTTACAAAATCTTGCAGCCCTAGTGCATTAAATATACTTTAAATGCCCTGATAGCCTCATGTGCTCAGTCTGTCTGTTCAACAGCATTCATTGCTAAATAAAAAAAGTTTATACAATCCCTCTGGAGACGCCATCATCACTCCCCGTGCTCTCCTGTTTGTTTATGGTAGGTGTTACCTGTGGCTTGTTTAGACAGTGCTGATTGGGTGCGCTTACGCTCAAACAAAGGTGAGCTCACACTTATGGTTACTACTGACACACAAAGAGAATTGTCATGCATTTACTCTCGAACGAAGTATATACAGGTTTATATATTTACTGCAGAATTTACAATTAGCATTTCAAATCACAGCTTTGATTTAATTAGTTATTAAAACTGTTGTTTAAAATATATTGAACAAAAATCGTGTGTCTGTTAAACAACACTTGGGAAATATTTGAAACAAAAGGATTAAGCTTTCATTGGAGGGCTAATCATTTTGCCTTCAACTGTACTTTAGAAGAAAGAATGAGTATGCGTGCTTGAATTAATATGGTAAATCTGATGGCATTGTTGCTGCTCCTATCATAGGATTTACAAATGTTCAGGAATTCTGTGGCAGGGTTGCCAGGTTTTCAAATCAAATACGGCCCTATGGCCAATCAAAACTTGCCCAAATATCAACCCCAATCTCTAAACTCAAAATCTGCCATAACCATACATAAAAATAAACATTTTACATCACTGAATGCATTATGTAGTTTCTTCTTCTTCTTCTTCTTCTTCTTCTTCTTCTTCTTCTTCTTCTTCTTCTTCTTCTTCTTTTATTGCTGTATATTGGTAATGGTAAACATTCAGTATTCATAAATAAAACCATCTTTCCTTCAGATTGACAGCTGAAAAACCAAATCGTTTAGCTGATTGTGGTGATACATTTTCTTTAGATTTGTTTGAATATATTTTATGTCACTGTATGCATTCAACACATTTTTCAAAATAACCTTTACACTATCTGACAAAAGTCTCACCTATCCAAGTTTTAGGAACAACAAATAATAACTTGACTTTTAGTTGATCATTTGGTATCAGAAGTGGCTGATATGAAAGGCAAAGCCCTCTAGATTACGCTTATTTTACCACATTGTGTATGACTACCATGAGCTTGGACGACTACATCCATACATCTCTGCAATGACTCAAGTAACTTATCAATAAAATCATTTGCAATGGCAAAGAAAGCGTTCTTGCAGGACTCCCAGAGTTCATCAAGATTATTTGGATTCGTCTTCAATGCCTCCTCCTCCATCTTACGCCAGACATGCTCAATAATGTTCATGTCTGGTGACTGGGCTGGCCAATCCTGAAGCCCCTTGACCTTCTTTGCTTTCAGGAACTTTGATGTGGAGGCTGAAGTATGAGAAGGAGCGCTAACCTGCTAAAGAATTTGCCCTCTCGTGTGGTTTGTAATGTAATGGGCAGCACAAATATCTTGATACATCAGGCTGTTGATGTTGCAATCCACTCTGCAGATCTCTTGCACACACTCATACTGAATGTAACCCCAAACCATGATTTTTCCTTTACCAAACTTGACTGATTTCTAGGGATGCACCATTCCCAATACTTGCATCAGATATCGGTTCGATACCACATATTTTTGCTGGATCTGGTATTGGCCAGCTGGTTCCGAACCGAATCTGATCTTGCTCATGCGCTATATTCTGTGTAATTTATAAGCCAGCAAAAACCATGAAGGTAGCCTGTTATAAGGGCCTAGAAAGTTGTCATGTAGGCCTACTATATCCCAAATGTTCTGAAGCCATTCTATAGTTTATTGTGAAGCACAGATGAATATTCAAGTGCTTAAATTCATGTTCAATTCAGCACTTCCCGCCGCTGCGTCTGTCGATCATTCTCCATTCATTCACAATTCAAACTACGTGTCGCGTTCATGACAACACGAAAAACTTTCTCCAAGACTAACTGTTCCTCCTAATATAAATAATCAGTGAAGAAATGCATTTAGTTCAGAATTAAATGGGTTCATTTTGACCTGCAATAAGGGGTTCATTGCTGTTTCTAAATCATGTATCATTTTGTGTCTGTTAGATCAGCAGATCGCATTCGCTACACTGGAGTAGAGAGGGTTATAACCTGCTCTTCACACAGAAAGTAGGCCTACCTGAAATAGTAAATTAGAAAAGGCTCAATAATACATTGAACTGATCCTCAACGCACTGATGAAAAGTGTTTGCAGAAACTGGAGGGCTGCACGCTGTGTCTCAGTGATGCATCAAGCGTGTCATTCACGCACCTGCTGCGCAGATGCGATGTGCGCCGGTCCGTAAAATTATTTTGTACGCTAATATTAAAAGTTTCTGTTCTCTCATCCTTCCGACTGAGTTTATTCTTCCGAGGGGAATACTTTCAGTGCTGCGAATAGTTTGTAAAGCCTGGTTCATTGTGGTCAAAGTAGTTGATTTAATTAATAAAGGGAAACTGACGGGCGCAATGTGGATAATCATTAACAGAAAAATATTAAGCCTAATATAGGCTACTCTGAAACTTTGGATTTTTCACTGTAATTTTATTTATATTAATATTTTATTTAACAGACCAGTTTGTGTTTTGATTAGGGTCAATAGTGGTAACCTACAGATTTCAAAGAAAAATCGTAATTAAATAAAGAAAACATAAGCTGGACCACAGCAGATTAATGTCAAAACGAATGCTCAAATAATGTAGCCTAGTTTACAACAAGCATCATGTTTTTAGTTAGATTCAGTCATCTGTCATTTACAGTAGGACTATACAGTAGGTCTGTTATTTTTACTAAAGAAGATATATTATTTGAGTTTATCACCAGAACTATAGAAACTGTGCCAAAAAAAACAACAAAAAATGCCACAGTATCGGGATCGGATCTGTATCGGTCGATACTCAGAATTTTGGTATCGGGATCGGATCGGTTCCAATAAAAGGTATTGTGTATCCCTACTGATTTCTGTGGGAATCTTGGGTCCATGCGGGTTTCAATAGGTCTTCTGCAGTATTTGTGATGATTGGGATGCAGTTCAATCAGAAAAATCTTCCTTCTGCCACTTTTCCAAATGATCAACTAGAAGTCAATTTATTGCTCTTACAACTGGAATCGACGACACGACTTTTGTCTGGTAGTGTATAAGTAATTACAATGATTAAATTAAACATACTGAGGGGGGACGCGGTGGCGCAGTGGGTAGCACTTTCGCCTCACAGCAAGAAGGTCGCTGGTTCAAGCCTCGGCTGTGTCAGTTGGCATTTCTGTGTAGAGTTTCTGTTTCCATGTTCTCCCGGTGTTCGCGTGGGTTTTCTCCGGGTGCTCCGGTTTCCCCTACAAGTCCAAAGACATGCGGTATAGGTGAATTGGGTATGTTAAAATTGACCGTAGTGTATGAGTGTGTGTGTGAATGAGTGTGAATGGATGTTTCCCAGTGATGGGTTGCAGCTGGAAGGGCATCCGCTGCATAAAAACATATGTTGGATAAGTTGGCGGTTCATTCTGTTGTGGCAACCCCAGATCAATAAAGGGACTAAGCCGACAAGAAAATGAATGAATGAATAAACATACTGATTTAGTTAGGGCAACACTGTCCTGTGCATCACTGTTAGTGGTTGACCAATCACACGACTCTGTCATTTGACCAATGAGAGTAGAGCAGGCACTCAGAAGGGAGGGGTTTAGAGCAGTGGTTCTCAACTGGTTTGGCCATGGGACCCACATTTTTACATGGTCATCAAGCCGCGACCCAAACTTTTAGGAACTATAATATAATTTTAGGAATTATTATTAATTTGTATGTTTGTTAACATACACAAATAGTGACAGATAAATCACAAGTCACCAATATTTACAAATAAACAATATTTTATTGCTGTCATTTAACAAAATGTATCAAATTATAGAAATATTACAAAGTAAGGGTAAGAAAAGGTTCAGTTAGCATGAACTAAACTGAACTGTTAATAAAACATTAACACTGATCCTGTTGAACAGAACAAATCAGCAAATTACAGTAAAATGATTAAAACAATCATAACCATTTTTACATGTAATATGACAGCAATTATAAACATCTGTTTCACTTAACAGTAATTTGGGAAGCTAATGAGATAACTGAGGATGTGCTTTACTCCTGATAAGAGTTTTAAAGTCTGGGGTGATGGTAGACCCGAAGATCGTGCTCCATGTCCAACCTGTTCCTTTGCTTTGACTTATGCTGCACCAAGGAAGAGAATCCACTTTCACACAAATACGTAGTGCTGAATGGTAGGATGGATTTGATCGCACGAATGGCAAGGGACGAATACTCAGAAAGCACTTCGCGGCACCAAAACTGGGAGAGGCTTACTTCACTGAATATATTTTTCATCGACTTATCACATGACAGCTCCACCAGCTGATTCTCTTTGTTGCTCGGCAATGTGACGCTTTCCACGTCGATTCCAAAGCGATTGCTAATCCACGGATCATCATCATGTTTATCGAGAAAGTAGTCGGTACGGTTGTTGCGGGCGCATTTCAAAATAAAAGTCCGGTATAAGCAAAATAAGTCAAAAATTAAACTTTTGTTGTTTTTTTGACCACACACTCCGCGACCCACTGAAAATGTTCCCGCGACCCACTCTTGGGTCGCGACCCACCAGTTGAGAAACACTGGTTTAGAGAGTCTGAATCTTTGAACGAACAACTTGAAGAAAGAAACTGTTTATTATGATAAAGCGAAAGTGTTTTTTGACCTTGAATGTAAGTTGAAGACCTCAAAAAAACAACAACAGCTTTAAAATGGGATAGAGGTACTGTACTGTAATTACACCTGTCCTTAATTGTGCAAAGACAGCTAACCCTGAATTTAAAAAAACTTAATCTCATCAATATCACAGTGATGATTGATTTCCTATATTAATACCTGTTTTTTAATCCTGAGACAAAGGTTAAATCCAGGACATCCAGTCCCACCCACTGCCATATCACAGCAATATCCACAATACCTCAGCAGCTGTGCCGTGTCTCCGTCTATAAATAGCTTAAAAGTCCCTCTATGGCTTTTACGTGTCTATGTTACAGTCATCCTCAGACTGAGCTCTCCCCATACAATGGGCTCAAACACTGGACCCTGACAAAGGCACCGCTGTTGGCCCTGTTTTTAGCTGTACATCATCGCTAAGTAATCAGTTCCTCAGCCATGCTTAATTTCCGAACTCTATAAGTGCGGTCAGTGTTTTTGCTGCGATGTGACAGACGTTTGTTTAATGAGTCTGAATTTGATTTAGATAGCCCTCATGAATAGCCAACTTATGCATGGATTTCACTGAAGGGACTGAAACTCAAAGTCATTTTCATTTCAAGGTCATTTGTGTTTGAATAGGCCTTTTGTTGTCTCAGGCATTAATGTGCTCTTGAAGAAGGCTTTTTAGGTTTGATCATAATAGATGCGCGTCCCCAACATATACTGTATGTGCTTCGCATTTTGTGTTTTAACTGCGCTAATTAGCTGTTCTTTCAAAACAAAATGAAGGATGTGCTGGTAAATTTGGTTGTATTTTTTGTTAGCATGTTGCCAAGCTATCGGTTTGATACTATAATAGAGTGCAACAAATTTTTCAACTTACTATTTAAATAATTGTTGAAAAGACAGATTTCTGCATTACATTTGAAAACTTCTTTTTCTGCGATATAAATTGGACTTAAAGGGGTGGTCCACAGTGTATTTTTAAGGCTTTGTTGTGTTTATAAGATGCAAAGCAATGTGTGTTCATGCTTCACTTGTAGAAAATCACATATTTTTTTCATATATCTTACTTTGATTATAAACAGCTACTCAGCAAACATGAAAACGTAATATTTCCTAGTTCTTCTGAAAGCCTGCCATCAAGATGCTCTGATTGGTCAGCTAACATAATGTGCTGTGATTCTCGGATCGGCTCCACATCACCAGGAAAAGCGTCACGCCAAGCACATGTGTAAATACTGTCAGTCAGAGTAGCTGTTAGCCGTATAAGTGTGAGCCTGAATCAGACAGAAAATGACACAGAGGACACAGCTGAACCTCACGCCTGCTCTCTAAAATAAAATCTGACAAGTGTCTTTCATATGTATATTTGGTTTATAAGCATGTGTAAGTAATATGAAACGTTCACATCTTTTGAGAGTTCATTATCTGGGATGTAGAATGCAGGGAAAGCGGCCGCATAGAGAGACACTGCAGCACTGCTGAAGATTGTGAGTGTTTACAGGGGTTTGATGGATAAATATGAATTTGTAGCCGATGGCCGATAGACATTACGATGCTGAGCCATTGCTGAGCCACGATGCTGAGCCATAAAAAACTTAGCTGGAATAATATCTTTAAATACATCACTCACCAAGAAGCCACCCATCGCGCACCCTGCCCCCATGGAGCCTTCGGATTCGACCATTCACAATGTCCTAATAAGGCCAACACTTAATTGGTACATAATTGGTAAAAAAAA
Organism: Danio kyathit; assembly: GCA_903798195.1. Taxonomy (NCBI): domain Eukaryota; kingdom Metazoa; phylum Chordata; class Actinopteri; order Cypriniformes; family Danionidae; genus Danio; species Danio kyathit. Next base: position 41,639,049 of record LR812539.1, read on the forward strand.
ATAATAATAAAAAAAATTATATATATCTATATCTATATATCTATATATCTATATATCTATATATATATATATATTGTGTCAATTAACCCATTTTATCAATTATAAATTAATAGCTGTATTTCACATGTGTTGGTGCGATACTTTGTAGTGTGCAATTTAACATAATTGCCTCTGGGAGTCGCCAATGGAAATAAAACAAACACACACAAGAAATACACGTACGCCAGACATGAAGTTTGCGCAGACCAACTCACATTCTCATGTTAATTTCATGGTTAGTAAATCCAAACGCGAGCATGAAATCGTTTTTGTGCGTACGCAGCGTTGTTACATGAGGCCCCAGATGTTTATAACAGAGTAGTTGTGTAGTTGAAGTGACCTTACTGACTCATTTCTCATATATTTATTTTCTCTTCTCAGTACTGTGTGGTATCGATGAGATTCTTTGCCAGGATGAAAATGCTCTGCTGAGTTTTGAGGCCATCCGCAGCATTCACAAAGACATGGACGATGATGCAGATGGCAGTGTGGACGTGACAGAGACGGATGGGGTGAGGACTGTGGTTTTCTGGTCTGCTGAAAGTGCTTCACAGTGTGTGGTGGCCGATGTACAAACAAGTGCAAAGTTTACTTGCTTGAAAAGGACACAGCGGCTTTTGGCTCGCTCATTAGAGACTATAGATCTCTGTAAAGCTGCTTTAATATATGTCAACGTGCTTATGTAAATATGTACTTGACTCAAGAGTAAAGCAGTATTTTGTACAACACATTGGCTAGCAGGCTTGAGTGTTGCAAAACATTAGAGAAATGAAGTTTCTTTAGCATGTGATCTACATTCCTTGGTGAGATAAAGGGAAATTTATATTGTGACATAAAACCTATTTTTGTTATAGAGATATTTGGTATTATTTTAAAATAAAGTTACTTTGGGTAAAGAGTTTGTTCACCCAAAAATAAAAATTAGCTCACTCAATTTAAGCTTTTCCATTGTTTGGTGCATTTAGTGCCACTAGCTGAACAGGAGTGGAAAACAAACTTAGTTCACTCCAGTCCAGATGGTGGCACTAAATTCACCCAAAAATGAACCTCAAAAGTAGACGAAAGATGCAGTCCTAATAGGATATATCACCCCCCAAAGAGCACTTCGGAGTGAAAAAAAAAATGACCTCCATATTGACGTGTCGTTCCAAACCTAAGTGCTCAAAACTGGCCACTTCGAAGGGGCATCGGAATTATGGATTTTGAAGGGTACAATTGATGGACACTTTAGGCAACCATGATCTTTTTGTGCAGGGAAGTTTATTTATTTATTTTTATTGCAATGTGTATAACAATGAACTTACACTAACAGAAAAAGAGTGCAACTGAATGACTGGTGACAGAGGTTTGATGAAGATGAAAGTAAAGTTGAACATCTACCATGGCCTGCACAGTCACCAGAACTGAATATTATTGAGCCACTTAGGGGGTGGAGGAGCGAGCCACTACTTGATCCCACCACCATCAAGTAGTGACCTGGCTACTATTCTGCAAGTAGAATGGCCCAAAATCTCTCTGGCCACAGTGCAGTACTTGTATCTGTCATTCCCAAGACCAATTGATGCTGTATTGGCCGCAATAGGAGCCCCTACACCACACTAATGAATTATTGTGGTCAAAAACCAGGCATTTCAGTTTCATAGTCCAACCCCTGTATATGCCAGTTTAAAGGAAACTCTTCTCTGCATCTGCTGCCCCCCTCGTTTTATAAAGGCACAACACGTTTGCATGTATTTAGAAGGGATTAACAAATACAGTTTACAGTTTATAAAAAGCAGTCAATATTCTCTCTGAATCACCCAAAGCAATTCACTTTTCATGAGAATGCCACATCTGAGGCCTCTGGGTAAACAGCACCACTGCTGACCAAGGCCATAGACAGTCCTGTGAGCATAACCTTTACCACAGTTAGCACTGATCTGAGGATCGTGAGCCGGTCAAACTGTCTGCATTTACATACTGTAGGTGAACATGTCAAATCAACTGTTTACTGTGGCTTTACGTCTTCAGCCAAAAGCTGAATTATGCAAATACAAAGTGCTGTAAACAGAAACTCCCTCTAGAAATCAAAAAAGCCAAGTCTACACTTTAAATTTCATTTTTTCTATGCGTTTAAAAATATTTGTGCTTATTTATTTTTGTAGGCGTAGCTATGCATGTTTGGTGAATAGGCTAATAATGATAGATAGTAGCTTTAAACACATCCAAAGTTGACTGATTACATTAAGATTTTCTAACATTTTTTTGTATTAAAAGCTAAAAAAATGCAATTGAGGCAATTTTTTTAAATTTAATTAATACAAAACTGATTTGATTACATACATTCATTTTCTTACCGGCTTAGTCCCTTTAATAATCTGGGGTCGCCACAGCAGAATGAACCGCCAACTTATCCAACACATGTTTTACGCAGCGGATGCCCTTCCAGCTGCAACCCATCTCTAGGAAACATCCATACACCTTCATTCACACTCATACACTACGGACAATTTAGCCTACCCAATTCACCTGTACCGCATGTCTTTGGACTGTGGGGAAAACCGGAGCACCCGGAGGAAACGCAGGGAGAACATGCAAACTCCACACAGAAACGCCAAATGACCCAGCTGAGGCTCAAACCAGCGACCTTCTTGCTGTGAGGTGACAGCACTACGTACTGCGTCACTGCGTCACCGATTTGAATACATATAAATATATTTGAACATTAGAAAAACTTAGGTTTAAATTTTGGATTCGAAATAGTTTTGTTTCACACATTAGAGTCTTTATACTTTATATATTATAAGCTTTATACTGAGGGGAATTTCTCTATCTATTTATAACTTCAAAATTTGGAAAATACTGTGAACAGCCAGAAAAAAAAACATGATAAAAAAAGAAATAAACTGTATATAATTACTCAAATCTTGTATAAACAATCCGTCTGTAAAAACCTTTAGAATATACATATAAAACTGTAAGGTTTGGTGTATATAAGTAAATATATGCTGAAGTTATATTATTATTATTATTATTATTATTATTATTATTATAACTGGCTAGATGTACATTATTATCAGGGCTTGACAATAACTTTTTTGACCACCAGTAGTTTTCTAACGTTACTAGCCACACCATTTTCACTAGCCGCAATTTTGTTGTTGGGAAAATATATTTGCATAAATTTGATGTTGGCATGGTAAAGTTACTTGATTTAAATGAGGTGTTATGTCCATAACTTTTTTTATTTCACATGTCTTTTTAGGACTCAACACTAAGGATTTACCTTTTTTTCTCTGGCCACACCAAACTAATTATTTTCTTGCTACAAATAAAAAAAAAGTGTCAAAACAAGCTAAATATAGCTGTATACATACACTTTTTATTCAACAAAAATGTTCTTAAAAAAACTATTGACATTTAAAAAAATATTCTCATTTTTTTAAAACTATACACAGTATTTGTCCAGACTAAACGTCCCAGATCATCAGGTGACTATAGATAAATGGAGAGTTAATCTCCTTTTTAAGCAATGTTATTGTAAAGGATGATAATTAAACCATATTAACAAAAATAACTGCAAGCAAAAGAAAGCAGGTGAAAAACATTCTGTGTGCAATAGCGAAAGGGTTAAGGTTAGGCCCATCAATAATCTGTTCAAAGAATGGTAAAAGCTAAAGCAGCAACTGCTGCTGCTTACAAAAAAATCTGGAGATCTCTTGAAAGGAGCAGGACTGTGGGTGCACAAACACTGCTTTTTTCCAGTCTATTTCAAAGAGAAACGATCGCACCAGTTGCGTTTCCAGGCACAATTGTTTTGGAAACGGGAGCTTTTAAGCACTCGCGTGCTTCACGTCAGCTGTGCCTCGCTCACAATGTCTTCGTGAGCCTGATCAATCTCTCATTCGGTATTCACCTGCTTTCTTTTACTTGCGCGAACATCAATTGTGCTGCTTCTTAGTTCTAAGATCACATATGCAAGCATATTGACAAACGGTCTTAAACTAAAATTCTAGTCTTTAGGGACTAGGCAGCTCTGGCAATTGAAAATTTTTTTTCAACCAACCAAAATGGCTAATAGGGGTGTCTGTCTAACCCGCCACAGCTGAAATCTACCCGCATTTGGCGGGCTGGCAGGGGTGTTAATGCAAGCCCTGATTATCATGCTAATTACATGGCTACTTGCCATAAAACCTAACAATTAAGAGACAAAACATTGATCTGAGCTGTAATAATTTACAAAAATGTAAATAATTTAATAACATTGCTTTGGAATGTCATATTGACCAATCAGAATCATTTTTTTTTAGATATATGTAGTAAATGTATACAAAAATATTTATTGTAATTGAAACCTACAGGCACAAATTACAATTAAATTATTATATGTATTTAGAATATTTTCTTTTCGTCAGACGAAAAAAATCACAGAAAAGCAAAAAGTATCTAAAAATATTCAGTTGCATGAAAACATTTTTTGACTGCAGTGTCTTACCATAAATACCTTATCAATGAGAACTGCTACACCAGATGCTAAAACCTAATCTTTGTTTTCTCAGTTTCTAAGGGAAGACCTAAAGTACCACGACCCTAAAGGAAAACACAACAGTTTCCACAGAGCAGATCTGCTGATCACAGTGGAGGACATGTGGAACTCCTGGAAGGCCTCTGAAGGTTTGAACGGATTATTTTATATAAACCACACACCTATGAACCAATTTAGAGCAATTTCAAGATGACCACATTAATTTAGATGCATGTAGATTTGAAAGCAATACACTAGATGACAAAAGTCTTGTCATTGATCCCAGTTGTAAGAGCAACAAATAATAACTTGACTTCTAATTATTGAAAAGTGAGAGAAGGTAGATTTTTCAGATGAATCATCTGTTGAACTGCATCCCAATCATCACAATTACTGCAGAAGACCTACTGGAACCCGCATGGACCCAAGATTCTCAAAGAAGAAGAAATCAGTCAAGTTTGGTGAAGGAAAAATCATGATTTTGAGTGGATGGCAATATCAACAGCCTGAGGTATTAAGACATTTGTGCTGCCCATTACATTACAAACCACAGGAGAGGGCAAATTCTTCACCAGGATAGCACTTCAGCCTCCACATCAAAGTTCCTGAAAGCAAAGAAGATCAAGCTGCTCCAGGATTGTCCAGCCCAGTCACCAGACATGAATATTAATAAGCATGTCTGGGGTAAGATGGAGGAGGCATTGAAGATGAATCCAAAGAATCTTGATAAACTCTTGATGAACAGTTGTCCAAGCCCATGGCAGTCATACACAATATTAACATTTTTCTATACTGTACATTATTTCTGTCAAGTGACAAGACTTTTGTCTTAGCAAAATCAGACCTTACTGTCCTCATGAAATAATTAAAAATCAAGGTGTGATCATATTTTATTTTGGTAAAATAAGCGTAATCTAGAGGCCTTTGTCTTTCATATAAGCCACTTCTGATACCAAATGATCAACTAGAAGTCAAGTTATTATTTGTTGTTCCTAAAACTTGGATAGACTTTTGTCAGGTAGTGTATGTTTATGTAAATACTAGCATTAAGGGTTGCTCATTTAATTTATTTATTTTTACTTCTGAGTGTTTTCTTCCACACTGAATCATTAGCATCAATTATGATTTGTTTTTATTATTGTGGTCCATACAGTATATAACTGGACAGTGGAAGAAGCAGAGGAGTGGCTCACCAGTTTTGTGGAGTTACCGCAGTATGTTGATTCCTTCAGGAAGAACGTCATCAGTGGCAAAGATTTGCCTAGGTAAGGAAGCTTGTGTTTAGTGTTTTCGGGGGCAAACCACAAACTGAAAACTGTAATATTACGAAATGGACATAAATATGCTTGTGAAAAAGTTACTTAAAATCTTACTTTTTTGCAAGCAAACCAGACAACATCAGAAACCTAAAACAGGCTCATTCATTCATTCATTTTCTTGTCGGCTTTGTCCCTTGCGGCTAAAACAGGCTTTACTTATCTATTTTATTTTACAATCTATTTTACAAAGATTTTAAAATCGCTCTAAGACATGAATGAGTGTTGATTCATAGATTTTGGACATCTTTGATGAAAGGTTTTGATTCAATTTAAATGATATAATTCATAATTATATGAGCACAAACTTAAACAGGTAATCAAGTTCCCAAATAAATATATATATATATAGATAGATAATTTGCACATGAGCGAGTAGCTATCAGTACACAGGATACTGAAATGAAATGTTTTGTGTGTGGATTTTATTTTCGCTTTTAAATATTCATGTGCACTGCTTATAAGGAGTGACAATATTGACCACACATTTAAAGTTTTTTTTGTAGATTTTGTTTAGTTTAGTTAAGAACACTTATTTTTGTCTGTTGAATGTTAATTCACTGATTAAGGTTTTTTATATGACATTCACAGACTTGCAGTAAAAAATGCTACCCTACTTGTGTCTGTGCTGAAGATACCAGACCGCAGTCATGCACAGAAACTGCAGCTGAAGGCCCTGGACACTGTGCTTTTTGGACCTCCAGGTCAGTAACACTAGGCTCAATGACTGAGACAGTATGCTTACTTTAATAGGTCTCTGTTAGCAGTTACATAAGTTGGTACGACTGATTCTTTTCAGTGAATCAGTGGAAACTCCATTTTGATTGAGTCAATTCTGATTCATTGGCAAGAGTTGGTAAATTTGATTATTTTCTGTTTATCAGTTTAACCTGGAAGTTTAATTTTCACAATTCTGCTTAATTGACAAGATTTGGTCAGATTGTTTCATTCTGTGAATCAGTTTAATAATTTATTCTGTTTAATTGGTAAAAGTTTATTAGAATCTTTTTCCCGAACTTAGTTTAAACTGTCCTTTGAAGGGTTAAAATTCATTAGCAAAATTAAGTAATGTTTGGTAATGTTTTTGAATTAGTTTAGACTTGAACCCATTGAATTTAATCATTCTGATTCATTAGCAAGATTTAATAAGATTCTTTTGTTATTGTGAATCAGATCAAACTGGCCATTTGAATTAATCAGTTCTAGATAATTAGTAAGAATCAATAATGATTCATTTGCTATTGTGCAAAGGTTCAAACTGACACTGAAAAAAGCATGTTTTTGAGTCAGTAAAGACATAGGGCTCTATTTTGACCATATAGGCTCAAAGTTTAAAGCACATGGTGCAAAAGCACTAAGGGCGTGTCTGAATCCACTTTTGCTATTTTAAGGATGGAAAAATACAGTTTGCGCCCCGGCGCATGGTCTAACAGTCTTGTGCTTATTCTCTAATGAGTTATGGGTGTGTTATGGGTGTTGTCTCACATTCCCTTTAGTCAGTTGCGTCACGCCATGTCGCATTTGCTATTTACATGGAGGACGTTGTAAGTAGGGTTAGGCCAATAGACGATGCCATCATCCTTCGCCGATGGCTAATAAACTTCACGATGCTGAGCCGGCATCGCGATCCATCGCCCCGCCCCACATTTATATTGATATATAACTTATTATTTGCATGTCTTTTCATGAGCTGTGCTAAATTTTACATATAGCTTTCTCTTGCACGGCTGACAGCATCGTGAGGATTAAATGAAAGATTTTACAGTACCTCTTGCGCTTAAAATGTGTAGATTCAGTGGCAAACGCTGTTACCTGCAAACCTCGTCCCACAGACTTTACAGTGAACGGCTTTAGTTATTTTCATAGCGAACTTGAAGCCACTGGAAGTCTTTTATCCACTCTTGGAAAAGTGTAAATGGTGGATTAACTTTCAGCACATGATCACTAATAAGATGTGCCATTATTTAATTTTAGGTGCTTTCTAAAACAAAATTTGTCAGTGTTATTTTCATTCTCTCATCTTCAGCGCTTCACATTCAGGTCGCACAGCAACAATTTATGCACTGCACAAATGCTTCCAAATATATATTTAAGTCGCATAAAATTTCGGGCGCATATGCAACCAAAACGGTCGAGCCCTAGCATCTTTACTTGTTATTATTTCCTCATAATAATAATAAAATAAGGAAGTTATCATCAATCACAATACAAATTACAGTAAACTCCAAATGAACTCTCGTCTCCTCCACCAGCTGTAGGAAAAAGCCATTATAACAGCACAGATCACTCTGCCTATTCATGCCAGAGTCCCGCGGAAAAAAGTGATTGACAGGTGGTAATTTGTGTGTAACTTTATTTATTTATGGTTTGATTATGGGAAAAGAAAAGACTATGTGGGTCAGGTAGCGAAAACAGTAGGCTACAATTAGTTAATTCATTATGAATTAATTGATATTTAACAACCACCCCCACCCTCGCCTATGACGACGATGCCATCATCCATCGCGATGTTTCACATTAGACATTGTATGATGCCAAAATGGTCAACATCGCCCAACCCTAGTTGTAAGTGTAAAAACTGAATGCTTCACTAGCGAGAAAACAGTTAAACAGACCATTCTCCATTCGGCCTCTTTACTTTACTTATACTCTTTACTTTACTCCTTTATATTTTTGGATAAGGAAACGGTGTACGCACTCCACTGAAGACATCTACAGTATTAGCCTACATATTTAATTTTGTTTGTTAAGCGCAAAGTTCTAATTTCCAGCAAATGAATAAATGAACAATAATAACGAAGTGTGGTCAAAAAAATTAGTTTTATCAAAACACACGTCTTATTCCTATGCCCCACATGGTGATGTATATGTCTCCAAAACCCGACAGATAGACAAATCTAAACTTGTTTTTATTAAAACAAGTATAAATATGCATATGATAAATAATACTACTAATAACAATAACATTATACAAAGGCAAATTGTCATGAATAAACTGAAAAAACCCTCCGATATGTAGAAGGCATGGAGGCAGTGGTTTTATATTTATAAAGAAAATCATAATTTTGTAACATTTTAATCCTTTTTTTTCATATGTAAAGATATTTGTGTGTTGCTGTACATCCTGTGTATATTAAGCAACATGTAAGCATTTGGACCTTTGTAGGCGCACAACTAACGCGCTGTGCGCTGGATTTTAGACAAGCTTTTATTTGGTCAATGGCACTGTCTATTTCAGTTCCTCAAATTAGCAACGTGCCAACAATGCGCCTTAACACACCTCCTTTTTAGACCAGCACACCCATGAGTCCACAAAGTGGCACAAATGGATTTGATATTTAAACAACGTGGCGCAAAACCTAAAAATTGGGGTTGTGCTGGTCTGAAAATCATGTCAAACACATCTTACGGCTTATTGCGCGGAGTGTATGATAGGGCCCTTAGCTATTGAATTAAATGATTCTGATTCATTGGCAAGATTCAATAAGATCAATTTGTTAATTAGTTCAATCAATTCTGATTTATTAATAAGACTTGATTAGTTTAATTCAGTTAAATCAAACTTTCTATTTCCAAATGAATTGTTTCTGACTCACAGTTGAGTCTTTCTCTATTTTCTCACTGCTATATTTTTTTTATATTTGTGGGAATTAAAATATAGATTTATCACCTTCTAGTACTTGTAATGTTCATGTAATAATATTCATTTGTTTCTTTTTGTCTTTCTTCTGAATGTTTAAAAAAAATCTTGGTTATTTGTGTTTTTAGTGTTTTAGAAATAACATGGAAATGTTCTGCAAGGCAAAACACGTTCCTCTGGATTTCGTTGGCTGAGGCTTTTCTGGATAAAGTCCAGACAGCAATATTCATTGCTCATTATGCACTAAAATCAAGCAAAGGTTTAGTCTGTTTTCTTTTCTCGTGAACAAATATCTTCTGCGTCTGAAAATAGCCAAGCTTATTGGAGTACAAGAGCCAGACAGAAGAGGTATGTCCCATTAATGTCAGCTTGTACAGCCTGATACTCAAGTACAGCTGGTGAAATAGAAAAGAGAGGGATGTAGGAGAGACGATGTCAATAAATAGGTGAGAGAGGGAGAGAGATGGATGGGAATGGTCAAGGACATGTCATCATATGATTCATAGTTCATGTGAATATATATACCTAGAACATCAGCCAGAATTAAACCTATCAAAGATGCTGGTGGTAAGAAAAGTGCTTTGATAACAGTATTAGACACAGGACCATCTTAATCCTAAAGACTGCGTGATATTTGTTGTAAGAATTTCCACTCACACAATGTCTGCATGTCACGGATGCTGTGTTGGTATATGGCTTATAGTGAAACATGACTATCCAGAGACCCCTGGAAAGAAGACCGCAACAGTGTACAGTAAATGACGGGTAAACCATCAACAAATTAGCCAGCACTGAGGCATAAACAGAAGCATAGACACCATGGCAAAAAGAAAAAAAATGAACTATTAAAAATTCACAGGATTATGAGAAACTAAACAAGACACAGGTGAGCATAATCAATAACCAATGGAATAAATGAGAAAATACGTTGAGTGAAAGGTCTTAACACAGTAACTACTATGTTAAATACCATGATTCGAGACACAGTAATTCTATTTTAAATACTTTTAAATACTTTCAAGTGTTTAGAATGGATAGAGTGCTAATCAGAACACAACATAAACATGACAGTCCTCAAATCATAAAAATAGACATTTGATTCAAATAAGGAAATAAATCTAGCATTTAAAAATAATAATTCACCACTAGATAAAAGAGACATATAATGAGTAAAAATAAATATTTTCAAAAGTTTTATTATTTACATATTTATAATGTAAAAATTCATAGTATAAATTAAGTCTTTACATAAAAAAACTTTATTGATGATCATATTTTGGGGTCTATGGCACTTACCTTTTTTAGATAGTTTGATGAAGTTTTCTGGGCCCAGCAATTTTGGAAGTAGTTCCGCGATGAATTCAGTAGGTCTACCGCTTTCTTCCTTTTCAGTAATTCCCACAAGTCGAATGTTATTGCGCCTGGATCGGGATTCGAGATCGTCACTTTTTTTCTCAGAGTCGTTTGCATTCGTCCCCTAATTCTGCACACTGCTTTTGTACCACTGACAGGCGTACCTTGTAGTCTGTGCAAGCCTCTTAAATCGACCCAATTTTTTCCTGTGATAGTTGTCAGCGTCGAACGCAATTCTGCAATGGTTTGTGTAGGGGAGTCGAATCTTTGATTAACAGAGGCATTTAAGGCTGTTATGGCATCCATAATGTCTTGATTGTTAGGAGAAGTTGTGCCACCTTTATTGGCGGTTTTCCTCAGCTTCCCTGGGTGGTTAGCTTTGCCGTGGTCATCGTCGACCTCTTCTTGTAATTTGCTTTCTTTTTTCAAGTTTTTTGGCATTATCAAGGCTTGATGTGTTCTTGAATGTCCTGAGAACACTTTTGAGGATTAATAATTAAATCTGAGGTTCAATTATTTTAAATTATTTGGAGGATTGTGTGGCGACGCAGTGGCGCAGTAGGTAGTGCTGTTGCCTCACAGCAAGAAGGTCGCTGGTTCGAACCTCGGCTGGGTCAGTTGGTGTTTCTGTGTAGAGTTTGCATGTTCTCTCTGCATTCGCGTGGGTTTCCTCTGGGTGCTCCGGTTTCCCCCACAGTCCAAAGACATGCGGTACAGGTGAATTGGGTAAGCTAAATTGTCTATAGTGTATGAGTGTGAATGAGTGTGTGGATGTTTCCCAGAGATGGGTTGCAGCTGGAAGGGCATCCGCTGCGTAAAAAACATGTGTTGGATAAGTTGGCGTATCATTCTGCTGTGGCGACCCCAGATTAATAAAGGGACTAAGCTGAAAAGAAAATGAATGAATGAATGGAGGGGATTGTTGGAGCTTAGACGTGAGCAGCATTCTCCATTCACAATGTGATCATTCGCAATAGTCACAGCACGAGTATACGCAGTTTTGAGTCTCTATTTTAATTCATCCTTTCAAAAGTTTTTTTGTGGCCTGTGACTGGGAGGGTTTTAAAAGCATTCAGGCATAAGAAGTTGTAGTGTTTTTAACTTGACAAATTAACAATGATAAATTCTATTGAGCTGTTTATAAAATGAAGACTATGCAGTATTGTTTAACTTTTGATTATTCAATTATGTCATGATCACCAGCGATCCAGCCTGTGCAGATCGCTGGTAAACACACAGATCACATAGGACTACAAATCTGCTGGTAAATGGACTACAAGATCCACTCATGCATCACACACACACACACAACCGGTTCCTGATCCTGACTGATTGCAAACACACAGCTGATGCTGCTCAAGTACTGATTACACACACATATATACGGCTCACTTTGAGTATGTTTACAAGGACACCAATAATTTGATTTTAATGCGATTATGACAATACTCTGATTAAGAGTCTCCA